>JAYESA010000010.1:376906-787731 GCA_036927795.1 Iris macrosiphon
AATACAAAAATAACTAAATAAAAAGGTAGTAAAAATATTAGCACGACTATCAATAATTTACGGTAAAATACGGTAATCCCTGCCTAAAGACCAACACGACTTTTATGTCGTCCCACAAGTACATAGACAAACCCTTTAAAAAGTATTCCATATCTATACATATAAGTAGTTACGAAGGCGTTATGACTACTTCAAAGAATAACTGCATCCTATAAACAAAATTAACATTAAGTGAAGCAGTAGTGTAAACACCCTAATTTTTAGAATTTAATTTAAAATTTTATTAATTATTATTGTAGAAATTTGTTTATTATTTTTAGTTAATTATAATAAATGTTCTTCATGGATTTATATTTTTGTGTATTAAATTAATTATTAAAATAGTACAAAAAATATATTTTTGGGTGTATAATTAATAATACGATATTGTATAATTTTTTGAAATTTATTAGGCTCCAAAACTAATTTTTTGATAGCTAAATGCATTGTTTTTAATTAAACCAACCTAAACCAACCCAAACCAAACCAAACTGAACCAAACCGAACCAAACCAAACCAAACCGAATTAAACCAACACAACCCATACAAAATTGGACCCGGATCCTACCCGACCCGTACCCGCATTGTAAGCCCCTGATTTTTCAAAAAATATTAAAATTGGATTTTTCGCAATTTTCTGGAATTTTCTGAAAATTTTCTGTAATTAAATTCAAGGTTTTGAATTATTACATAATTTTTAATTGATAATAAATAACATTAAAATATTATGAAAATAATATTTGCGGGTGTAAAATGGAAAACTGGACTTAGGGTAATTTTTCTGGAATTTATTGGACCCCGGACCTATTTTTAATCACCTAGAAACTATTATTTATTAATTAATTAATTAATTGATTTATTATTAATATTTCTATTTCTCCGGCCCAAAATCCTGAGCCCGGCCCAACGACTGCGGCCCATTACCCCCGGTCCAGCCCGCGGCTTACCGGGTCGGGTCGGGTCCACCCAAACCCGACCCGCTCCCCGCAAACCCGTCTCCCCAGTCTCCCCGCTGCCCGATTCCTCCGGCCGCCCGCGTCCCTCGCCGGCCACCCCGCGCAGCGCCGCCCGCGCTTCCCGGTTGCCCCGGCCACGTCTCGCCCTCCTCCGCCTCGCTCGCTCCGCCACTTCCGGCCACCTCCCCTCTCTCCTCCGCCTCCCCCGCTCGATCTCCCCTATAAAGCCCCCCCTCCGGCCAGATCCGCCACCCTGCCACTTCCCCCAGCCGCCGTACCGCCCGCCTGAGCCCCGCAGCCTCCGCCGCTCTCCTCCAGTGCCTCGCCGCCGCCGCAGAACTCCCTCGGCGCCGTCCTCCTCCATCGGCGTCGTCTTCCTCCTCCACCAGACCCCCCTCGAGCCGAAGCTCCTCGTCGGCAGCTCCGACGAGCCGCCAGCGCCTCCGCCGGCCAGCCAGCGCCGCCCAGCCCCGGTCGGCCTCCCCAGCAGCGCCGCCTCAACCCTCCGGCCGGCCCCGCCGTATCTCGTCGGAAAAACCAAACCCTAAACCCTAAATTCCCAATTCTTCGTATCGTGTTCGGGTGGACCCTGTTCAGGTACTCATATCTTTCTCCTCGCTGCCCCGTTTTTAATTTCGTAAATTGCGTTGCGAAGCCTGTATGACCCTCTCGGTGTCCGGATAAACCGCTCGGGGCATCGCGTCCTGTGGTGATCGCACACCGCGATCCAAAAATAGGAAAAACCAGACCATGTTTCACCCCGGAACTGAGTACGCCCCGCCAAACGGGATGACTTGGTCGCGTGCGGTCTTCACAGATACGTGCGCACCGTTGATACGGACGTGTGGGATTTCGCGGAAGTCGATTCAGGTGTGCGTGCACACCGGGATCAACGCGTATCCGCGGACATCACCCCGTATCCGCCTTTTCTGAATCAAGCCCTAACTTCTTGTACACACGTCAGATCGAAACGAAACTTACGCCATCGGACTCGTAGCGATACGCTGGTCCCGTGACCCAAGTTTGGTTCGATTCTGAGAACGTTGACGAAATCGCGTGTTGTGGGCCCCACAGGCCCCGCTCGACGGGCGATTTTGTGATCGGCTCATCGGAATCCAATTCTGGAAGTTCCGTTGGGTTCATATCATCGTTCCTGACCTGTTGACACTAAGTTTGGTGAATTTGGAGACCGTTGACCCGGATACGTTTTTCGATGCAAAGCGGGCCCACCGGCGGACCCCGTTTTGATCCGAAACTGTCGTTTTTGCCCTTGTCTCCAAATTGGACTCAAGGACAGGCGTTTCTACTATTTGATATCTTCTGAGCATGATAGTAATATTTATTTCAGCATCCGGAGATATTTCTGGAAATTTCCCCGAGAACAAAACCATAGTAGGATCCAAACATCAGGCAAGTACCTGCACTTCAAGTTTAATCTTTATATTATGATAATTAATTCCTTGCTCTACTAGTAACATTGATGATTACACGTAGTGTTAGAATATTAGATTTTATGTCTTGCTTTTCGTGTCGGGTGGGAGAATACTAGGAGGCATGTAGTTTACCCTTCCCCCTATTGTCTAATAGCTGTTGGTACACGACTGTCCATCAGCCGGATCTCGATTATATTGTTTAATAGCCGTCTATAACGGCCGGATTAGCCTTATAAAACCTTACATGCCAACTATGTATTCTAAATAACACAAGTTCACACACATAGTTTCTTATCTTGTTGCAGTTCCTGTTGTCTTGTGTAGTTTCCATTTTTCCTGTCTCATTTATTCCTGTTTTACTCATATCCCTGTTTTACAGCATTTAACTCCTAGTTATGGTTATTACTTATTTATGCATATTCTCAACATGATACTTAGTCAGTTCTTTTCTACTTGTCATAATTATTTAGTTTAAGCTTTGTTGTGCATTGTGTACTTTGCTCCTTTCCTGACTGGATCCGTTGATTTAGGCGATGATGAGGACTTTGCCCCTACCTATTATGGCCCCTATGAGGGAACAGATGACACTTATGAGGAGCCAGTTCCCACCCAGGAGACTACTTTTGCAGAGTAGTTAGCAGCAGCTATTTATTTTTGCTCTTTTACCTTAGTAATCGGGTTTGTCCCCGATTTCATTTCTGGATTCTGTATTAAACATTTGATCTGTTGTCACATTTATTTCATTTGAAATCTCAGCATTCTTTTTCTGTTATTATCTTTGCCTATTTCATTATTTGTGAATGAGCTAGATGTTCAACTGTGGATATGACCTAGACAGCGTACTACCGTCGACTATGCGGCGTAGGCTGGACGTACCCACGTACTCGTGCCCGAATTCCCGAGTGCGGGTCGTGACACGCATACCCGGAACCCGACCTGCCCCCCTTCTCCTTCAGAAATGCACCGACTCCTCCCTTCCCCTCCCCCAAAACCGCCGCCGACCACCCCTTTCATCTCCCCATAACCGGCCATCCTCCACCCTATAAAACCCCTAGCATAGCCAACCCTCACCACCCACAACCCCTCTTTCATTTCCAACCCTCGCCGACTGTCACGCCCCAGTCCCAAAATATCGAGGGACTAGCCATGTGGCAATGGCCAGCAACACACTCTAATGGGCAAACCCAATTTAATGGACCCATCAAGGTGTACTTAAGCTGTAACACAATAAAAAGTCTAATAACATGTCACAATATAATCTCATCCATGGAAGATAAATATGATCAATATCAGCAAAATTAAATATAAATGTCATCAAGTCTCAAAAAAGTAAATCGGGAAACAACCCGATAATAAGTCTGATATACTGGTTCAACAGACAAGAAACAAAAGAGTCTAATAATAGCAAATACTGAGTATAGATAACAGATACTCAGGAGAAATCCTCGGCGATCACCTCATCCTCGAGTTCTGGTACTGCTCCAATGACTGCTCCTGTCCCGTACACCTCGGGGTAGATCTCCTCTACAAAACCTGGGGACATAATCCGGATCCAGGTTCTCAGGGGACATAGCAAGGTACAAGAATAACTCATGCCAAAAATAAATGCAGTGCAATAATAATGAATCAATAGGGTAAACTATGTAACCAGCTATGTGAAATATAAGTGAGAGCATCACTAGACTTAGGCTGAGACTACTACAAGCTCTGTGTCGGGGAGCCTGTAGCAGATATACTATGTAATTATACCATGTCACGCCCCAGTCCCAAAATACCGAGGGACCGGACACGTGGCAATGGCCAGCAGCACGCACCGATGGACAACCCAATTTAATGGATCCATCAGGGCATACTTAAGCTGTAATATAACAATAAGTAGATCCAGTGGTACCAGTTACAGTCTATACTAATCTCATCCACAACAGATAATCACAGATCCAATGACAGAAATAAAGTAAATAAATAACTAACAAGTCTCAATAAAAGTGTCTCGGAGAACAATCCGAGAATAAATCTGGTACATCAATGAAATAAACTGGAAATGAAATAACTAGAAATAAAAATAAATGAGTATCTCACGCCAATACTCAAGAGAATTCCTCTGGTACAATCTCATCCTCAGATCCTGGTTCTGCTCCAAGGTAAGCACCTGCTCCTGCTAATGCTAATGCTCCGGTTCCGTATACCTCGGGATAGATCTCGTCAGCTATACCTGGGGACATAGTCCGGATCCAGGTCCTCAGAGGACAGCAAGGTAAAGAAAATACAAGCCAAAATAAATGCAATGCAGCAATAAATGAACAATAGGGTAAATATATAACCAGCTAAGTGATATGCAAGTTGAGAACATTATTCCATACTCGGGCTGAGACTACTACAGGATCAGTGTCGGAGAAACCCATAGCAGTATTTTCTCGAAGGGCCAGAACTGGTGCCATAGCTATGTGTCAGAGACTAAGACACATCCAGATGTCAATATATAATATAATCAGCCTTTCATATGGTAATACTCTCCCCACCCAATGAAATCTCACGTCTCATGTCCATGACACGCAGGATCAAGACTAATGCAACAAGTCCGGATATAATCTAAGCATGTAAACTGTATATGTCATAAACCTGTATCCTATACAGAATCACCATGAATATCTCAGGAAGATTCTGTCTCATGAATGGTGTCAAGTGTCCTGAGTCAAGCGTACTTGGTAAGACAAGTACGAGAATATATAGTATCACGAATGTCCATCTCTAGATGACCGTACCCAACACCGCGTGCGGTGTTGGCACCCGACTAATAATCGGACGCTAAGTACGTCACACGGTCCTAGGTTAAGCATGCACAACAATGTAAAAGAATCAAAGAGAATATGTAACAAGACTGCAAAGTTTGGCAAGGTACACTTGCCTGGGGTCCTGGCTCCAACTGTAGCTCTGGTCTCAGTGGGATCTGCAGGTACTACTCCGGTTGCGGAAATAAACATCACCATTAGATTCAGAAAATATCAAATAGCTAGAAACGTCTGTCCTTACGTTCAATTTGGACACAAGGGCAAAACGATAATTCCGGGCCAAAGCGGGGTCCACATGTGGGCCATTTTGCACCGAAAAGCGTGTCAGGGTCAAAGGTCTCCAAATTTACCAAACTTAGTGTCAACAGGTCAGAAACGCTGATACGAACCCAACGGAACTTTCAGAATTGAATTCCGATGAGCCGATCACAAAATTGCCCGTCGAGTGGAGCCTGTGGGGCCCACGATACGTGATTTTACCAACGTTCTCAGAATCGAACCAAACTTGGGTCACAGGACCAGGGTATTGCTACGAGTCCGATGGCGCAAGTTTCGTATCGATCCGACGTGTGTACACAAAGTTACAACGTGTTCCAGAATCGACGGATACGGGGCGGTGTCGGCGGATACGCGTTGATTCCGGTGTGCACGCACACCCGAATTAATTTCTGCGAAATCCTACACGTCCGTATCGACGTTGTGCACGTTTCGGTAAAGACCGCGTGCGACCAAGTCGTCCCGTTTGGCGGGGCGTACCCAGTTCCGGGGTGAATCGGGTCGTCGTTTTTCCTGTTTTTGGATCGCGGTATGCGATCACCACAGGACGCGATGTCCCGAGCGGTTTGTCCGGGCACCGAGAGGGTCATACAGGCTTCGCAACACAATTGACGGAATTGGAAACGGGTCAGCGAGGAGAGAGAAAAGAGTACATGAACAGGGCTCCGCGATGACGATTCTCACGTGTCCGAGTCGTGTCCGTGTCCTGTGCTGCGTTTAGGTTCTAGGGTTAGGGTTAGGGTTTCGCCGGAGTTCGTCGGAGGGAGGCTGGGCTCGGGGCGGTCGTGGAGATACAGGGGACGGTGGAGGCGGCGAGGCCAGGGGGTTGCACGGTTGCTGCTCCGGTGATGGCGCCGGTGGGGGAATCGGGAAAGGATGAGCCGTGGGAGGAGGATGAGCGGGGACGGGGACGGGGACGACTGGTTCTGGGAGGAGGAGGAGGGAAGGCGAGGTTGGCCGAAGGAGGTGGTCGAGCGGCGGAGCGAGAAGGAGATGAGCGGGGTGCGGAGGTTAGGGTTCAGGCGAGCTGGGTGGTCGAGGGGTTCGATGGTCGACGAGGGCAGCGGCGGAGATAGGAAAGCTGAGGAGGGTGACGACAGGGAGGAGGAGGCGACTAGGGTTACGGCAAGGGGGGGAGAGGCGGCGCTGGGCTGTTTAGGGTTCAGGGCTGAGGGGCTCGGGGGTTGAACGGAGGCGTTGGGCGGAGGAAGGCGGTCGATGATCGGGCGAGGCGCGAGCGGTTAGGGTGGCGGCGTCGATTGCAGGGGACGGCGGCGCGGGCGGTGAGAGGGAGGTAGAACTGGAGGTGGTGATGGGAGAGGGAGAAGGAGAGGGGCTCGGCTGCGGCGTGGCAGAGTCGAGCGGCGGCTCGGGGCTGTGTCGTCGGTGGAGCGGCGCTGCACGAATGTCGAGAAGGAGGCGGCGCGGATCCCGAGGCCTACAAATAGGCTGCTACAGTGATTCCGAGGTGATTTAGGATTAGGGTTTGGTTCGGGTCGGGTCTCAAGCGGGTCGGGTCGGACCCGGATCCGATCCGCTAGGGCCTAGGGGCGGTTCACTAGACCGGGTCCGGTTTGGTTCAGTGTGGTTTGGTCTGAGTTGGTTTTAATTGAAATAAACCCGGTTTATTTAGGGGTTTAAATGGTTTAATTTATAAATAGTTTTTAGGGCTTTAAAGGGGTTTCCGGAGTCCAATAAATCCGCAGAAAATTACCCCGTGCTCGATTTTCCATTTTATACCATAAAATATTATTTCCATAATATTTTAATATTAATTAGTAGCAATTAAAAATTATTTAATTAGAAAATACCTTGGTTTTAATGACAGAAAAATTTCGATAAATTCCAGAAAAATTCTTGAAAAATCAGGGGGCTTACAACTTAGGCTGAGACTACTACAAGCTCTGTGTCGGAGAGCCTGTAGCAGATATACTATGTAATTATACTATGTAATTTACTATGTATTGGGCCTACGAGACCATAATAAATTTATATACAAAATCAGCCTGTAGCCTGTGTGTCTCTCCCCACCCAATGTAATCACACGTCTCATGTCCACGATGTCTCATGTCCATCTCACGCAAGATCATATCTAATGCAGCAAATCATATGATAGCTATGAATATAAAATATTTGTCATCAATCATATAACCTATACATAATCACCATGAATATCTCAGGAAGATTCTATCTCATGAATAGTGTCAAGTGTCCTGGGTATGACGTACTTGATGATGCAAGCACGAGAATGTATAGGGTTTCGATATCCATCTCTAGATGACTTTACACAACTTCGCGTACGGTGTTGACACCCAAATTTTATTCGGACGTTAAGTAATGTCATACGGTCATAGGTTGAACAGATACAACATATAAATAAATCAAGGAAATAACATGTAGCAATTACTACAAGATTGGCAAGGTACACTTGCCTGGGGTTTGGATACCAACATCTGCTCCGGTATCATCGAAATCTGAAGGTACTCCTCCAAATACTGTAATAAACATTACCAACAAATTCAGAAGATATCAAATAGCTAGAATTGCCTGTCCTTGAATCCAATTTGGACACAGGGGCAAAAGTGAGTTTCTAGTCAAAGCGGGGTCCACATGTGGCCCGCTTCGCACCGAAAAATATACTAGAGACATTGTTCTCCAAATTTGTCAAACTTAGTATCTACAAGTCCAGAACGATGATACGAACCCAACAAAATGTCCAGAACTGAATTCCGATGAGCCGATCACAAAATCGCTTTTAAGTGGAGCCGTGGGGCCCACGATACGAAATTTTGTCAACATTCTCAGAATCGAACCAAACTTAGGTCACAGGACCAGCGTATTGCTACGAGTCCGATGGCACAAGTTTTATTTCGATACGACATGCATACACGAAGTTACAACGAGTTTCAGAACATGGCCGATACGGGGTGTTGTTGACGGATACGCATTGATTTCGGTGTGCACGCACATCCAAATCAACTTCTGCAAAATCTTACATGTCCGTATTAACGGCGCGCACCTTCCGGTGAAGTCCGCACCCGACCAAGTCGTCCCGTTTAGCAGGGCGCACCCAGTTCTGGAAAAATCAGGGTATTTTTAATAACCAATATTTTGGTCATTTTCACCCTCAAAAATATCACAAACTATATTACGATAAATTACACTAAAATAGGGTTTAAAAACTAGGTCATATGGTCAAATTTATTGTTCAAACCAATTTTGAAAATATTACACAGGTTAGTCGTAAAAAGGTCGCGAACTGGGGAGTTCGGGACATTTTTTGAATTTTCAGAAAAAGGATTTATTTTTCTGATTTTGCGTCGCAGTTTGCGATCGCCACAGGACGCGATTCCCCGAACGAGTTACACGGGTATCGAGAGGGTCACGCAGGGTTCGCGTAGGATTTGACAGAATAAAAAACTGGAGAACCAAGAGATAGAAAACCTCACCTGAACGATGGGTCGGAATCGACTAAAATTGGATATTTTTGCTATAGCGCGACGCGGCTACGGCGAGGTGGTGGTGCTCCTCGACGGCGGGGCTTGATGGCGGCGGCGGCTTGGTTGGCCTGCGACGGCGAGGGCACGACGGAGACGCTGGAGGGAGCTCGGCCGGAGGATCGTCGGAGGCGGGGAAGCTCGGCGTCGTCAGGTGGTGGCTGAGGGTGATCGAGGGGAACATGTGGGTTTATATAGGAGAAGGCCGCGACGGTTACGGGGAGGAGGACCGGAGTGGTCGGCCGGCGTTGGGGAGGCGAACCGATGGGTCACGGCGGCTGGGTCGCCGGAGGGTCGCGGCAACGGTCGGCGGAGAAGTCGGAGGGACTCGGTGGTTGGGAATTTGAAACAGTAGCGGGTTTGAGTTAACGGGTTTTGGGTCGGGTTCAGAACCGACCCGACCCGCAGGGTTGGTTTAGGGGTTTAGGCCAGTTTGGGTTTATTTTGGTTCATTAAACCGGTTGGTTTATTTTGGGTTTATTTAAAACATAAATTTTTAGGTCTTTAAAACTAGTTATGGGGTCCAATAAAATCCAGAAAAATTGCTGTAAGTCTAATATTTTATTTTACACCCAAAAATATTACTTTTATAATATTTTAATATTTATTTTAATACATAAAAATATTTAATTTAGAAAAATATTTATTTTAATTCCTGAAAAATCACAGAAATTTCCGAAAATTCATTTTTAAAATCCTGATAAATCTGGGGGTTTACACCGACCGCCACCGTCGTGGCCGCCGACGATCGCCACAAGACGGGCTGCCCAATTCCGAGTGAACAACAACAGTAAGGTACTCAACTTCCCACTCTCGTATCTCCCTGCACAGAAACCCACATATTGATCTGTCAAATCCTATGCGAAGACCACATGACCCTCTTGAACCCTGTATAATTAGTTCGGGGTATCGTGCCCTGTGTCGATCACAATTCGCGATGCAAGACAAAAAAAAATCCAATTTATAGTTCAGAAAACTGTCCCAAACATCTATGTTCATGGCCATTTTTCTTCCAACTAGTTAATTTTTTTAAATTCTACTTGAACAGTAAATTGGACAACATAATTGAGATTTAATCCCTTTAATTAGTTTATTTTAATTTTTTTCTACTTGAACAGTAAATTCTACTTGAACAGTAAATTGCACAAGACGTGCTAAGTGCAGCAACAAAGTGCCAATTTGTGCTCTTGAGCCCAAGTCGCTAAGGCTTAGCTCCTAAGGGAAATTTTTCAAAGGTGGTGACAAAATAAAGATTCTCATAATGCGGTTCACGCTTAATCCCTCTAGGAAAATCAACCCACATGGGCCACCACCCCATGTGCATATACCAATACTAAGCAAAGATTTATATTGAGATATACACATTAGTAGTTTTCCAATGTGGGACTAAAACTCCCAAAGCAAAGTAGAAAACACCAACAATATATATATGCCACTTCTTTAAGCCTAATTCAATGATGCATGTGGTCTTAGAAATTAAAATGATGTCTTCATTTATTGAAGATCTAGCCTATCTGAGAACAAACCAAGATTAATACCTAGTTTAATCTCATATATAAATTCTTCCAGATAATCTACAAATCTAGCTTCTTCAAGTGAAATAGCTCTTCCACAAGTACAAATTCGATTTCTTATTCTAACTTCTGGAGAGGGGGAATTTAACTGACAACTCCAAGGGTCATTGATGGAAGCTCTGTTAATCCTTTTATATATATATATATATATATATATATATATATATTTCAAAGATGGACCTAGCTAGGTTGGTAGTTCTCATCTGACATTTGTATCACCTCGATCATACCTCATGTTTTAATAGATGGATGAATTTGGGCGGGGACACCTTGATCGATCTCATCTTATTTTATCTCAAATAAAAAAATAAATTTATCTTGATATTTTAACTATATAAATAATCACGGACAACATATTAGTAATAGTTCCAGCAGCTTGCCACCACCAAGGGATGTTCTAGTGCATGGTAACACTAGTAGGGAGCTAGGGAGTAGTAGGTTCAAATCCTGGCCAGCTCAAGCAAAATAAAAATAGGAATGGAAATGGGAATGAAAATGGGAAGAGGTGTTGGTGCTAGTAGTCCAAGACAAAGATGATTGCTAACGACTGCATGTCCTTATCTCAAATAACATATTCCACCTTACCTAGCTAGTTCTTAATTAAATGCAGTAAAATACTAAAATATATATACGTTGCAACGTCTGAGTGCTATCTGTACTTGAGAATTGACTCGATCATTAATTTTCAAGGCGTACAACGAATATATATATATATATATATATATATATATATATATATATATACATTGTACGTCTTTTAGTCGTCAGTTATCTAATTTGAGATGTCTCTCCATGTTTATCAATCGCACTTCTCGGATCGAGAAAACAGAACTGGTCAAAAATATAGTGAAATTATCTTTCCTATTCTTTTTTCCGACCGCCAACCTCGGGATGCTTTACTTCTAACCCCACGATAGTTCCGGATGGAGGACTTGATTTCTCACTCGGTTCATTGTACGCCTTGTATATATATATATATATATGTGTGTGTGTGTGTGTTTCATTTTACTTTGGGAGTTTTCGTCCCACATTGAAAAACCACTAATGTGTATATCTCAATATATAGCTTTATTTAGTATTAGTATATGCACGTGGGGTGGTGGTCCATGTGGGTTGACTTTCCTAGAGGCATTAAGTGTGAACCCCTTTATGAAAATCATTTTTTTATTCACCACCTTTGGGATATTTTTCTTAGGAGACTCAAACTCGGACTCGGGCTCAAGTTCTCAAAGTGGCTCTTTATTGGCGCACTTTGCACTTAGCACTTAGCACGTCAGTATCATGGCATGGCTCTCATGCGCTCATTTTATGCGCGAGTTGCATGCACGGTAGCTGGCTCAGGTGCATGCTTCGTGGTGCATGCAGAAAGGCGCTATGCGGCCTGGGGCTATGCTGCTAAGGGCTATGCGGCCTGGGGCTATGCTAATATGCCCCGATCCCATAAGGGCCGATCGTCCTTGCTTGGCCCTTGCAGAACCGATCGTCCTCGCTTGGGTGTGATACCGTACAAGCCTAAGTTGCACTTGTACCAGGCATAGTACCTGCACAAAATACAAGTTAGATAAAAATATACATATATAGAAGCACGACATTTAAAATAAAGAGAAAAAAAGTTGAACATATTTGATAGAAACACAAAATACTTTCTTTATTGAATACTTAAAATTGGATTACAACGTACTAGCTTGGCTGATTACAAAATATGTCATAGATGGCAACAACACTTAAAACCCAAAAACTAGTCACAACGCCCATACATCATATCCTTTTAGTAGGACCAAAATTAAAACACTAGTAGAAGAAGAGGTTGCACACTTGAGAGGAAAGCTTTGGGAAGCAATACAAGCACCGTTCCACTAGAGGGGATGCGCTCCTAAAGCTTCAAAATTCTTGCCAAACTCTCGCTACCAGAACCTGGAGATTTTCCCACGAACGTGGGTCATTACTCAACTTATACTGGTGAGCGACCGTGGCCAAACTCACCTAAAAATCCACACTAAGTAAACATGTGAAACTAGCATGACTATTATGTGATCTTTCTAGTTGTCTAGATTCATTTTAATAATTTGCAAAGAAAACATAAATAATAGATTGAGCTACGCATGTGATAAATCTTATCCACGGTCGAGCGGTTATTCCTGCAGTAGACACACAAGTTTACAACAATTTGCATATATGTATAAAACTCACGCATCTATCTTTGCATCAAACAATTAGGCTTGTAATAAGGAAAAACCTAGCCTGCGACCTAACTACATGATGGTCCCCGAGTGTTGGTTCTCCGGGATTAGCAGTTGGAACTGCATGCCCAGTCCGCTAATAGACTTATACCCATCTCGTAAATCAAGGACTTCATGCCTCAGGGTATCCAGATCTCTCCCAGACCGAACGATCCCCAGTACGTCAGGAACTAATCGAGAGATAATCCTTTGCACAAGTTGTCCAGACCAAATGCATGAATGTAAGTTCCTATCAGATACTATACTAACATGCAATTATTGAATGATGAACAAGGAATTCTATCTATTTATCTTGATTCAAGGTCAAGTCAGGAGGTTTCCAGCAGTGTTTCTCAATATACAACATACAACTAGGTGCCGGTAAGAATTCATGATAAAACTAGTAAAGTAGCGGTACAATACTTGAAGCATGCAATAATGTTTTTTTTAGCTTATCTTGTTAGTGAGTCAACATTGATTTAGTGAACTAGAGATTCTTTTTTTAAGACGTAAAGATAAAAGGATTCATCGTAGGGCGAAAGCCACTCACCGAATGAATCAGCCCGAGAGATGGAGAAGCCTTGCGCAATAATCACTCCTTAGTTATGCGTCCTAAAATTGTAACAACACTTTAGTTAGCATCCTTCGATCTCTTTCTCTTACAATTCAAAATGAACGCGCAAGTGAGAAAAGAGAATCATGAAAACCAAATCATCGAAAGCAAGACAAAACACAAAGCAACACAAAACCAAGCAGTAAAATATCCAACGAAAACTCTTGGACTCGTATCAATAGAAGCCGTTCCATCAATTGGAATGGTCATTGTACTTCACCCGTGAACAATTGGGTGGTAAAGTTTTTTCGAGACTCGATTCTCAACCGAGTCAAAGTTGTAAGTGTTCCATTAGTGAACCACTAGAAGAGGGGCATTACATATGCGGTCAGGCGCTATGTGTCCAGGGGCTATGCGGCCTGGAGCTAAGCGGCCAGGCGCTATGAGTCTGGGGGCTATGCGACCAGGCGTTATGCGGACAACGAGTTAGCATGAGCATGTCGAGTGTGGATGGAAAATGATCTATTGTTGATTGCGCATGCGACGCATGGTTATCCGTGCCTTCCGAAACATACGACTTATGCGATGCGCGGGTGTCTGTGCATAGTGGCAGCTGCTTCCGGTGCTTAGCGGCGTTTGGCAGCGCTACTCTGTGCAGCCTTACCGGCGGAGGTGGCGGTGGTGACGCATGCGGCTCCGACTATGCATACGGCTCTGACGACGGATGAGGCTACGACTACACATGCGGCTGGTGTCTGATCGGATGGCACATATGCGACATGGGCTTTCTCAGGCCGCATATGTGTCAATTTCCTCTGTACATAGAGGAGCTTCTCTTTCATTTATAATATTGAAAAAAATGATAACACCAGTGCATATGCGACCCGGATAGATCCTCTCCCAAATAGAGATTTATGAGTGATCCGATGGTGAATAAGAGCGTTCTAGAAGTTCTCGTGTGAACTTGTTGAATCCTAGGGGCAGATCATCATGTACAATGAACCATTACTTGATCACCGATGGTTTTGATCACCCAAACAAGAAATTCTTTTCTTTGTATTTCTTTTCTTGTGTCAATTCTTTCTCATTGTAGCGTCTGCAAACGTAAAGAGATGAATATTTTTCTCTTTGTTGTTGTATTTTTATTTTATTGCTTAGTCAGTTTGTAACCTGTTCTTGGTGTTGTGCTTCTTTGAATTTGTGTGTCACTGTAGAGGAACTCTTGTATGAATTTCAGTACACCAACTTCTCTTCTGGAGATAGTAGAGATCAACTCTTGTGTTGGTCTCTACTTTGTGGACCATTTTTTCTCTGATCCTACTTCAATAAATAAATATATATATATATATATATATATATATATATATATATATATATATATATATATAACCTGATCAGTGTTACCAGAGCATATAGAGGTAAAGTGACATAAGCATGCACACAGATAGATTAAGACGATATCATCTACCACTTGAGTATGGAAGCAATTAATTTTGTATTCCAAAATTGTACTACATGTGCATGTTTAAGTTGGGGTTAGCGAGCGTCCATGCATGTTTGAGCCTACAGTATAATGTTCAAAGTAATATTAGTTGCATCTCAGATACCCACCCATGACCAAATTAAGAATGCCTGCCAGGTGAATGGAATTCTGCAAAGCAGAACAAGATTAATTGGGCAGTATTTTAAGTATGAAATCTAAATTAGAGCAATCATCCAAAATATATATGAACTAATAGAGTACGTTTACCCGACCGAGTAGAATGAATTGGATATTCTTGAGGCACATTATTGTGATGATAACTTCTAGCTTTGCTCCTACAACAGAGAGAATCGACTGCCACAATAATAAGATCCATATATCTCTGACCAGCAAAGGAACTGACTAGTTGACTTAAAACAACAAATAATAAATAAATATCGTGTCTAAATTTTTTTTTTTTTCTGTATGCATATTATGTGGGTTGAGTGGCCTCACCACTAAGTGTATGAAGCATACCCAGTATCATTTATGGAATTCTGCATGAACGAAAAGTATAAATGGAAAAACCATTAGTCTATCAAAAAATAACAACTATTATTTATATTTATGAATTTTCACATGTAGTGGCTATCAAGAATTTGCAATTTTCAGATACCTTGAACAAGTTTCCCAATTAATTAGGAGATAAGAAATTGATACATGAGAATATGATTACATTAGTTACTTAGAACATAGGGACAATAATGGGAAAGGGAATGGAGTAAGCACATACAATGATTAGGAGGAACACTAGCTAATATAGTTTGCATATCGTAAACAAGGTGTATATGTGAGAAATGGAGGGACTGGATTTATAATTTTGTATATAGGAGAAAAGAAACATAGAAATAGGGGAGGGATACTTGTGAATAAATATAGTTGTAAAAGGAATAGGTGATATGATAACATTAATTTATAACTAGGAGGTGTTCTTAGCGCATATGCACCTCAAGTAAAATTACATAAAATGGAAAAAAGAAGAAGAAATTTTAGAAAAATATGGATAGTTTGATTCAAAGAGTACCTATATATTTGAGGAGACTTAAATGGTCATGTTTTATATATATATAGGAAGGAGGAGATGATAAGATCCTTTGTTTTGCATTGGTATGAACTAATAGTAGAAAATACTTTTTAGTGAGAGAGAGAACATTTAATTACTTTTAAGAGAAAATTCAATTTTAGTCAAATAGATTACTTTCTTACTAGAAAGGTTGATAGTCTAGCATGTAAACATAGCAAAGTTATACCACGAGAGAGCATAAACACTCAACATATGTTGATGGTTTTAGATATTACAACTAGTAAATGGAAAAAAAAGGTTAGAATAGAGAAGAGGTCGAGAACTTAGTACTATTTAAGGACAAAGTGACAAAGGAAGAAAAATGAAACATAGAAGAAAATTCTAATTTATGTGGTGTAATATGTCAAGTGGCATTAATAGAGTAGTAAAAGAGATTTTATGAGTTTCTAAAGGCAATGTTTGAATTTCTAAAGAAAGTTGGCGGTGGAACGAGGAAGTCCAAAAGTTCATTAAGGCAAAAAGAATTTTCTATAATAATTAAAGAGTAAAAAAATGTAAAATGAAAACAACTTTGATAGATATAGACTAACAAAGAAGAAAGCTAAGAAAGTAGTTAGTGAAGCTAAATCTAAAGTCGATGATTAATTATATAGGAGGTTAAAAATTGAGGAGGGACAAAAGGTATATATAGGTTTGCTAATAGTAGAGAAGGGAAGAGTAGAGACATAGGTAAAATTAAATGTGTTAAGAGTGAGAAAACCAAAAAGTTACTAGCAAGAGAAACTGATTTTAATAAAGAGATGGAGGAGTTGTTTTCACAAATTGTTTAATGAGAGTAAAATAGAAGAGTTTAGTAGAGATACAAAGTTATTTCATGATTAGATCTTATGGCTATTATTGTAAAATTAGAATTGTTGAAGTTAGAAAATACGAAAAGTAGGAAAGTGGTAGGGCCCGATGATATTACTACTGAGGTTTAAAAATGTCTAGGTGAGAAATGATTGATATAGCTTATCAATTTGTTTAACTAAAATCTAAGGATTAAGAAAATATCCGATGAATGGAGAACTAGTATCATAGAACCTATATATAAAAATTAGGGGAGATATACATAGTTGTAACAACTATCGAGGAATTAATCTTATGAGCCACACGAGAGAGTGTACTTTGAGCAAAAATTAATAAAAGAAACTAGAGTTAAGATAATCAATTTGAATTTATGCCGGAAGATCTACTATGCAAGGCATTTACTTACTAAGAAGATTAGTGAAATTATTTAAAAGATGGAAAAAAATTACATTTGGTTTTTATTAATTTAAAGAAAGGCTATGGTAGAGTTATTTAACAAAATATAGCATATCGCTACCAGCCTAAATCAGTGAAAAAATATAAAGACTGTGTCATATATCCAGATCCATAGCCTGCAATGATTAAGAAATAGTATAAAGATTTAAGTATATATGTGAAATCTAAGAAAATAACTTGAGGCTACCTAATTCTTGAAAAATAAATGACTCAAGAAATTTGAAAGTAGAAAGAGCATTTAACATTCTTAAATGCATACCGAATTCTGACTACCACCACAAATTCACGAGCCAAAGATAGCATTATAAACTTGTGGAAATAAAACCTGATAGCATTGTTAAAATGAACCTGTTGGACAACATAAGAGCTAGCTTATTAACTTGGTCTTTCAAGGTGCCTTACTTTAAGGAAACCATGTCTTAGGATGTAGTAATCATCTTGAGATTAATTTAAAGTAGAGTTTGAATCTATCTCAATAATTTATAATCTTGAATATAATTAAATATAATACAAATAATTTATAAAATCTTATTAATATCTATTAACACTAAATTAGCATCTATCTAATACTATATATATCCAAATAAATCCTAATTAATTTCAAAAATCTAAAATAACCTAAAAATGATTCTAAATAAATATTTATATAAGTAAATATATTAAAAAATTTATTTGCTAATTAAATAACAGAATACTCTAAAGAAATTAAATACCTATAATAATATAAAATATACACAAAATATCTATTTTTGGTGAGGGGGTTTACAATCTACCCAACTTAAAACAATTTCGTCCTCGAAATTAAAATAGAACATGGTTTCTCTCTATCTAATCTCACTTGATCACAATCTAAAAGAATTTACCTCAAGTTTAATAATGCAATTTCTACCCAACTTAAAATTTACCCATCTATCACATAAGGCTCTTACACTTAAGAAAATATTTCTCAATTTATTTTCTCATGTCATTCAATCCTCAAAACTTTAACACCAACTATATCATATGTGATATGCCCTTAATAAATTATGAAAGATAGTCATCAAATAATGTGATTGGCCTATGGGGTATATCTTGTACTATCCGTGTATCACTTATATCCAAGCACGAGATTTTGTCTTTCCGAAACAAGGGAAGACGGAAAGCAACGAAAAAGAGTTCAAGGAGGGGTAATAGAATGGAAGTATGGGAATCAAAGCGTTTAAAGAATTCAAATAAGAATTGTCAAGACAGTTGTGGATTGAAATCTTAATTTGGTAATTTCCTATTCGCATGCTCACATCGGTGCAGTTATATACTTGATATGATATGCTTTGTCGTATCTAGAGGGTAAGTATATTTGTCTACTGGTCCACTATACATCTCAATCCACGTAAAATACTATTGCGAAGGGCGAATCAAGCGCATTATGGCTAGCTAGACCATAATACACTGATTCTGATTAGACAATTTGTATTAGTGTGGTTGATCAGGCCCCAATAACACATATGTCATGAACAAGCTCGATATAAGATTAAGCTTACAAAAACTAGGCTATAATAGCAACATAATTCAAGGTAGCACAGAAAATATAACGCTGGATTATGATGTGAGAAGTTACAAAATAATTCAAGTTCGCAAAAGCAAAAACAACATAAGCAATAATAATAAAAGACTCTACAATCTCTACAGTTATCATACAACCTCCTTATCTAAGTCGCTAGTCGACCAAATAGGGCAAGGACCTCTAAATTCTATGGTCTGAATAAACACTGTCGTCTTTTGCTAGCATGCGATAAATATCATTCGGTTACACTTCAATTAATAGGTCAAAAGACTATGTGATACTAGGTGTCAAACATTATGGTAAAACTTTTAACTAACTCTAGTAGTGTCTATACTACTCTCAAGTCTTCTTAATACATCAAGGGGTAGTGGTATAACAATCTAAAGATAAGGAATTCTAGGTTCACTAGATATTCTAAACTTAGTGGTGTGTCTATATTCTCGTTGTATTCTTAATATGTGTGCTACTCTAATTATCATCCTAATAACATGGGTTCCTATATTCTAGCAAAAGACTATACACAAGGAACTATTAGGGAAGCACATGAATCAAGCAGGATACAATTGTTCAAAATAGAACAGATAGGAGGAGATGAATCACAGTCAATTGTGGATGAGATCCTATACTCTAGTCCTAGGTGCAGGCTTGTTCGGTACAGTAACGTAACCGAGACAATATGCTCTCGACCTGCATGGGCCACCACAAAAACATGTCACGCCCCAGTCCCAAAAATACGTAGGACTAGGACACGTATGCATGCCAGCCGCATGGATATGGCAACTCCAATATATGGAAACCAATCCACACGTACGCTGTAATATGAATATAAAATTCACAAGTGGTATAAAATGTAATACAAGTCACAGGGTAAAATCTAAATCTCATCCACCAAAATCATATAGAAATAAATAACCAGTATCTATGAAACTAGATCTCAATAAGAAGTATCTAAGGATGATAGTTGGATGGAAACAAATCCACTACCAACTCGAATATAAGAGCAAATACAATATGAGTACAACACCACAACACAATATAAGAATACCAGCTATCCATCACAGCTCGAAGAGAAGACATCCTCGGATCACATGTAACCATCCAAATCTGCGCTCCTGTAAATACTCAAAAAAAGATACACCTGGCAGCGGACCAGGTCCTCAGAGGGACGTAACAAGATACAGAAAATATGAGCCAATTTGAATACAGTAAACATGCATATGGTTTGAAAATAGATAAGTACGCTGTACAAGACAATCTATATGAATGCAAATGAGGACAACTTTTCGACGTATGGGCAAGGGTAGGCTACTCGATCTACCTCACAACTCACACACACGTCAATGGACATCAGAAATCGACATACCGCGGGGGTAGCGACCAGCGAGACTCCAGAAATCGACATACCGCGGGGGTAGCGACGAGCGCGACACACGTCCGTAGTGCGAGCTATATACTACGGTTTACCAGAGTGGTTAAAAGCCCATACGCTTAATAATTGTCCTCTATGATACTAAGTGTCATGTGTGTGTCAACATATCTAATACATAGTAATGACTGAAAGAAAACTACACATGCAAGAACTATACAGAATGCAATAAATAAACAGAAATATAAATAGCATGCAAAGTACTGTAAATAATTTGGCAAGGTATCTTGCCTGGGGTCCTGCTGCTGGTATGAATCAGGGTCCAAGTCACAGTCCAAATAGCCTATGTATTACAAATTTATCACGTCAAAAGATAATTTATTTTAATTTATTTAATTCTGGAATAGTTACTCTAAAATTATATTTTAATCTTATTATTCTGATTTTTATGTTAATTCCTAAATTTTGTCCAAAGAAACTGAATTTTATCAACTCGAGACTCATGGCACGCAAATCGAGGCGATTTGTTGACCAAAAAGTCAACCAATACAAACTCAACTTTCATGCATGATTTCCTGTAGATTTCAGCATCAAAAACATACTAAAATTTACGACTCATCTGAATTCAAATTCGTTTGGGAATTATGGCACATACAAATTTTGTATTGTGCACCGATGGTTAAATTCTAACCTAGAAGTTCTACAGAATTAATAGTATGTAAATACTTCAAATTAAATTCTGGGAAAAATATATGTCGATGATCTCGACATTAGCTTTCCGAAACTTTAAACGGTTCATGATTCTGATTCCTGGTTCTCCCGGAATCGCGAAAACATCGAAACACGTCTATTTTCGGACATGCTGTGCTCTACGAATTTTCCAGAATGTAATGCTCATAATTTCGTAAAAAAATTATATAATCAGAAAGCTAACCTCATTATCGTTCTAACAAAAAAAACTGGAGCGCGTTTGGAGTCCGGAGCTAGGAGATATCGTCTTTTTAATTCGTCAAAACTAGTAAAAAATGAGGCTGAATTTATGACGAATTTTGACTATTTTTGGACGAAAAAGAGAGGAATTTGGGGAAAAAAATATGAAGGATGAGGTATTTATAATGGTGGAGACTACTTAATTAAATACAACTAGGATTGGTTAATTTGGATAGGATTATGATGAATTTAAATAAGGATATGATATACATTAAGTTGTATTCCTAGTAGGTTCATGATTTGAATTAATTTAAAGTAGAGTTTGAATCTATCTCAATAATTTATAATCTTGAATATAATTAAATATAATACAAATAATTTATAAAATCTTATTAATATCTATTAACACTAAATTAGCATCTATCTAATATTAAGACTATATATATCCAAATAAATCCTAATTAATTTCAAAAATCTAAAATAACCTAAAAATGATTCTAAATAAATATTTATATAAGTAAATATATTAAGAAATTCATTTGCTAATTAAATAATAGAATACTTTAAAGAAATTAAATACCTATAATAATATAAAATATACACAAAATATCTAATTTCGGTGAGGGGGTTTACAATGGCTCAGTATCAGAGACATTGGCTCAGTAGAAGAGACTACATAGCTCAGTATCAGATTAATTTATCACTAACTTGGCGGCAGCTCAGTAGAAGAGACTACATTGAAGTTACATAGCTCAGTATCAGATGCTTAACATTAAGAGAAGGACATTATAGAAAAGAGTAACAAATTAAGACAGTATCAGATGCATAGCATTCAGACTTTGGCATAGCATTCAGACCTTGATGTTAAGCATCTTTTACAAGTATGGCTCAGTATCAGAGACTACATAGCTCAGACTTTGGCATAGCATTCAGACCTTGATGTTGGTATCATAATATTTCCAATGCATAGCATCCAGAGCATTAGCATCAGAGTATTTTCAGAATCTTAGAGCTCAATTCATTTGAATGCCAATGTATATGCTCAAATATAGTATCAGAATATGCAATCTTAGAGCTTAATTCATTTGATATTTTCAGAATATCAAAGAGCCAAATATCTTCTCTAATGCCTGCATCAGTAGAAGAATCAGCAGAGCCTTTACTTGTCATTATTGCCATGTTAGTCTCCACATCATCATTGCCATTGTAAATAAATAAAACTGCAGTTGGGACAATCTTTTAGTTTGAAGCAATCTTTTAGTAGAGGCAATTATGCATTGTAAATAAATCCCTTTACAAGATACAAAATGTTAATCATCGAGAGCCAGTTATGCATTCTAGCTGAACCCTCACCTTGTAGGCAAAAAAAAATCAACCGGAATAATGGTTTTACTTGATTCTTGCTCCATATGGCAACATAATAAAGTTTGGCAACATAATAAGTGCTCTATATGGCAACATAATAAAGTTTGGCAACAAAATAGAATCCGAGTCACTATCTTCAGCAAGATACCCTATCAAAGTTGCACTCTTCGGTTCTTTAGAGAATAGAATTCGTCTATTATAGAATCCGAGTCAATATCTTCAACAATTCCTCGTTCAATGTAGATAACCATAGCATCGGCTAAGAACTCATCTTCCATTTTACTTCTCAAATTAGTTTTAATAAGCTTCATAGCTGAAAATGCTCTTTCTGTAGTTGCTGTGGAAACAGGAAGAGTTAAAACATGACGAATCAACTTGTCGATCAAATTGTAATATTGTGACTTGTTTGTTTCAACTAATGTCTGACATAACTCAGAAATAGTTGATATATTTTGAAACTTCTCATGATGAAGTACATCAACCTGATAATGCTCCAATTAAAATCTCAAATAATGTATATCTAGATCATTGAAATCAGCCGGATAAAATTTATCTGCAAGAATGCACAGATGATCAACATCAAATGATTTGAAGTGATCATTTGGTTGTAAAGCAGAGCTCAGCTTAAGGATTTCTACTGCCTCATCATTGAATCTATTATTCAAATCTTCCAATTGAAAATCTATTGTAGAGTTGAATATATCAAAGTGATAATGATGCTCAAATGTAATAGAATCTCGTTGTTGACAAGAATGACCTCTAGCTCCTCTGTAACAAGCATTCATATCGGGCATATCAATGTCATAACTAAGAATACCACCAAAGCCATCATCTCTTAAAGTTTGAAGCAATCATTTAGTAGAGGATACTAGATCCATTGCATTCAAGATGTCCAGAGATTTTTGTTGTAAGGCCCGACAAAGCAAGTTTGTAATCCCCATGACTTTATGCATCAAGTACAATATGAATATGAAATCAAATGACTTCATCACAAGCAAAGAACCAGTTGCTTCTCCACGCATAGAATTGGAGGATCCGTCATTTACCATGCTTTCAAGTACTTTAATAGTTGCTTGATACATATCAATTAGGCTGCAAATAGAATCAAAATAAGAGCTCCATCGAGTACTTCCAGCCTTTTGTAAACTACCAATCTGATTAGCCCCTCTACTAGTATCACGTTCACCACTAGCCACCATATGTGCAATCTCAATAGCTTAAGCAGATTGTAACTCAGTATGACGCTTAGAAGAAGCACTAACAAGATTGAAAATGGTAGTCAATTTCGAAAAGAATAGCCAAACTGAAGTCTCATTACTAGCCGCTGCAACTAAAGCAAGTTGTAGTCTGTGTGCAAAACAATGAACAAAATATGCGTATTGACAATCTCTAAGAAACAAAGCCTGTAATCCATTCCATGCTCCACGCATATTGCTAGCACCGTCATATCCTTGTCCTCGCATATTGTGGATATGTAAGTCATATCGATCAAGTACATCAGATATTTGTTTCTTCAGGGTTGAAGCAATGGTGTCCCCAACATGCACAATCTCAAAGAATCGCTCCTTCAGAATACCATGAATATCAACAAATCTTAGAACAATAGCCATCTGCTCTCTGTTAGACGCATCTCTAGCCTCATCAACCAAAATACAAAACTTTGCATCCCCAACTTCTTCACGAATTTTACTTCTCACCCGGTTGGCCATGATATGCAAAATCTCTTTTTGAATTGTCGGTGAAGTATACTATGCATTCTTCGGAGCTTTCTCCAATACAACATCATCAATGTTGACATTCAAACTCCCCATTAATTTTATCATCTCTATGAAGTTCCTACAATTATTAGAAGTCAGTGACTCATCATGACCTCTGAATTCACATACTTGCAAACTGAGCCACCGAATACTCTCAATTGTCGTCTTAAGCCGTAATTGATTCTTCAAAACTTCTTCAGAAGACTGTGCATTAATCACTTTATTAATATGTTGAGTAACATTTGATAAACCTTCCATAGCTTTCACAGAATATCTATGGGTAGATGTAGGACCTCCCATATGTGTCAAAAACGCACATCGAGTCTCATCATTAACTCTCTTCCAATTTTTAAATCCATCGACAGTCAATGTGCAATGGAGAGCATTATCACTTTCAAAAAGATAACATAGAAAACAAAATATTGAATCCTTTGTAGGAGAGTACTCCAACCAAGAAAATTGTTGGAACCAAGAGTATTAAAATCGACGAGACTGTTTTTCGAACTCAGACGGTGGAAATACTGGCAATTTCGGCTGATATGGACCCATTTTGATATACGCCCGTCTGATCTCATCCCTATGATTAACAAGATGCCCGCGTATCGGAATTCGTAAACCTGGATCTCGTTCAAGAGAATTTAAATCAACTATAACCTCATCCCTATGATCAACACTTGGGGTTGAAACATTAACATTCGAAGCCAGGAGAAGACTCTCATTTCCTGATGTTTCACCCCTTGGTTTAAAGAATAAAAAAAAAGGGTTTTTTTTCTCTTGTTTCCTTGATTTTCCATTATATTCCAAAAATCTATAGTGAATTAAGATGAAACCAAATACCAAAAATTTGGGGTTAGGGTTTTATAAAATTTTAATTTGAAGGTCCAAGGAGGATGATGATTGATGGCCTTACCAAAGCGGCAAAGCCGAGCCGAGCCGAGCTACCGAGTGCCGAGAGCGGAGAGTCGCAGGCGGCGCCGCGGCAGGCCCGCAAAGTGGGGGCTCCTCCTCCGCCCCTGGCGAGTGGCGAGAGGGGGGCCGAGCAAACGCTGGTGAGAAGCCGAGGCCCGAGGGGCCTTGATCTTTGTCAGAATTCGGATCTCTCCTCCGACGGTCCGACGGTCCGAGTCCGACCGATGCGAGCAGAGCAGGCTGGTGCGACTGCTGCTCTTTCCTTTCCTTTCCTTTCCTTTTCTTTCCCGAGTCTCATTTTCTTTCCTTTTTTTCACAATTCACAGGTGACAGGCCAGTGGACTGGGCTGGGCTACAAGCCTACAAAACATTGGAAAAAAAATTACTCTTTATTTTTAGTTTGCACTGGGCTACAGCCCAGTGCAGTCTCAATGTCCCTCCGCCCCTGCCTATAACCACTCTATAGCAGTCCCATAGAAGACCATGATTTTGTATGTATTTTTCCATGTTTTCCTATATAAGGACTTGATATGATTTCTTTCCTTACATCAACCATTCAATACACTATAATCCATGTTCTTTCTAGTTTCAGTTACACCACTTGGTTATTTCTAGTTTCAGTTACACCACTTAGACCGGTCAACCATCTCCATTATTCTGTTGTCCTTCCTTTTTTATTAGCTAAACCGAGGGGCAAGATGTTCAAAGTTACATCAACTACATTACAAGAAAGAGAAATAAATTCTCGTTCAAATAGAGTTTTCTTCATAAAGGACTAATAGAAATCAGAGTTCATGAAAAATGGAGTGAACTAAATAAATTCTCGCTCAAATAGAGTTCTCTTCTTCATAGAGGACTAATAGAAATCAGAGTTCATGAAAAATGGAGTAAAGTATCTATTAAGCTCCCCCCACCCCCCCACACACACACACAAACTTACGAGGATCAACCATCAAGAAGAGTTTGCCCACAAGGAAAAAGTTTCACTAGGCATTTGTGAAAAAGTCCACAACAATCAACCTATATGTGTTTCATCCTCCCATAAAATACAAGAGTTGCAAGAAATCTGAACAACACTAATGTTGTTACAGTGAAGAGAATTGGGACTAGAAATAATGAGAACCATATGATTAATAATCCAATGAAGCAAAGTAGTAATAGTAGCCATAGTTTGATACTCAGCCTCGACACCGACACAAGGTCTGGAAACCACATTATATTTCTTTAATTTCCATAAAATCAAAAATTCACCAAAAAATCCACAAAACCCAATAGTTTATCTCCTATCAGTAAAATCATCAGCCCAATCAACATAAGTATAAGCACGAAGATCCAATAACGAAGTAGCAGAGGAGAACAACGATCTATTGTTGGTGCCCCTATATAGTGAAGATCATCTACAACATAGCATAATGTGTAGTACAGAGCACACAAACAACTTGACTGACGACATGTACATGATCATGAGCTATGTTGCACAATTACGAATAAGGACCCAAACATGATATAGGTAGGAGATATGAATATATATATATATATATATATATATATATATATATATATATATATAGAGAGAGAGAGAGAGAGAGAGAGAGAGAGAGAGAGAGAGAGAGAGAAAGATGATCTAAAACCAGCCGGGTGATTTTATATTATGGAACTAACCTATGTTACAATCGTTGAATTTAGATTGTAAGGCTGAGATTAAAATGTGACAGTATCTATTTAAAAGATACATGTGTTAACTCAGCCTTGCAATCACAATCTAACGGTTGTAACATAGATTAATTTCATAATATGAAACCACCCGGGTAGTTTTTGAGAATATATATATATATATATATATATATATATATATATAATCTCCTCTTATGTATCTCCAATGTTTTTCATGATCACAACCGTTGGATCTTATTTAAGTTATCTAATCTTAACCGTTGATTTGAACCATTCAAATCAATAGTTAATATTATCTTAACCATTTTTGAGATTTTTGGTTGCGTATGAATATAATCTTGTTAATCGATATGTTTGTAAGATTTTACTAAACTCTTAAATTGGAGATTCATAGTCAAAATATATAATTCAGAGTATATATGACGTATATGACAAATTCAGAGTATGAATATAAATATAGTAGAATTAGTATTTAATATAATTTAGAATATGGTTCTATCCAAACATACATATTCAGTTGCTCTAAACACTAGTGAAACATATGCAGTTTCTTTTGTTACCGAATTTAAACTTGAACAATCCCATATCAAGTTAGGTTGATATAACGTTCGGTTTATCCTGATTACCATCAATGTGGGTCTTGTCTGGATTTTTCCATATCTGTTAGTCCTATTGTATCGGTCCCCCTTCGAGAATGTATTTTCCCCCATTCATGAATGGTATACTGGCTGGTGTGACGGCTATCAGGAACATTGCTACAAAAAGTGTCCAGCCTATTTAATGATTATAGGATAAACTTGCATGTAGTTGTGGTGTACACACATTACGTACTAAAGTAAAAAAAAACTTCTACCAATTTTTGATCATTCATATGCAAATCAATTTGGCTCCATGTTTGCATTCATAATTATTTAGTTATTATACTATCATGTGTACCTATGGGCAGATAATATTAATGATAGTGATTTTTGTGATACTTGACAGTTTTATTCTTGGCTAGAAAAAGACACTTGGTTTCACTGATAACAAAGGTGGTTTGTTTGTCATAAATTATTGCTAATGTAATCCCATATTCTTTGAGCAGTTGGAAGTTTTATATAGTTGCATATATATGAGTAGGAAGATAAATGGATTGGCACATGAGAGAAATTGCACATAACCCAAACTTTAGCCAAAAGTTGGATTTTCTAGGATAGATTTAAATAGTTTCTACTGGTTCCTTTTAGTTTCATCGATCATGTTTGACATCTATGGTTTCTGTGGGGTTGTGGCATGTTGGTTACGATGGGGGGACTCCCGTGGGCATAGGCACGGTTCGAATCCCCCCTCAAGAAGTTCCTGACCGGCTGAAAAGGACATATCAAAATAAAATGTTTGACATCTATGGTAGTGCTCGTACTTCTATGTCATTTCTGTTCTTTGTTGCATTAAAATGTTGCTCGCCAAGAGGCTCCCATGCACTATAGTCTTCTCACAGAATACGTGTAGATATTCTAATTTGATATTCTATAATCACACAAATTCCTGGGTAATGTGTACAATTTAACTTTTTCCCTAATAATTATTTTGGTGAAAGTGCATCCACATCTCAACTTCTTGATTGCCAAAGCCTTTTCCTTTTGAATTTCCATATTGTATTTATTGCCCCAAACCAAATAAAAATCATTATTGGCTGCAAGATGACGTAGCATACCACATCCATGCAGTAGATGTCATGCAAGTTTATGAGAATATTGTTAGTAATTTTTTACACCATGGCATGGGAATGGGGTTTGCATAGAAAGGCCTCTTATTCTTGCTAATCTTGTGGTTTTCATGTTTCTTACATGCTTTTCCTTTATACATAGCTATTTCTCAGCTATCTTTTACCATATGAATTCTTGTTTGGATTGTACACTTGTATCCCAGAGCTGCTTTTGCAATTTTTATCTGAACCATTTGTATTTTTATCTAAAACAATGGGGTTGTCTATATTTTTTTGTTCATGCTCTGAACTATTTGTATCTCAGGGTTGCTTTTGCAATTTCTTTCAGGTTTTGTTGGATCGTAGAATGACAAAAACACGAACTCAACAGGTCTTTTCTTTTACTTGTTTATCTCCAATTTGTCACGTCCTTGATATTTAAAAACAAGATCTAGTACCTAGGAAACTACTCATATTTCCGATTTTTTTTCTCGTTTATGGTATACATGTATAGCTTTTTGACAGTTGTGTTATTTTTTATCTTAACAGATTCACGCATTTACCATGCTAGATATATGTAGCCAAAAAGGTCTGAAGATTCCTTTGCATTGAAACAGACTAAATACATGTAGTTTTTATTACTTCCAGGTTTAGTAGAATTAATTGATTAATCTTGTTCCATATACACCACGAATCAAAGAGGACATCTATCATGTGCAGATCGACATTGTTTGTCTAAAAATGTTATTGCAATGACAATTACATTTGAAAGATATGTGCACATAATTCTTTAACCGTCAAGAAAGTTATCTTTCTTGTAGTCAACATAACTTGGTAACTTGTGCTCCTGTTCTCTCAAAAACTACATCGAAATTGAAGGTTGTTATGATGGGATGCACTTCGACTTCAGATATTTTGTTATATAGTTAGGCAAGGTGGCATGTATTTTGGTTTACTTTTATATATAGGTTTTGGATGTTTAAGATATTGTACAAAAATCATATATTTTGGTTTATTTGGATGTTGTTGGATGTTTGCGGTATACAATCACGTATTTGTTAATATAAATATTATATATATTATTGTTCTTTGATGTTTGCGATATTCTGGATTATATTGATATTATATATGTGTTTGATAGCAAGCAAAATGAAGCATATAATATATAATTATAAACAGAAATTTGGTTAAACAAAAACTAACTTCTTTTGATAGTTTTTAAACATCAAGAAAGAGTTTTCTTGACAGTTTTTCCTCGTCAAGTAAGGATTTTCTTGACGGTTATTACCCATCATCTAGGCTAGAGTCAAGAAAAGTTCTTATTTACCTTGACGGTTTTTGGTTATGTTTTCTTGATGGTTTAAAACCATCAAGACAGTCTTTTTACTTGACGGTTTAAAACCGTCAAGATAACTAAACCAGAAACCGTCAAGAAAAATATGGACTTTTCTTGACTCTGGACTAGATGATGGATGCAAAACCGTCAAGAAAATCCTTTCTTGACGGAAAAAAATCGACAAGAAAAGCCATTTTTCTTGTAGTGAGTTGTGCTCATGAGGAAGCTTTGGAGATGCAAAAATACAAGGATCTCTCTCTCTCTCTCTCTCTCTCTCTCTCTCTCTCTCTATATATATATATATATATATATATATATATATATATATATATATATATATATGATATCTGGCGAAATAATTGAAGAATGCTCCTAAGAGTTTACAATGCGACACCTTTCTTCGGTCAGACTCTGATAAAGGAGCCTATTCCTTTGAATCTACTCAGCACTAAGAACTTATCGAAGGCAGCTAGATCTAGTGAGGAGGGTTGGACTCTGTTTGAGAGTATATGGAGGGACAAAAAATCGGTAGGGCCTAGTTGTGATGACCGAAGGAAGATGGGAGAAAAAAAATATCCACAATTTCTATATGATCATTCGAAGATTTATGGAAGAATATGTCTGCCAAAGCAGACGAGAGAGGTGTTGGGAACGGGGTGTGACCCAAACTGGAGTTAGCCCATGCGGTACGATATTGGACGGATCCCATATGCCTTAAAAAAAATCACACGTAAGGTCTGAACCAATCACAATTATCGACACCTCATATTGATCCCACCTCCTACCCGACGAGGGACTAAATTACAAATCCATTGTCACCCCTCCCCTCTTTGAGCGCTTTTCCGAAAATAAGATATAATCCAAAAATATCCACCTTAGCTCATTTCTGCTAGTCGAATAATCTTAGCATACTCTGCTACTATTGTTTGTTTTCGCTAGCCGAGCACCCGGGAGATCAACATATTTTTATCTTGATCCGTTTGAGAAAATAACCAAACCTGACACGTTCATCCACACCACCATTGATTATCAACCACAACGTCTTGCTCCACCTTGAGTCCGCCAAACCAACATTTGAAGACAATTCGTGTAGTTTCCTCAAACCATAGGTCTAATCCACCTTCAGACCAGAAGAGCCCTATAATCCGATTATATGCATGAACGTTCATGCACCATCTGTCTCGAACCAATTAGAGCCGTCCAAACCAGCCTTGTAACCTTGGGCTCTGATACCACTTGTTGGGAACGTGGTATGACCCGAACTGGAGTTGACCCATGAGGTATGATATTGGTCTAGGCTCATATGCTTTGAAAGGAAATTTCCATTTGTGAGACTCGTCTCACTATTCTAGTATGCATACCCCAGATACGCGTATAGTGCGCGAATATCTTACTTTATGTTTAATCGCTTTTTATTTCATGCTTAATGTTAATACATGCATTGTTGAGGTTATTTGTGTAAAATTCCTTTGATAGCATGCTTTGGACCGTTGGTCGCTTGGTCTCTTGGTTTTCTTATGTGTGGCGTAGATGGACCCAGTGAGGGGCATCACTACCAAAATAACACATTTTAGCGATGCCAAAAAATATCGCTAATTAGCCAAAAATGTCGCTAATATCAATTAACAATGTATTTAGCGATGTTTTTATGTCATCACGTATTCCAGGGTCACTGACAACAAAAACGACGCTATTCGTCGCTATAGCGATATAATTTTGCGATGTCATGGCGTCGACGAAGTACCCATGTTCAGCGACTCGACGTCGGTACATCGACTGTAACGCCCGCAACCGCACGGTGCGTTACGCTGAGTCGGATTGAATGAAACAAATACTGGTTACATTTGATTTGTTGGATTTTGGGAATAAGTATTGATTGAGTTGTTTCGTGTGCAGATGGTTAGCGGGTTCGATGGAAATCAGGTGTTCGTTCAGAGCAGTACTGAGATAGCTGGATTGGAATGATAATGCCATCTTCCTTAGTCTGATCGGTCGGATGATTTGTAGAGCACGGCCTGCTCGCACGGTCATACCAGTTGAGTAGATCGCGCTTGCATCGGACCACGGGTTCAAGGGATTGGCCGTATCGACAGGACAGGATGCCTAACGGGATCAAATATTGTGAGTGGACTCTTTCTCTTCTCCTCTACTCCTTCATGCCTAATAATATGGAAAATACGTAAAGGCTTGAACACTTGGGCTGAAACATTGGGAATCACTACACTGAGGCGTGCATAGAGTGGACGTCGTTGGCTTGGTAGGATTGTGGCTTGAATTGATTTACGCGTTGGATAGTTGGAGCTAGAGTTGGATTATACATTTTAGGCAGTTGGTTGATTGAGTGGGATTATGCTTGGACAGCTGGAATGAGTCATTGATGCATTGGGAATATCGGGAATCTGGGCGAGCGAGCGTGCACCCGTGTACGAGTATCACTTGGTCGCTTTGTCTTGTAAAGCGAGCAGTTGTGGTTCGAAACCGAACAACTGCATCGGCGAGGGTGTTGTGCCGCTTGATGGGGCATTGTGCCACGAATGGGGCATTGTGTCACTGAAACGGCATTGTGCCATGGGTTAGCTTTGAGCATGGGTGTTGCACCATTGGAAATACTATGTTGAGAAGAGGCATTGTGCCTATGGGAATACTTGGGATTTGGTGCCTTGGGCTATATGTTGTAAGAATGGTTATGGATAATTCATGAAACGAGTCTAGGATCGCTTGGTGGGGCGAGAATGTTCGATCCTCTCGTCATACCTACTTGGTGTCTGCATGTCACGGACAACCTGTATTGCACATGGTTTGGTCTCCTCGAACGGGAAGGCTCCGGGGCACCGGGACCGTTCGGCCATGGAGGAGACAATGGGTAACGTGCCTTGGGCACGGTGCCAGCGGTTGGAATCGATCCAGGTGGGTTAGCTACTTAGCACTGTTTTGAGGAGAACCGCATTTGATCAGTCCGATCAAAGTCCTTTATGGCTTGGCCAGTGACTTCATATAGATTAGTGTTGGCTTGCTTTTCTTTTGTTGGTTTGGCTTTCGTGTAGGCGCGGCCACCTTGCCTCGGCAAAAGTGTGCACTGTGAGATTTGGATTGTAAGTGTTGGTTGAGGATGGATATTGAGGCTTGGGAATGGTTCGATATGTTATCGTGTTGCTTGGACTTGAGTAGGACGGTTGCATGCTAGTTTACTTCGGGTTGCTATATATATTTGCTTGTCGATTGGTTTGAGTTGAATGCTCGCATGCTTAAACTGCTTTACAGCTTTCCTTAACATGTCATCCATATGCCATAAAATGAATCTAGGATTCAAACTAGAAAGATCACCATATAACTGTTTGCATTCACTATTTTACTTAGTGTCGGCTTAGGCGAGTGGGTTACCCCGCTCACCAGTACGGTTGTGTACTGACCCACGTTTGTGGGCATTATTTTAGGTACACAGGTGTAGTGGCGCTGCTTGGATATACGAGGCATGATGTATGAACTGTAAGTACCTTTGTGGGCTAGAGAAAAGAGCAAGAGCATTTCATCGTCTTCGTGGCATCGCCTTTGTGGCATTGCCTCGGGGCATTTCATTTGGACCCTATCGTGAGCTTCGCTGCGTATTACTCTGATTGTGTGCTTGGTACACAATACTTGACTTCCACTGCAACTTGGTTGTTTCAATGATAACATTTGGTGTTTGACAACATCGCCTTGTACGAGCGCAACTCCAGGCTCGTACGGCATCACGTCCCGATGAGAACGATTGTCCTGCGGGAGAGCTGTAAATGTGGTGATTCACGTTCAGCAGGGACTATCGAGCTTGCGGGAGATTGGGGCATGACAAATTGGTATCAGAGCACCTGGTTCATTTCTTCGGACTTGGTCCTTCGCTTCATCACAAACTCTAAATAGCTTCCGCGTGTCGTCTAGCTCTTGACTCTACTCGGTGCCGCATTGGATGTTTCATGCAATAAGTCTATATATTGCTGGTTGTAGCTGCATGTTGTTCTTGGTTGTGTTGCCTTGGTTGGTTTTCGTTAGATCGCTTAGCCTCGTTAGGCGTTGTTGCATTCGTGCAGCAAGTTGGTTGGCGTTGTTGCATTTGTGCAACAAGTTGAGAGCTTTCGTTGGGTTGGCTTGGCTTGTTGTTCAGGGAGTTTCTGATTGCATCGGTGGATCAGTTGGTTGGCATACGAGATTTGGTAATGCGGCATGTTTTGAGTAGGAACATTCGATGGGAATGGATCGTTGCACGAGTTGCTCGTCTAGCGACTGTGTTGGATAGAAGTTAGAATTTCGGCTGTGGCGCATCGGTTGGGCATGTTTGAGTTTGGCTTGGGATTTTCAGAATAAGTTGGCACGAGTTGCTCGTACAACAAATGTGTGGAACCATTGAGTATTGGGTTGGAATACTTGGAAAAGATCGTTGCACGAGTTGCTCGTGTAGCGAAAGTAGCAATCGGTTTGAGAATAGGTGGAAGTATTGAGAATGGGATATGGCACGAGTTGCATAGCGAGATTGATGAAAATAGTTGGATAATTCCTGCATTGGCTGAGTTTTTGTGTCAGACTTGAGTTGTGAAAGGCATGATCTCGCATAAGAGATGGTTCGAACGGATCTTGGATCAGTGTAAGGAATCGTAATGCGAGTAGCGACTTGATTCGGAGTGGTATATGGGATACCACCTATTGAGCAAGGTATTGAAAGTATTTTGGATGGACATTAATGGGAATTGCCTGAACAGACTGGTGCAAATGGAAGTATTGTTGGACTTGAGAGATGGACGAGATCGGAACGAACAGTTGGGATACGCTTGAATGAGCGATGGGTGAATCGAATGATAGCGAGCATGGACTACGATTTTGGGCAACACATTTGAGCTGTTGGTTGAGTAATGAAACACGATTTGGTTTGGAGGGACAATGAGATGGATTCACACAAACTTGGAAGACTTTGGATATTGCTGCTCGAGAAGTCGACTCAGTTTAGCAGAAATAGAATTTTGGGCAAGATGGTGCAACAAGCATAGACGGATTCTCCGAAAGACGTGGACGAATTGTGGCAACAACAGAAGGCAAAAGATTGTGGTGGACAGACTTTTGAAGATAGCTAAACGTCGGAGCAAATTACTGTGTTGCTAGAGCAAGTTGGACGTGCATTGTGGAACGTGCAAACGGATAAGAATTGGAGCAAGTCTTTGGTTTCGGAAATCGTTGCAGTGGTAGTGCGAGAAGACGACATGGCAGTTCAGAAAATTTGATGAATTCAGGACAGAACGGCGGATTGATGGAAGACGGTTTCAACAAGCGCGATTCTCGGATTTGAAAGTTCGCTCGGATGGATGGTTGGAATTTTGATTAGGATTTGCAGATAAGATAGAGCATGGTTTATAGTAACTGTCCATCGTGATGATTACAATTATCGAGCGTAGCTTCGGGACAGCTGACCCTAGCGACTTGTCCGCTGAATCGGAGATTGAATATGGTAGACCCATAGAATGACCCTTGAGGTGGCGTATTTGGGAATATGTCGAGGACAGATGTGAGCAATGAGATTTGGCTTATTGACTGAGTGTTGGATTTGAGAGACTCTTGGGATAGCCTTCAGCTGAAGATGCAGCCAGAAGATCGAAGCGATGGTGGAAGTAGCCTTGTCAACTGATGAGATTCAGAGTCGCAGATTTTTATCGATGGCATCGCCTCTGACTCATCGTGCCCTGGAAGGGAATAGCACTCATATGAATTGACGACTGTGAAACTAGCTCGTGAAGTTAAAGCAACGGCTCGTTCAGATCAAATCCTTGCGAATACTGGAAGGGACAGATTTGCCTCAGATTTACAAGATGTCTCAAAAATTAGTCTGGGAAGCGTGCTCGTTCGGAAGGCAAAGGTGATATCCTATGCTTCGAGGCAGTGGAAGCAACGCGAAGAACTATTCCATGCGCAACCTAAGAATTGTGGCGAGTGTGTCCACGTTGAAATCGTGGCGACACTATCCCTTTGGCGTAGCGGCAAGATCTTCGTGGATCACACGAACCTCAATATAGATGTTCACCCAGCGAGGTATTGAGATTGAGGAAGAGGTGTTTGGTTGAGCTGATAAGAGCAAAGTTGATATTTGGGTAAGTCGCCTAGCTGGGGTAGTATCAGTTGTGATGATCGTTCGGTGCATGAGATATATTTGGAGATGTCGCTAGTGCTGATTCAGAAATAGTTGGATGGATTGATTTGGAACATGAACTGATTGAGTCGTGGGAAATCAATAGTGCTCAAATCGAATATGTTGGAATGGAAATCGAAATTTGGTTCAATTGGGAGTAAAGCAAATGGATGCCTCGGACATAAAGATATCCTTGTAACTTGTCCAAATTCGCTATCGCAAAGCTCGGCTGAAATGCATGTATTTTAGGGACGCCTTAAATATGTGTACGATCCAAAACTAAGCGATACGAAGAATTCGTATTGAGCTGCAAGGAGGGTGTGGGAATATGGAACTTGTACGAGCGTTCAGCAGAGCGAGATGTTGAGTCAGAATCATGAATATGAGAGTTGCATAGAGCAGATCCATGGAATTGGATTGTGGCATGTGATAGGAATGAGTACCAGCACGGTTCGTGGACAAACCTGATTCTAAGTGGTATATTATGTAACGCCCGCAACCGCACGGTACGTTACGCTGAGTCGGATTGAATGAAACAAATGCTGGTTACATTTGATTTGTTGGATTTTGGGAATAAGTATTGATTGAGTTATTTCGTGTGCAGATGGTTAGCGGGTTCGATGGAAATCAGGTGTTCGTTCAGAGCAGTACTGAGATAGCTGGATTGGAATGATAATGCCATCTTCCTTAGTCCGATCGGTCGGATGATTTGTAGAGCATGGCCTGCTCGCACGGTCATACCAGTTGAGTAGATCGCGCTTTCATCGGACCACGGGTTCAAGGGATTGGCCGTATCGGCAGGACAGGATGCCTAACGGGATCAAACATTGTGAGTGGGCTCTTTCCCTTCTCCTCTACTCCTTCATGCGTAATAATATGGAAAATACGTAAAGGCTTGAACACTTGGGCTGAAACATTGGGAATCACTACACTGAGGCGTGCATAGAGTGGACGTCGTTGGCTTGGTAGGATTGTGGCTTGAATTGATTTACGCATTGGATAGTTGGAGCTAGAGTTGGATTATGCATTTTAGGCAGTTGGTTGATTGAGTGGGATTATGCTTGGACAGCTGGAATGAGTCATTGATGCATTGGGAATATCGGGAATCTGGGCGAGCGAGCGTGCACCCGTGTACGAGTATCACTTGGTCGCTTTGTCTTGTAAAGCGAGCAGTTGTGGTTCAAAACCGAACAACTGCATCGGCGAGGGTATTGTGCCGCTTGATGGGGCATTGTGCCACGAATGGGGCATTGTGTCACTGAAACGGCATTATGCCATGGGTTAGCTTTGAGCATGGGTGTTGCACCATTGGAAACACTATGTTGAGAAGAGGCATTGTGCCTATGGGAATACTTGGGATTTGGTGCCTTGGGCTATATGTTGGAAGAATGGTTATGGATAATTCATGGAACGAGTCTAGGATCGCTTGGTGGGGCGAGAATGTTCGATCCTCTCGTCATACCTACTTGGTGTCTGCATGTCACGGACAACCTGTATTGCACAGGGTTTGGTCTCCTCGAACGGGAAGGCTCCGGGGCACCGGGACCGTTCGGCCATGGAGGAGACAATGGGTAACGTGCCTTGGGCACGGTGCCAGCGGTTGGAATCGATCCAGGTGGGTTAGCTGTAGCCCCCCGTTCTCCCGATACGGAGAGCGCGGCTAAGAAACACAAGTCGGTATCGTTCGATCGGGATAGATTGAATTAAGAACTCGTCCTCGTTATGGATTTATTTCTTCGAAATCGATTCCCATATTCAGTGGACTGCGCCCCAAGGATCGGCTTAGCGGCAGAGTCAGGAGGGACCTCTCCGCTGCTATCTTTTATTGCCTCGGTTTTTGATGTCGCTTGTTGCTTTCGTGCTTTGAGTTGGTTTTGGGATTTGCTTGTTTTCCTTGAACGGTTTCGATGGTTTTCATTATTTTCGTTCATTGACTTGCACTTCTATTCCGAGATTGGAAAGAGAGGAAGAAGTATTAATCGAGATGTTCGTGTGCAGGTGAACGAACAGTAGGCGGCTTGCGAGCGGAGTCGTGAAGCGCCTCTTTCCTTCTTCTTTCCAAAATCTAAGTGAGTGTCTACCAACCCGATTAGCTAGTCCTGCTTCCAAGCTTCACAGCTAATAAATCTGCACTCTTCTATGCCCCGATCAAACGATACCAAATAATAATAAAAGAAACCAAGATAAAAGACAAATATACTTGGTTATTATGCTTGTCAATCAAACCTGTGAACTGTTGCCTTATCGTATGCTTGTTCGTGCAAATGTTCTATAAAACGTACTAAGTATAGAACATATCTTGTAAAATGCATAATTGTTCAGGGAGGCTATGCAAAATAAATCATGCAATACTGCTTATCGTGTACTCGTGTTCTTGCACTCGTGTTGCCTCAAATGCATGACTGTTAACTTGTTTATCGTGTTCGATCATGGACAACTTGTGCACAAGGTATTGGTTCTGCGGACGGTCGCTGGGGCACTGGCACCGATCCGATCCGGGCGGAACTCGTGTGTAGTCTTCGTGTTCGGGACCGGATAGCTTGCAGCGCAATCGTGTTCTCTCGTAGCATGCTATCCTTGTCCCCGGCTACGTCCATTATGGCAACCATGCCAGTGATCATCGTATATATTTAAACCTGTTGCATACTAACTTGTGTCTTCGTGGCAGGGAAGGCATGGTAAGTATTGTGCAGGTAATTCAGACGGTCAGGTAAAATCCACCTAACGGTGGCACGTTTATTTTAGTAAATTCAATATGCTGCTTACTTGTAAATGAACTAAGGCAAGATAGAAACCCACAAATATGCATGCTTCACTAAACAACGTATTGATTGGTATAGTCAGGCTAGCTCGCCTTCACCAGCATGTTTCGATATGCTGACCCTCGTTGAAACAGGTTCTCCGCACCAAGGCGAACCGAGCGAGGAGCCGAAGTCGTCTACCCGATCCAGTCCAAGCTGTTGGCGCATCTTCACCGCGCCTCGAAGCCTTTTGAAGCCAGAAGCTGCAACTCTTCATACACAAATGCAGCTCCGTGGCAAAGCGATCCTCCAGCCTGGAGGTCTTTATCATTTTGAGTTTATAAAGGGATGTAATGTACAGGACTGCTATCTCATTTTGAGTCATCTCTTTTGTAAGCCATTCGGCATATTAGCTGACTCGTTCAAGAGTTTGTAATAGATGTTCATTATCAATAAAGAGAACTTTTCTATGTTTCAAATCTGTGTTTCAATTTATCTGCGTACTCTGAATATGTGCTTGCTATGCAAATCATTAAAGCCTTGTGCGGACGCAACTCCAGGCCCGCACGGCAGTCACGATTCGGGGGACGCCTCAAGTGATTCTACGGAATTGGGTCGTGACATTAGCTACTTAGCGCTGTTTTGAGGAGAACCGCATTTGATCAGTCCGACCAAGTCCTTTATGGCTTGGCCAGTGACTTCATATAGATTAGTGTTGGCTTGCTTTTCTTTTGTTGGTTTGGCTTTCGTGTAGGCGCGGCCACCTTGCCTCGGCAAGAATGTGCACTGTGAGATTTGGATTGTAAGTGTTGGTTGAGGATGGATATTGAGGCTTGGGAATGGTTCGATATGTTATCGTGTTGCTTGGACTTGAGCAGGACGGTTGCATGCTAGTTTACTTCGGGTTGCTATATATATTTGCTTGTCGATTGGTTTGAGTTAAATGCTTGCATGCTTAAACTGCTTTACAGCTTTCCTTAACATGTCATCCATATGCCATGAAATGAATCTAGGATTCAAACTAGAAAGATCACCATATAACTGTTTGCATTCACTATTTTACTTAGTGTCGGCTTAGGCGAGTGGGTTACCCCGCTCACCAGTACGGTTGTGTACTGACCCACGTTTGTGGGCATTATTTCAGGTACACAGGCGTAGTGGCGCTGCTTGGATATACGAGGCATGATGTATGAACTGTAAGTACCTTTGTGGGCTAGAGAAAAGAGCAAGAGCATTTCATCGTCTTCGTGGCATCGCCTTTGTGGCATTGCCTCGGGGCATTTCATTTGGACCCTATCGTGAGCTTCGCTGCGTATTACTCTGATTGTGTGCTTGGTACACAATACTTGACTTCCGCTGCAACTTGGTTGTTTCAATGATAACATTTGGTGTTTGACAACATCGCCTTGTACGAGCGCAACTCCAGGCTCGTACGGCATCACGTCCCGATGAGAACGATTGTCCTGCGAGAGAGCTGTAAATGTGGTGATTCACGTTCAGCGGGGACTATCGAGCTTGCGGGAGATTGGGGCGTGACATCGACGACGGTGTAAAGTGTCGCAGAACGTCGCCAAATTAGCGACATTATCAGCGACATCCAGCGATAATAATGCTAACATGGCAGAAATTGACATGTCAAACGTTTAGCGACGTTCAGCGACACTTAGCGACTTCTAACAAAAAAATATATTCGTCACTAGACATTGCTGAACGTCGTTGAACGTCACAATTTATGAAAACCAGGATATCTTTACTAGGAAGTTCAAATGTAATGAAAGAAAGGCTATTAATTTACTTTTCTATGCACAAGAGGTTCTCTGTGAATTGTTAAAATTCACAAAAAATCCCAAGAACACCGAAAAGGTAATCGATAACCTCTCTTCCTAACATATGATCATCTCAATAAAGATACTACAAGTACTGTATAATAAAATTCAAGATAACCATAATTTTTTTTTGGAGATGTTCAACGATACGCCCGGGACTTTATGTACGTTGCATTAAATTATTATTATTTTTATTAATTTGGCGTTTCCTTGGTAGCCGAGGTGGTTAGAGACGAGGTGGTGGATGGTATTGGAGAGGCCGTCGACGGCAAAAATAAGGCTACGGACGACCTGGCTCCGATCTGACACGCTTCGTAATACGTTCGATCCAAGGCTCCACCCACGCCCCCGCAGCCTCCTCCTCTTCGTGTTCGGCTTCTCATTCTCCTCGTCTGCCTCCTCCAATTTTGATATGTCCGTGGACGGAGATGAGTGGGGGGGAAGGGAACTGGATGTCGGCGCACAGAGGGGGAGGGGACTGGACGTCGGCACACAGATGGGGAGGTACTAGACGTAGGAAGGGAGGCGCTTGTCACGCCCCGATATCCCACAGGTTAAATCGGCCGTTCCCGCTAGGCGAGAATCACCGGGCCAGTGCTCCAGCATAACGATCGCTTTGACCCATCCGGGCATGATGCCGCACGAGCGTGAGCCGCGCCCGTGCAAGGCCGTGGTTCATTGGCTGGCATAAGATGTCTAAGCCATAGAGTCGAACAGATTGTCCGAGTGCAGCAGAATTATGAACGCATAGGCGATCGATAACAAGTTCACTGAGTCGACAATAATGAAAGCATTGAATAACACAAGTTAAAGTAAAACTCTTTATTGATATAACAAGTATTACAAGCGGCGCTTGGCCGAGATTATAATTCGCTCAGATCTCTCTCTGAAACAGTAAAAGCGTGCTAAGTGGCTACAATTATGGAATGATCGTACAGGCGATGTTCAGGCAATGTTCCTATATTTTGTCTTGTATATGTGCTTTAGTTCCGGATGCAGCACCCCAAGGCTCCAGAGTGAACTCCACGCCTTAGCACGCACGAAGGAGTCATCCGCACCGAACAAGGTTCTTCCGTACCCTGCAAACGATCTGGTGAGTTATCAGTACATTGAATGCACTGGTGGGGAGGCTACTCGCCCGCTCAATAAATCTAAACACGTAATATAGGTTTTGTGCACCAACTATTAAGTTGTCTTTCTAGTTGCCTTAGGATCAGTTTTATGGCATATTGAATAACCTAACTCGTGTGGCAGTGCGTCGTGCGATATAAGAGAAAACACGGTGAGACTTACCAACTTACCGATTTGTCCTTCCCTGTCCAAGGCAAACCAAGTTAATTTAAGCACGAGCATTCATAATAAAAACCAAGACAATAACATATGCAAACACGAGAGTCATTATATCATAATCGTCCAGCTGTTTAGTTGTTCTTTTGATGCGATACAATAACTCGCACGCGGATAGCCGCTAAGCGAGGATAACTTATCTATATGAACAATTGTCGCTGGCATAGCCATAAAGGACCCAGCCACTGGAGATAACGGTATGCAGCGAAAGAATAATGAGTGTTACACGCCATCTCGTCCAGCACAATAGACTGTACAATAGAGTTCAGCTACTGGAGAGAATGGTATGCAGCGAAAAAAAAATGAGCGCTACACGCCATCTCGTCCAACACAATAGACTGTACACTAGATGAGTTCCATCCGGATCGAATCGGTCCCAGTGCCCCGGTGACCGTCCGTGGAACTATACCTCATTTTTGAGTTGTCCACGACGTGCAGGTCTCTAGGGTTTTCCAAATTCACATCTTTAACAAGACAATCCATAACACGAGTACAATCTTTAATTCCGCTTTGAACGAGCATTGACAGGATTCTCATTCAGAGGTAAACTTGATGTAATTTTGAGTTCATTATTTATTTGCCTTGATGCATGCCCCTGATGAAAATAATTATATATATCATGTAGTAGGAGTGTGTGGCATGACGGCTCACTATAAAGTAGTGCGATCAAGTGTATCAGCACAGATACAATAGTCAGGGCAGGAACAAGCTCTAGATTCAAGGTCATGGACAAGTTATCAAGTAGCAAGTTATTCAGGACATGACAGTCAAGCACGGGTCACATATTCAAGCAGTTCAATTGAGTAATCTAGTCAAACAAGTCAATTACCATATTATTATATCGATAGATTGTAGAAGCATAAAATATTATGCAGGCCGCATAAAGGTCATGCCCTCTCAACAGAACAATCAAGTCTTAGAGAAGCCATATGCGGGCTGATCAACCAAGTCGCAGAAAAGCCAAATAGTATATCACATGCGGCATAAACAATCAAGCCGCAGAGAAGCCATATGCGGCATGATCAACCAAGTTGCATAGAAGGCACATGCAGCCTGAACAACCAAGCCGCAAAAAATCCATATGCGGCCTGATCAACCAAGTCTCATAGAAGCCGCATAGTGTACTATATGCAGCCTGAATGACTGCAGAACAGGGAGGCCGCATAAAATACCCCTGACACAGATTCTGATGTCTGTCAGAAGCTCTAACACATCACTAATCCCTCTGAGATGCTTCAAGACTCGTAAAGATGATGGCTCAGAAAAAGACAACAAGTCACATCAGAGCATTAATTGCTTCGACAAATATGTCATGCCACGTATTCCCTCATATGCGGCTACTCCCTATGCGGCCACAATGCCATGAGACATCGCTAACATGCGACCAAAGTTTTCATCGACCAAGGCCAGACGAGAGTTTGTATGCGGCCACAACCCAATACGGCCTCTCCAACATGCGGCCAAAATTTCTATCGACCAAGGCCAGACGAGAGTTTGCATACAGCCTTACCAATATGCGGCCAGAGCGTCCAAATGACCAAAGGTCAAACGAGAGCTCGTATGCGATCGCGACCAAGTTGTCAGGCGGCCTCCAAATCACAAGATCTTCTCATTACAACTGAAGAGATCTTCGCACAGTTGGTGCTGACTACATGTCCAGCTGACCAAGTCACGCCCACAATGGGTTAAAAATAATCCCGAGATCTCTTCAACATTATATATCAACCAAGACCACGTGGTAATCTGCCCATGGCATGTGGCCACAGTTGCAACCATATTCTGTTGGAGAAGCCTTATACGGCCACCAAACAGAGGCAAATACGACACCCATAGCCCATCAGCACGATGGCTATAAATAGGAGCAACTTAAAATTTCTAAGGGCTGGCTTTTTTTTTCTACTTCAGAGAGAGCATACCACCCCCGGCCAATACAGAGAGAGAGCATATCGAGATGAACGAAGAGAGAACGTGAGCTTCTTCGCCTACATCACATCATCAACGGAGTAAAGGAGATGCCATAGCACTCCATGTCCATCGCCATACCCCAGATCAAAAAATATTATACTTAGATTGTCTGTCCAAGACCTCTTTATACTTTCTTTTATTTGTTAATTAAATTAAGCTCTTTTAGAACTTTTGAATTTAATGGCGAACAAGATGGCGACTCTGCTGGGGAAGTATTTCTCCTCTGATGAGAAAGCTGTGGTATAATCCGATGCAGCCAAGCTCAGGTCCACTCAAAGGATGTTGGTGGTCCGCTTCGACTAGCAGGCTTTCGAGGACATGCTCTTTGGAGACAGCGCGAGTCCTTCTCGTAGAAAAGCAAAGCCTAAGAAAACCAGCAGAATGCAGGTAGCAATGGCCCCTGTATCTGATCCAACTACAGAGCAGGCGCTCTCCGTATCTCTCTCTGCCGCAGGGACCGCACATTATGCATCCACTGCTTATGCAGCAGCATCTTCCAACCAAAAGGGTGCTCACCACTTGAAGACTCACAGGACGTGGGTAGAAAAGTCCACCGTGCCTCAACCAACTGCAGAGCTTACACTCATCGCCTTTCTCCCTGTTGTTGAAGGCACTCGCTAGGCGTCCCCTCAGGCTATCTATGCGGCATCCTCGCATGACGCAGAAAACGCTCAGCACCCAAACTCTGACAGAGAAAAATACTATGATGCCAAATATTCGGGCGCTGATGCAAGCTCTATGCGGCCAAGGAGGAGGCCACATAAGACTCACTATACGGCATTAGTTGACGGTCGCAGGAAGATGGTCGCATGAGACTCAGGCAGCAGCCGAACCTCTATTTTTGACCGAATCTCATGCAGCGCTAACCCTATATGCCATGCTGAGAATGGTGAAAACCCAAACCTGGACTCTTCGTACTATGCGCCTCTGGGTGCTAAGTCGAAGAAGTCTGGGGTAGTACGAGCTCGTCATACTCAAGCAACTGTCCATTCGGCTGACCGTCGGAGGACACCGCTAACTGTTATATGGGCCCCTGATGAAAAGTTATATAAGACTGACTCGTGCGTCTAGCCCTTAGCAGCAAATGGACAGGGTCCATCTCAAATGCCTTCCACTGACGATCTGGAGAAATTTCTTGTACGAACCCCATATCAGGGAGCAAAAATAACGTCCACGCACCCGTGCGCTCAGTCTACCCGTGCTCACGAAAAGGGTACAAAGGTGAGGCAGCCCTTACCTGACTTGCACAATGTGATCAATCACAAGCACAAGCCATCAGACTCGTAGCAATACGCTGGTCCTGTGACCCAAGTTTGATTCGATTCTGAGAACGTTGACAAAATCGCGTATCGTGGGCCCCGTGGCTCTACTTGACGGGCAATTTTATGATCGGCTCATCGGAATCCAGTTCTAGATATTCCGTTGGGTTCGTATCATCGTTTTGGACTTGTGGACACTAAGTTTAACGAATTTGGAGAACATTGTCTCTGGCATATTTTTTGGTGCGAAGCGAGCCACATGTGGACCCCGCTTTGACCAGAAACTGTCATTTTTGCCCCTGTGTCCAAATTGGACTCAAGGACAGGCAATTCTAGCTATTTGATATCTTCTGAACCTGATGATAACGTTTATTTCAGCATTCGGAGGAGTACCTGCAGATTCCGCTGATACCAGAACAGCAATTGGAATTCAAGCACCAGGCAAGTGTACCTTGCCATACTTGCAACATTGATTTATACTAATCTCTTAATTTATTACTGTAATATCTCTGTTCAACCTAGGACCGTGTGACAATACTTAGCTTCCGAATAATATTCGGGTGCCAACGACGTACGCGAAGTTGTGTAACGTCACCTAGAGATGGATATCAAGACCCTTTACATTCTCGTGCTTGCCTTTCAAGTACGTCATACCTCAGGACACCTGAAACTATTTATGAGACAGAATCTTCCTGAGATATTCATGGTGATTCTGTATAGGTTACAGGATTCATGACATAGATATTACATATGCTTAGATATCATTATGACTCGTTGCATCAGTTAGAGGTCATGATCTTGCGTGACATGGACATGAGACGTCGTGGACATGAGACGTGTGATTACATTGGGTGGGAAGAGACACACAGACTACAGGCTGATTATATATATTTATTGTAGTGCCTTAGCCACTACAGTGCGAGGCCCACTACATAGTAAACTATATAGTAAAACTATATAGTATTACTGCTACCCGGCTCCCCGACACAGGGCTTGTAGTTGTCTCAGTCTGAGACTAATGTTGCTCTCATTTTGCATATCACTTAGATGGTTACATAGTTTGCCCTATTGATACATTTCATATACTGCATTTATTTTGGCATGCTATTTCTTGTACCTTGTTACGTCCCTCTGAGGACCTAGTCCCTTGTCAGTTTATTAGTATAGACCATTGTGGAGCCTGCCTGGAATTGCTGATGTGAGTTGCTTTGTCATGCAGGAATTGGTGCCAGGTACTTATATCATTTCTTTCGGAGTATTGGTTATTATTCATATTATTTATTCATCTGTTGATATAGCCTAGTTTTATAGACTCATATTCCTTCCTCGAGTCTATTCGAGCTTATGGGTTACTGGCGGTCGACTTTAGCATATGTAGCTCATTCTTGTTTATTTCGTTCATTGTGGATTGAGGCATAGATATTTATAGATAGTAACCATTCTAGTACAGCTTATACTTATTCGAATCGGACCAGAGTCTGGTCGAATGCGTAGCTGGCATGTTACGTATTCCTAGTCCTACATATTTTGGGACTGGGGCGTGACATATTTTTGTGGTGGCCCATGCAGGTCCTAATTAAATTCTTTCAGTTACTTTCCGGTACCGAGCGAGCCTGTAATCAAAGTTAGCAGTGTTAGCATCTCAATCCACAACTGACTTAAAAAAAGTTTAGCACTTGATTTTCGCCCTTGGACTTCATAATTGTACTCTTTCAAATCTCCTCGACATCCTTATTATTGTTTACCATCTCTTCCTATTTCGGAGAGATGAATGTTCGTGCACAGTGTTTTCTCCAGAAGCAGATCCTCGTCAAGGCAGAAGAAGTTATGCTGGATATAAATTTTTGAAGACGGTTACCCTTAGTAGGATAGTAGATATGTTATTCCTATATACTAGAGTTAGTGTAGATTTTAGCATAAGAATTGAATATAATATCAGAGGCCTAGAACTAATACAACCTCACCCTTGCTTATAGGTAGAAAGTAATTTGGAAGTATTGGAAGAAAGGAAAGAGGGTTTGACTCTAATGCACTGGAATACTTTAGGGAATACATAGCTAGATGCTAGAGATCAGATGTGACTCATGATGGTGATACAAGGAATTGCATTGTGACCTTAAGAAAACGGAACCTTAGGTAGCAAGCCATAGTGGTTAAATCTTTAGTTATCTTATGACTTTTAGTATCAAAATTTGATCTTATGACCCAGCTGTTACACCCCTACTATTTGTGCCGAAGAAGGATGGGACGGTACGTCTTTGTATTGACTATAGTGCACTGAACCCTGTAACCATCAAGAACCGGTCTCCCTTGCCATGCATTGATGACCTATTCGATTAGTTGAGTGGTGCGAGTGTATTCTCAAGATAAATCTTAGATCCGGTTATCACCATATTAGAGTGCGTAGAGAGGTTATACCGAAAACAGCCTTCAGGACCAAGTATGGACACTATGAGTTCTTAGTTATGTCGTTTGGTTTAACCAACGCGCTAGCTGTGTTCATGAGTTTGATGAACAACATTTTTCTCAGTACTTGGACAAGTTCGTGGTTGCGTCTAATGATGACATCTTAATATATTCCAAGAGCCACACAGAGCACGAGCAACACTCTTTCAGCAGGCCCAGCAACAGAAGAGGGCACCACTGCAAGGGCGTGGACAGACTTTTGCAATGACAGTGGAGGATGCAAAGACTCGTGGAGTAGTGAATGCGAGTAAGATTTAAGATTCATAGATGTCTATTTCTAGTAATGCTTTAGCACGTGCCTGTTAGTTTATGACCTTAGCCTTAAACCTAGTATTTTAACTGGTTAATAATTGATAACCTAGTTTTTCTAAGCTGTAGTTTTCTTTGCTCTAACCAGATTTCCTTCACTCTTGAATTACCTAATTTTTATTGTGTAGAGAAATATTTTATTCATCCTCTATGTGTTTTGTTTAACTCTCGTCCTTCGATTTATCTTTGATCATCATTCTTTGATTTGTTATGCTTCGAACAATGATTGCAACCGTGTCATCTCTTCTGACCGGTTATTTCTTTAATTGCGATGATGCAATCCTCTTAAGGGGGTAGATTGTAAACCCCCTGATTTTTCAGGATTTTTTTTAAAATCAATTTTCACAATTTTTCTGGAATTTCCTGGGATTTTTTAACTAATTAAAATCAAGGTATTTTGGAATTAAATAAATTTAAATATTTTTATTGAATATTAAAATATTATGAAAATAATATTTTTTGGTGTTAAATAAAATATTAGACATAGGGTAATTTTTCTGAAATTTATTGGACCCCGGAAATATTTTTAAAGACCTAAAAACTAAATTTTTATAAACCCTAAATAAACCTAAATAAACCCTGTTTATTTTGAACCAAACCAACCCGGACCGACCCTGAACCGGAGCTCTAAACCAACCCTAAACCCTAGCGGGTCGGGTCTGATCTAAACCCGACCCGAAACCCGCAATTCCCGACCCCACCCGGAGCTACAGTGGAATCCTAATTCTAACCCGACGAGCCGCCCGACCCTTCGTCTCCGGCCGATCCCCTGTAGTCCGCTTCCCCCGCCGACGGTTTTGACCCGCCGTTGTCAGCTCGCCTTTCTAGCGCCGCTCGGTCTCCCCGCTCCCGCAACCACCGGCGCCGTCTCTTCCTCTCCCCGCAACGGCCGGCGGCCTAGCTTCTCCCCGCTCGGTTATTTAAACCTCGGCCATCGCTAACTCTCCTCCGCCATCTCTCCCCCGCCGCATCTCTCCTCCGCCCACTCCACTCACCGCCGAGACTCCCCTCCGCCGACCCGAGCCCGACGGATCGACCCCGAGCCACGACGACCAGAGCCGCTGCCACCACCACCTCTCTCCCCAGCGCTTCCTCCGCCGTGAAGACCTGCAGCAGAGGCAGCACCGCCTCCGCAGAGTTCCTCCGGCCGCCTCAGCCGCAGCCCAACGACGGCAATAAACCCTAGCCCTAGCCGCCTCGCGAAATGCACGCTTCAGCCTTCTTCGGAGCCTTGTTCAAGTGACCGTTTCTCTCTCATCGTCGTCCCATTTCCCGTTCCGTCTGCTGTGACGCGTAGACTGCGTGACCCTCTCGAAACCCGTATAATTCGCTCGGTGTGTCGCGTCCTGTGGCGATCGCAAACTGCGATAAAAAAATCAGAAAAATATTTGCCCTATGTTTCCCCGAAACTGAGTGCGCCCCGCTAAACGGGATGACTTGGTTGTGTGCGGACTTCACCGAAAGGTGCGCACGGTTAATTCGGTCGTGTGGGATTTCGTGAAAGTTGATTTGGATGTGCGTGCACACCGGAATCAACGCGTATCCGTCGACAACATCCCGTATCGGCCCTGTTCTAGAACTCGTTATAACTTCGTGTACGCACGTCTTATCGAAACGAAACTTATGCCATCGGACTCGTAGCAATACGCTGGTCCTGTGACCCAAGTTTGATTCGATTCTGAGAACGTTGACAAAATCGCGTATCGTGGGCCCCGTGGCTCTACTTGACGGGCAATTTTATGATCGGCTCATCGGAATCCAGTTCTAGACATTCCGTTGGGTTCGTATCATCGTTTTGGACTTGTGGACACTAAGTTTAACGAATTTGGAGAACATTGTCTCTGGCACATTTTTTGGTGTGAAGCGAGCCACATGTGGACCCCGCTTTGACCAAAAACTGTCATTTTTGCCCCTGTGTCCAAATTGGACTCAAGGACAGAAAATTTTAGCTATTTGATATCTTTTGAACCTGATGGTAACGTTTATTTCAGTATTTGGAGGAGTACCTGCAGATCCCGCTGATACCAGAACAGTAATTGGAATCCAAGCACCAGGCAAGTGTACCTTGCCATACTTGCAACATTGGTTTATACTAATCTCTTGATTTATTACTGTAATATCTCTGTTCAACCTAGGATCGTGTGACAATACTTAGCTTTCGAATAATATTCGGGTGCCAACGCCATACGCGGAGTTGTGTAACGTCACCTAGAGATGTATATCGAGACCCTTTACATTCTCGTGCTTGCCTTATCAAGTACGTCATACCTCAGGACACCTGATACTATTCATGAGACAGAATCTTTCTGAGATATTCATGGTGATTCTGTATAGGTTACAGGATTCGTGACATAGATATTACATATGCTTAGATATCATTATGACTCGATGCATCAGTTAAAGGTCATGATCTTGTGTGACATGGATATGAGACATCGTGGATATGAGACGTGTGATTACATTGGGTGGGGAGAGACACACAGACTACAGGCTGATTATATATATTTATTGCAGTGCCTTAGCCACTACAGTGCGAGGCCCACTACATAGTAAACTACCTAGTAAACTATATAGTAAAACTACATAGTATTACTGCTACCGGCTCTCCGACACAGAGCTTGTAGTGGTCTCAGCCTGAGTCTGATGTTGCTCTCATTTTTCATATCACTTTGATGGTTACATAGTTTGCCCTATTTATATATTTTATATACTGCATTTATTTTGGCATGTTGTTTCTTATACCTTGTTACGTCCCTCTGAGGACCAGGTCCCTTGCCAGTTTTTCAACATAGACCATTGTGGAGCCTGCCTGGAGTTGCTGATGTGAGTTGCTTTGTCATGTAGGAATTGGTGCCAGGTACTTATATTATTTCTTCCGGAGTATTGGTTATTATTCATATTATTTATTCATCTGCTGATATAGCCTAGTTTTATAGACTCATATTCCTTCCTCGAGTCTATTCGAGCTTATGAGTTACTGGCGGCCGACTTTAGCACATGTAGCTCATTCTTGTATATTTCGTTCATTATGGATTGAGGCATAGATATTTATAGATAGTAACCCTTCTAGTACAGCTTATACGTATTCGAATCGGACCAGAGTCTGGTCGAATGCCTAGTTGGCATGTTACGTATTCCTAGTCCTACGTATTTTGGGACTGGGGCGTGACAGAAGCCCAGGACGAATTCATTCTGATCCCGAGGGCAACAATGGAGGTAGTCAATCTTCCACCATCTTGCGACCATGCAGCCGGGCGGATACCTCTTACTACACTTTGGGGCAAGATCATTTGGGTCCATCCGGATCTTGTCCCAGACTTGATGCAGCAAACAGTGCCTTCTGCCGTCAAGTCTAAAGCATGAAAAACCAAGTCCTTCCACACGGTTTCTTCTACTGCTAAGGAGGCCTGGGAAGAGGCAACCAGGCCGGGCCTTACCTACCAGCGAGATTACGAGGCTCCCGACGTCAAACACGTTATATAAGTTCCGTGCACTATCTATTAAGTTGTTTTTCTAGTCTTGCCTTAGGATCAGTTTCAAGACATATAATATAAGCCTAACTCGTGTGGCAGTGCGTCGTGCGATATAAGAGTAACACGACGAGACTTACCAACTTACCATTCGTCCTTCCCTGTCTAGAGATAAAACCAAGTTAAACCAAGCACGAATATATATATAATGAAATTCAAGAAATCGTATAAGAAAACACAAGTGTCATGAACGTACGTGTTTCTGACAAAGGTGCACGAATTACTCATATTTTCCAGATTTTGATACTCAGGTGGTTCAGGCATGTTATACACAGATTCAGGTTGATTCAGATTCATTAGGCGCAATGCAATAACTCGCACGCAGATTACCGCAATCGAGCCAAACTTAGTCTATATGAAAGGTCACTGGCACTACAAGCCATTTTGGACGATAGTCGAGTAGACAGTGACAGTTGTAGTCACAAGTAGCGAAACCGCTATAAGCCTTGTGCACAAGTTGTCCATGACCATACGAGTTTCTTATCTTATATCGTTCTCTTATCTTATCTCTTGATCTGAATGAGCGGTGATAGTTGTAGACACAAGAACGAACCCTCTACAAGTCATCCCAAATAAACGACGGTGGTTGTAGACGTAGGAACGAACCTGCTACAAGCCTCCCCGAACCATGATTCTTGTTCTTCTTTACTTATCAGTGCAATCCAGTCATTTACTTGATAATTCCATTACCTTCTTATAACTTCTTCAAATCTTTCATTATGCAATTTTTGGTACGAAAAATTGTCTTGGCGACCTTATGGTCCCGAAGCCTTTCCATATTTTCATTACTTGGCTCAAAAATGACTATTTTGATAGTCTTCCTGCTTAAACTAGATTAAGCAAGACATGTATGATGTTACTTGATCGTGGCATGAAACTATGTGACAAGCATTGAAACGAGACGAGTGAGTACTAGTTAGCACATAAAGCAGGAAAGCATCGAAATAATAGAAACATAAGCTGCTATACTAGCACGAGACTAAGGGTAGTGCGAGGAGTAAAACCGTACATGGACATTATCGGACGGCATAATCTAAGAGATGAGCAATATAAACATGTGAAGCAGTGTACTACGAAGAGTATATAATGATCTATCTGAAGCATTAGCGGAGTCTACTAGCACGAAGCTAAGGTAGCATGCTAGGGTCCAACTCTATAAGCCAAGTTTCATTTCCATGTTCTAACACAAGCAATACAAGATGGGATTATTCCCTTAGCTAGGTGCATTGTATTCTTTATTAGCATGCAAAGGGTTATCGCCTAGCGATCTAGCATGTATCGTCCATATTTTATGTGTGCAGGCTAAGCAAAGACAAGTTCGTCGTAGCCACCCACCTTAGCGAAGATTTGTCTCGGTCGAGCGATACCCCAAGCGCGTCTTTGAAAGTCTAAGTCTGAACTCCTGAAGGGCCAAATCTGAAATTCTTTGCCTCAAGCGAGTCTTCTCGCTGAGCAAAACGGATCGGGTTGTCGCACTAGCGCCGTTTGAATCGGTTTTCTGCTTGAACGGAACTGGTCATTACAATAACCTAATTAGAAATGGGAAATGAATGCTTACTGTGCAGCTTTGGCAGAATATCTTCAAGCATTATATGTTGCCCCTGTTCCCTGCTAACTGCACAAGAATTCTTTTAAGACGTACGTTGCTGCATGTGCTGGGGAACACAGACTTGTTATTGTTGGTTTTGGTTTTGCCTTTGGTTTTGTTTTTCTTGCAAAAGCTCAAGTCCCTCTTCCTTTCTTTAGTCCCACATCGGATGCACCATAGCCCTCTTGTGCACATATATTACTTTCTCTTCTTTGCTCTATTAAGTTGTTGTGTGGGGAACCCTTGGGCCACACGCGCGCACCGCCGCCGCCGCCCGGCCCGGCTCGGCTCAGTTCGGTTCGGCGCGCGTAACGGGTGCGAGTACGTGCCCACATCTGCGGGCGCCGAATGCCGATCCGATTTCCTCTTCGGATTCGGGCTGGGACCCTAAAATTCTTTTTGCTCCTCTTCTTTCTTTCATTTATTTTTCTTAAACGTTGGAATTAATTTCTGAACGTTACAAGTGTTTGAACGTTACGAATGTTTCTGAACCGTTATTGTGTCCAGGTTCATTATTCATTTTGTGTAACGGCTGAATTAATAGGAGAATTAATTCAGACCGTTACATATGAGTATTATATATGTGGGCTAATTTCTTTGTAAAATTATTCCAAAAATTTCTTACTCCAAACCTCTGTCAACATTCTGTTCTTCGTTCTCATCTCCAAGCTCTGGGCAGAGCTAAGTCCTGGTCGTTCTCTCCAAGTCGTGTGCGGCAACGAGATTCCGGTAGTGCGGAGATTTTACCACTAGGAGCGTCGGGAACGTCTGCACACATATCCCGAATAAACTCTTAGGGCAGTGCTTCGTGCACGACTTCCCCAGAGGCCGGTAACATTGTTTAATTTTATTTTTGTATTCTGAAATTTTTAAGTAAGTAAAAGACAATTTCTATAACAATCTAAGAGTTTGTTATCATTTTGTTACAATTTCAATACGTGCTGTTGATTTAATAGAGAAGAAAAAAAATATATATACATACTGTGAGTAAGAGTTGTATTCACAACTTACTGTAATATTCAAATAGTTGATTTGCTCACTGTTTGATATTACTATTTGTTAGACTCACTGTTTAAATATTTGTTAGACTCACTGTTTAAATATTTGCTCACTGTTATTTATAATAGTTATTGATAAATCCTCACTGTTGATTTGCTTCTCACTATTGCATAATTAGACTTACTGTTACTTCTAACTAATAGTTACTGTAACATAAAATTTGCTTCACTATTTCATAATTAGACTTACTGTTACTTCTAACTAATAGTTACTGTAACATAAAATTTGCTTCTCACTATTTGTTAAAATTGATTTATTCTAAATAATTGATACTTACTTACTGTTAACCAATAGTTACTTCATATATAAAGAATTGATTTGTTGAAATAGTTACTATTATTTTCTTCAATTACTTGCTGTTGATTTGTTTTACAAAGAAAAAAAAAATTTGGCTACTGTTGCTAGTTAAGAGTTCATTGTTATTGTAAGAATATTAATTTGTTCAGTTAGAATTACCTACTGTTACAATTGATAATTACTGTTAGAAAATAACAAATTGTTTTTCTACAAATTTGTAATAAGTTGTTTACTGTAGTAAGTTGTAACAAATTGTTTTTCTACAAATTTGTAACAAGTTGTTTACTGTAGCAATTTGACTTCTAACAATTTTTATATAGCTACTTCTACCAATTTGTTAATAGTTACTCTAGCAATTTTCTACAAAATTCTAGTTAACAGTCACTGTAGAAATTTGTTTCAATTCCTCAATTGATTTATTTATTTACTTATCAAATTGCTTACTATATTGTCAAATTGCAAATTTGCTTAAAGTGTTTTAAATATTGTTAGTACATTTGATAATTTTGTCAATTGCAATTTTTAATCACTTAGTATTTTTGAAAGCAATTTTGGACCAAAAGAAAATAGTTTAGTAAAAAGGAAATTGCAAATATAATCTTCAAATCTAAAGTTTCAAAGTAGAGACAAACTCGGGCATAAGACGAAAGGGTCCTTCTGTCAACCGGGTGTAAATAACCCTAAGCGACACGGTATTTAAGAGTCTTCGGACCACCGCTAGCTGAGAACCGGCCCCTACAGCTAACCTGAGTTGATCAACACTTGAAAAACTAAAGATTTTAAGATTGTTTAGCAAAGACCACCTAAACTATTATCTTGTAGAAGGCCAAGAAAAACCCAAGTCTAATTTTCCGTATAAACCCAAAAAGAATTTCTTCAAGAAGAAGAAAACTTTCAGCCTAACCACCACAACCATCATCACCAAAACTAAAAACCTAGAACTTCAGTCAGACTCAGTTAGACCAGAAGCGAACATGCTTCACAAAGGTTCTTCGAGTTCCTTCAGGTCTGTAAGCTTTCAACCCCTTATTAACCTCTCTTACCATTCTGATGATTGGTGGTTGGATTCTGGAGCCAATGTTCATGTTTCGTTTGATCGCTCCTATTTTTCAAACTATCAGGAATCAAGTGGAGGAGGTGTGACCCTAGGAGATGGCTCAACGGCACAAATAATTAGAAGAGGAAAAGTTAACCTGAAAATGACATCAAGAAAAATCTTAACTCTTCATGATGTTCTTCATGTGCCGTCTGTCAGGAGAAACCTAGTTAGTGGATCCCTTCTTGTAGCCTCAGGATACAAAATTATAATGGAGGCTAATAAAGTAGTTTTTTCTAAGCATGACTCTTTTATAGGGAAAGGCTTTGTAAAAGACGGTCTCTTCATTTTAAGTACAATGAATAAAAATTATGTTTGTTCTCTCATTGTCTCTAATATAGAATCATCAAATGTTTGGCATGGCAGACTAGGTCATGCGAACCTAGGTTCTATTAAAAGAATGATGACCTTAGATCTTATTCCCAAGACTCCAATAGATGACAAACACAAATGTGAAATATGTGTTCAAGCCAAACACACTAGATTACCATTCAAATCTGTAGAAAGGAATTCTGACCTTCTAGAACTTATCCATAGTGATGTATGTGACTCTAATAGGATTTTGACCAGAGGCGGTAGAAAATACTTTGTTACATTTATAGATGATTATTCAAAGTATTGTTATATCTACCTTCTCAAAACCAAAGATGAAGTTCTAGATAGATTTAAGGTCTACAAATCTGAAGCTGAGAATCAATTAGAAAGGAAGATTAAGATCCTTAGATCTGATCGTGGTGGAGAATATACCTCAAACGAAATGACTAATTTCTGTGAAGAACATGGAATAATTCATGAGATAACTGCTCCATATTCACCTCAGTCTAACGGAGTTGCTGAACGCAAGAACCGTACTCTGTTAGATATGGTGAATGCCATGCTTCTCAGCTCTGGTGCTCCTGATAACTTGTGGGGAGAAGCCCTTTTAACTGCCTGTTACATTCTTAATAGGATTCCTAGTAAGACAAAAGATAAGACTCCCTATGAACTGTGGAAAGGTAGAGCTCCTAGGATTAATTACCTTAGAGTTTGGGGATGCCTTGCTAAAGTCGGAATTCCCGAACCTAAAAAGAGGAAGATTGGTCCCAAGACTGTAGACGCTATTTTCATAGGATATGCCTTAGACAGCTATGCCAATAGATTTCTAGTGACTCACTCAGAAGTAAATGAAATCTCTAACAATACCATTATAGAAGCAAGAGATGCAGTTTACTTTGAAAACATATTTCCTTTTAAGGATAGAAGTTCAATCTCTTCCTCCATACCCTCTACTAGTTCTCAAGTCCAAATACCTAGCTCTCAATCTGAACAAGAATTAGAACGGAGTAAAAGGAATAGGATTGAGAAAAATTTAGGAGAAAGATTCTTCACATTTTTTATAGAGGGTGATCCCTCAACTTATGAAGAAGCAATGTCATCTCCTGATGCTCCCTTCTGGAAAGAAGCCATTAACAGTGAATACAACTCCATCATGGAGAATAACACTTGGTTTCTAATAGATCTACCTTTAGGAAATAAACCAATAGGTTGTAAGTGGATTTTCAAGAAGAAACTCAGAGCCGATGGTACTATAGAGAAATACAAAGCTAGATTAGTTGCTAAGGGTTTTACCCAGAAGAAAGGGTTAGATTATTTTGATACCTACTCTCCTGTAGCTAGGATCACATCCATTAGAACTCTCTTGGCCTTAGCATCCATTCATGATATGCTAATCCATCAAATGGATGTAAAGACAGCATTTTTGAATGGAGATCTAGAGGAAGAACTTTATATGGACCAACCTGAAGGTTTCATTGCTAAAGGTCAAGAAAAGAAAGTTTGCAGACTAGTAAAATCCCTATATGGCCTGAAACAAGCTCCCAAACAATGGCACAATAAATTTGACAAAGTAATTTGTGAATATGGTTTCTTGTCAAATGAGTATGACAAATGCATATACTCTAAAGGTACATGTAAAAGTTGTGTCATTTTATGCTTGTATGTAGATGACATTCTTATCCTAGGTTCATCACTGGAATTGATAAATACTACAAAGAACTATTTATCTAGCCAGTTTGATATGAAAGACCTAGGAGAAGCCAACTTAATTTTGGGAATGCAAGTGACCAAAAGCAAAGAGGGTTATACTCTATCTTTAGCACATTCAATTGAAAAAATGCTAAAAAGATTTGAGTTATTTGATAAGAAACCTGTCCTTAATCCTTATGACAGCAGTATTGTACTGAAAAAGAATGAAGGATCACCTTTGGAACAACATAAATATTCACAGATGATAGGCTCCCTTATGTATATAACAAACAGGACAAGACCTGATATTGCATTTGCTATTGGGAGACTAAGTAGATATACCAGTAAACCAAATCAGTCATATTGGACTGCCTTGGATAGGGTATTTAGATATCTCAAGGGCACCCTAGACTACAAACTTCATTTTACTAGGCACCCTGATATCATAGAAGGTTATTCAGATGCAAACTGGGTAACCGACTCACATGATATAAAATCTACTACTGGATATGTATTTACTCTAGGAGGAGCTGCAATCTCCTGGAACTCTTGTAAGCAAACTATCATAGCTAGGAGTACAATGGACTCTGAAATGATAGCTTTAGATACAACTTGCACAGAAGCTGAATGGCTTAAAAATCTTATTATGCATATACCTGTTTCTCTTAGTCCTGTTCCTGCAATTTCTATAAATTGTGATAATAAATCTGTTATTGAACTACTAAAGCATGATTCTGTGAATGCTAAGATGAACAGGCACCTGCAGCTGCGCTTCAAGTCAATAAAAAGCCTACTAGGCAAATATGTGGTTCTTGACTATATAAAGTCAGAAAAGAACCTTGCAGATCCCTTAACGAAGGGTCTGTCTAGGACTTTGATCCTAGAATCATCGAGGGGGATGGGGTTAAGCCCATAAGTTAGTCACCAGCAGTGGCAACCCAACCGAGTCTGACTGGAGATCCTAAGAAGCCGGCTCAATGGGTAGAAACAAGCTGAACTTAGGTGACTTTATGGAACACTGACTCGAGATTAAAATCTCATTAAAATAAAGCCCAAGCGGCTGTACATGTGTACAATAATTCCCCATCCCTATGGTGACAGTGTTCCTGTGTGATATGGTTAGGATGAGATTAAACTCTTAATAGGTCCAAGCTGTAATGCTGGGTTGATTCATATCACCAACCATTAAGGACTTACCTATATGAGAGGTCGTGAAGGCCGCGACTATGGGACAGGGCGATCCCAGACAACTCTCATGAATGTGAAAAAGTGCGCATGGCCATTTAAAAGCGCCAACCGATAGATCAAGGACCTCTAGCGTACTATGTGTGCTATTTTTCTAAATCTGGTTCAAGAAGTCTGATTCAAGGCATAGTCCATCAAGCACTTCTTCAGATTAAGGCAATAGTCACTACGTGAGATTCAAGGCTGTAGTCCATCTCATCTATGCATAGTATTTTACTGCCCAGATGCTCTCTCTCTCTCTCTCTATAATTTACTTCACTCTTATCTCTGTTTCGGAACTTGACCTTTTGGGGGGGGATTGTTGGTTTTGGTTTTGCCTTTGGTTTTGTTTTTCTTGCAAAAGTTCAAGTCCCTCTTCCTTTCTTTAGTCCCACATCGGATGCACCATAGCCCTCTTGTGCACATATATTACTTTCTCTTCTTTGCTCTATTAAGTTGTTGTGTGGGGAACCCTTGGGCCACACGCGCGCGCCGCCGCCGCCGCCCGGCCCGGCTCGGCTCGGTTCGGTTCGGCGTGCGTAACGGGTGCGGGTACGTGCCCACATCTGCGGGCGCCGAATGCCGATCCGATTTCCTCTTCGGATTCGGGCTGGGACCCTAAAATTCTTTTTGCTCCTCTTCTTTCTTTCATTTATTTTTCTTAAACGTTGGAATTAATTTCTGAACGTTACAAGTGTTTGAACGTTACGAATGTTTCTGAACCGTTATTGTGTCCAGGTTCATTATTCATTTTGTGTAACGGCTGAATTAATAGGAGAATTAATTCAGACCGTTACATATGAGTATTATATATGTGGGCTAATTTCTTTGTAAAATTATTCCGAAAATTTCTTACTCCAAACCTCTGTCAACATTCTGTTCTTCGTTCTCATCTCCAAGCTCTGGGCAGAGCTAAGTCCTGGTCGTTCTCTCCAAGTCGTGTGCGGCAACGAGATTCCGGTAGTGCGGGAATTTTACCACTAGGAGCGTCGGGAACGTCTGCACACAGATCCCGAATAAACTCTTAGGGCAGTGCTTCGTGCACGACTTCCCCAGAAGCCGGTAACATTGTTTAATTTTATTTTTGTATTCTGAAATTTTTAAGTAAGTAAAAGACAATTTCTATAACAGTTATAAACATGCAAAGCGCATAGCCAAAACTAATCTATCATCCAAAGGCAATTTTGGTTGAATTTAAGTGACAAATTTCACCTGCTAGCTAGCTAGCTAAATACATATATAATAGTCATTGGAGCCATTGAACTGCCTGAAAGTGATCGAGGGATGTTCCTTTATCACATTGCATAGATCCAACAATCACCCAGGCCTGCCTGCCTCTGCCTGTGCCTGCCTGGTTTGGAGATGAAAGCGAGCGAACTTTCTTGATTTGTTCCTTTTATTCCGAGCAACCGAACCATCTCCATACATTTGACTAATTAATACAAAATAATTTATTTAGTCTGTCATCGTATGTGACAAACTAATAATTAATTGGTTAAACAAAGAACTTTACATTTACAAGATACATGCTTGCTTGCTTGCTTTCAGAGAAATAAAACAAACATTTAAATGAGGATAAGCTCCATTAGGTTAGCATGAAAAAAGAGTTACCTAGAAGACGATTGCTCGCTAAGCAACGATCTAATAACGACAATTTGCATCAATACTTTTTTTTTTTTTTGATAACTACATGTAAGCATGACAGTATGATCCATTATTAAAGCTTTTTTTTTTTTTAAAAACTATAATTAATATAGGTAATATATGCATATCACTTATTTTTGCTGTTTAAAGGATTGATTGATCATTTCCATGCCTTGCTGATGTTGAAGAAGTCAGAACTACTGAAGAGATGAAAGCAAATAATGCTTGCTTGCGTTGGGAGCAAAGTCTAAACCGTTAAAAAAAAATTATCACTTAACATGCGCTCGGGTAATTCACATATATAAACAACACTGTAGCTCTCACTAAACAAAAAATAATAATGCTATTCATTTCTTAAAAGTATCCCTCCAAACCATTACTCAGGTGGAGTAGGTTAATATGACAGCTGGCATGAAAAATTTTAAAATTAAAATTAACATGAACATTAATACTAATATTAACATTAATATTAATATTAAAAAATGGATGATTAATTATTTTTGTTAAAATTTAACATGTCAGTTGTCATGTTAGATACCACATGATACTATTTAACATGTTACGTCAGCTAGCACATAAGAAGAGAGAGTTTGAAAGAATACCTTAGAGGGAAGAATAGCATTCCTCAAACAAAAATATATGACATCCTCAGAAAACAAGCAAGAAAAGTAAAGAGTTTAACCTTGATCATATTCCATATTATAAATAATCACAATATTTTGCAAATTGTTAAAAACTTACCAAACAGTTCATTCATGGTAAACTAAATATCTTTAGTAAAGAAAGAAAGAAAGAAAGAAAGAAGAAAAGTATACGTACATCTTTAAAAAGCTTTAGCCAACACTTCATATGTTGGCACCCTTGATCTGTATCATGCATCAACTAATTAGAAGTAGTTAGTATTGGTGTGTACAGAAAAGATTTAGGTAGTAAAAGTTATATCCAGCACGTAATTGGAATATTATCGATCATGTATTGAACTAGTCGACCCACCCTTTCTATCACATTAATGTCTGGACAAGCTGGTCTCTATATCTTAATTGGACAGTAAGTAAACTTACTCTCATCTCGTGATAAATTGTGGAAGGATATATATATATACACACACCGTACGTACGTGTCACTATCTTCGGTGTGTCTCCTAGATCGCAACATGCCTTGTTATTAACTACCATTAATAATTTAAACGATCAGAAAGTGGACTTTAAAGCATGCAGCTAATCAATCATGCACTTTGTAAATTTCATCAAGCAAAAATCCATCAAACAACTTACAACTGAATGAACCAACAAGAATTTCCCTAGGCCTAGGCCTAGGCTAAAGCCAAGGTAGACGTCACAACATAGTATACTTGGTCTCTTGCTTGTTCAAATAATTTATGCTAAAATTGTCTTATTGATGGTTTCTTTCTTTTGCCTTGGTTTCTCCTACTAGAATTAATTAATGTAGTGCATGTACTCGAGATATTGTGAATGAATGAATGAATGAATGTCACAACTTCTCCCGACATGCACAACCTTGCTTGCTCCGTATCTACCCGACAGCCTCAACGCCCTATAAAAGGAAGCTATGTTCCCCTCCTCCAGTACACAGCAACTGCCTGCCACTTATAGCTATAGCTATAGCTATAGCTAACCTCCTCCTCCTCCTCCTCCTCCTCCTCTTCTGAGTAATTGTTGAGCTATATATTTATATATATATATGGATGGTCTAGGCTTATTTGGCTCTCAATTCCCACCGGGTTTTCGGTTTCATCCGACCGACCAAGAGCTCATAATCCACTACATGAGAAGCAAGATTACCTCTACCAACACTATGGTTACCTCCATAATTGCTGATGTCGATATCTACAAGTTCAACCCATGGGATCTCCCTGGTGAGTACTCTTCCTCCTTTCCCTTTTAATTTCCTCTCTACCTTGGACCTCCTCGCCTAATTTATCCAGAGCTAGCTAGCTACATGGAGATAGTGGTTAGTGGAACTTTGAGTTCAGTTTGATCTCGCAAGAAAGAAAGAAAGAAAGAAACAAGAGATCGATGAATTGATCAAAACTTAATTTGTTTTTAAATTAACCTAATTCTTAAAGAAAGTATCATATGAAAATAAATAAAATTCCGTAGAAACTTTTTGGTACCATCCATCCCCAATCATGCATATAGATGAATAGACAAGTCATGAATCTTTTTGTTGACCAGTACAGATTTCATGACCCTAAGTGCTCGATCTATGAAATTAGTCCAATATTATTACTACTGAGTGAGACTTTGTTCTCTTCTCCTTATTTTCGTCCTACGCTTTGAGCTCATCATTTTTGTTTCATTTGACCGTCCAAAGAATCTGATAGGTTGAGCCAGATTAATAATTATCAATTGGATATTTAATTTCTGGGGGTTGATCATCACAGAAAGCTACAGGCAACCAGTTCTTGATATTTCCATTATTTTTAATTTGTTGCCTACGTATGGATTGGATGGGTGCCTGCAGACGATGAGCATAAACCTAACATTTAAGATATGGTAATATTATTGACCGGAGAAACCATGTGATGATCACAATTTTTGGCACATGCATGTAATAATCGCTTTAAGCTAGCTGTATTGATCTTCTTACATGAAATATATATATATATATATATATATATATATATATATATATATATATATATATATATAAAACAAGGTAAGGTTTTGTGTTGTGTTGTGTTGTTTGTAATTTGATCGATCTGCATGCAGACAAGGCCTTCTTTGGAGAAGGTGAATGGTTCTTTTTTAGCCCGAGAGATCGCAAATATCCAAACGGGGCTCGGCCAAACAGGGCTGCAGCATCTGGATACTGGAAGGCAACCGGAACAGACAAGCCAATTCTTGCAATTGGCGGTTCTCAATGCCTTGGCGTCAAGAAGGCCCTCGTCTTCTACCAAGGCCGCCCTCCCAAGGGCAACAAGACTGACTGGGTCATGCACGAGTACCGCCTCCTTGATGCAGCCAACCCACCTAATTCTAATTTGCAGCACAAGGCGGCGGCTAATTCCATGAGGGTATGTATCTATCTATCTATCTATCTATATAGCTACTACTTCTAACTGATCAACTACTCCATCTTCTGATTTTGATTTGCGTGCGTAACTACTTAATTGTTTCAGTTGGATGACTGGGTTCTATGTCGAGTCCGGAAGAAAGTCGGCACACCAACGCAATCAGAAGAAGAAGAAGAAGGAGTACTTGCAGAAAGCTCAGGTCTCCCCTATCCGCCAATCCATCCAAACTTAATCATAGATCAGAGGAGGCAGCGGCAGCAGCAAATTACACCCAAGGAATTAAGTACTGGTAACAACAACATATACATGAGTTACGAAGAACATCAACCAGCTTTCACAAATACAATTACTGATTACCAAGAGGTGAAAGGCGGAGAAAGCTGTACAAGTTATAATTCCAACTTGGCTTTCACAAATACAATTAGTAACATGTCTTTTAATGGATGTACTGTTGTCGATCAACAGCAACAACAACAGCAACAGCAACAGCAACAGCTGGTTTCTCCGATGCTTGGTTCGGTCAAGCGGACGTTCTCGTTTGGTGGAGCACTGGATGAAATAATAATGTTCCAGACACCCAACAAGAGATTGCCCTACTTTGACCGTGACGATGAACAATTTTCGCGAGGATTGTCTGTCTATGTTGACCAATCCTTTCCCGACTTCTTTTGATATGATTATATGTTATTCTACTACTTCCATCTTGGTAAAGTCTAGTCCAGGCTACTTTTATCTCAAACTAGGAATTAATGACAAATTGCCATAGAACTGCATTTTTTGGGCAACAAGACATACCGATAGAGTGGATTACTATATCCTGTGTAAATTAGTTTGTAAAACTTTCCCTTATTTTGTATAATTACGGGAAAGTCACCTAAAAGGATAATGCTTCAGATTTTGGATATATTGAATTAGATTTGGTGGAGTGATCCAAGGTTGTAGGGATTAGGATTTAGGTGGTGAAGGTTTTGTATTCCTAGAAATTTATTTTTCAGTCTATTTTTCATGAAAAAGGAATTCAAAATTTTCATACACATGTTTGGTTATATTATGTTGAAAATATAGAAAAGAATATTAATTTATTTAGTTTTTGTTCTTTCATGTTTCTATTACCTAAATTTACATGTTTGGAATATAAGTTAAAAAATTTGAAAGTAAAGTGAGGTGTTATTGTCCAAACAAAATATGTAAACAATATTTCTAGGAAAGCAAAATTATTCCCAAAGAAGACCTTGAAAATTATTTTTCCACAACCATTGGAATTGGAATATGAAGTCCTTCATATTCCCTCCTAATTTTCAATCCTAGAAATAACAAACAAGGGTAAGAAAACTAAAACCCATTTCCAACCCTCAAAAACTTGAACCAAACGCCACCCGGATCCATCATATTTGTAAGGTGGGATTGCTGACTTGATCAAAATCTAACTGAATTCCGGTACGTATAGTTCTTCAACAATTGTTAATTCCGCCAGATTTTCATTGTGAGTGTTCCGGACAATTAGGTCCCCTTGACCGGATATCTGGTGTGGTAATTCCTCCGGATTTTTGAACTTTATTTTAGGGAAAAAATTGTTCATATGACCGACGAGATGTCCGGTGTTGTGCAAACTGTAGCTGCTGATGGACCTTTTTGAACACTCCCTAACTCTCAAGCGAGGCATGGAGAAAATGTTGTTCATCCCAAGCATGTCCAAGAGTACATGAAACATGTGTCCTACAATTCCCTTTGTAAACACATCTGCGAGCTGCTAGGCCGAAGGAACGTAAACAAGACAAACTTCTCCCAAATGATCTTCGACAGAGCCTGCCCAATAAGCATCAGTAAACAACTCAATCCGAAGATGATCGTTTTGTTGCATATGGCTGCTCAAAAAACCAACTTTCTCCTTCGTTTTACTCCCACATCGGTTGGAAGTAGGTCAGTTGGAGTCGTTATATGACTTGACTCCGTTAGTTATTTTGTAACTGTTGTTGTCTTCCGGTTTGGTTTGGTTTGGCTTTGGGGGTGCATTTTGTTTTGATTGTGAGACCCTTAAACCATTTTTTTTTCCACAGTTGGTTTATTGCTCTGGACAAAACTAAAGTTCGGATCATTCTTTCGAAGTTGTATACAACGACAAAAAATCGATAATACAAAAGTTTTAACACTAAGGACATTCAAAAAAAGTCTGCAGATAGACTCAGATCAACTCTTAGGACAGTACAAGACTTTTCCAGAGACCGATAACACTAAACTTTGTTAAATTTTCTATACAGAAAAAAGAAGAAGAAATTTGATAAAACATTTCTCTTGAAGAAGACTCTTTCTTGGACAAGTCTTCAAACGTAGAATTTGTTCCACAATAAGAAGGTTTATTATCTGGGGAGCATGCATACACTGACATATAACAGTCACCACATATAAAATGTATGAACGAGTGAATGACAAGTAAAATGGTTTTTACCCAATCTCGATATTGATAACATCTTCCCCCATGTGGCACAGAGATGAAGATTTAGATCAATAGGTGACTCAAGCGATCTCAAACCTAGACAGGTTCCTTCAGCAAATCAAGTGTATACTTTCGGTGACATATAAAGATTCCTTTTGCTAACACGACCACCTATATTCCAAAAAAATATCATAAAGTTCCAGCATTTTTATTCTCAAATTTAGATCCTATAATTTAACTACGTCAACCTGTTAGTTCCGAGGCAGATCAAAGATGGTAGAACACGGACCATGTGCAGAGCTACTAGCGAGATCCGAAAGTCCGCTCTCTACAGGAATCCAAGTTATCGTCGAGTTCAGAGACTCACACCAGAGTTCCTCATCATATATTCTCGATTCTAACGAAGCACGAACCAAGAACAGGTTACAAACAAACTCCGAAGAAAATGAAGATTACAACAAGCAACAAGAAAAACGTTTTTCTCTTTATGTTCGCAGACACTACAATGAGAATGAACGAGCAAAGAAAAAGCTAAAAAAAAGCTCCTTGCTGGGGTGGTCAAAACCACTGTGGCTCAAAGCAAGATTCGCCGAACAGACAATCTAACCCCAGGAACCAGCAAGTTCACAAATGAACTTCTTGAATGCTCAATGTCACCTTTGAAAACAATCAAAAACACCATGTGGGATGGGGACACTCTAGGCCACATTTGCAATATGGTCTTCTCGGTTTTTTCATCTGTATTTTCTCTCTCTTCAAATAAAAATAGAGGTCATCTATATAAAGAGAAAAATAACACATATGCGGCGTGAGGAAACTCCAGGCCGCATATGCACTGACCAACCAGATCCTCCAAAATCTGAATGTCAGAGCCGTAGGCGCCGCCCGCGTCGCATGCGGCACCTCCTTCACAGGTCATAATGTACTGCATGTCACATCCTAATTTCTGCAAGGGGCCGATCATCCTAGCTTAGCGCATTGCGGGACCGATCATCCTCGCATGGCCGTGAAGTCGTGCAAGCCTGAGTTGCTCTTACACAAGACCAAAGCTTTGAACAAGGACAAGTAAGCTATTCAAGATGGAAGCAGCGACAGATTATTGCAGAAAAGTAAAGAACACAATGGCATAAGAAAATAAGTTCTTTATTTGATATTCAAAAGTGTTAGAAGCGGCGCTTGGCCGAGATTACAATTCGCTCAAATTTTCTCTCGATTATAATGACGTCGTTCCATACATTACATCAATTTATACAAAAGCAGCTCAAAACATCTCGATATGGCTCAAGGCATTGACTCTAGATTTTTTGGTCCTGGGGATGATGCTCGGCTATCGCTTCTACGGACGATCCAATACCTGCGAACAAGCAAACTGGTGGGGGGTCAGCACTTGGTGAAAGTACTGGTGACTATAAAATTAACGAACAGAAGCAACACTCTAAAAAACTAACACTAAGTAAGAATGTGGCAAAATATTATATTACTAGTGATCTTGCTACTTTTTACCTAGGTTCATTTTATGCAGTACAAGAATAGAGTCAAATTACTTCTTTCGAAAACATATCGTTGAAAACAGTTTGAATATACGATATAATCAAGCATACAATAGGGGCAGTATTCTATCGTGCAGTGCGCAGCATGTATCGTGCACCATAATTACTAACTCTTTAGGAACACAAGTTATCTCTAGTGGACTTACTATCTCAATTCAAGACAAAGTGCATCTAGTGGACTTATTCAATTCATAACTAAGGGGAAGCAGCGAAAATCAAGTAAAACATGCAAGTCTAAGGACAATACACAATTCAAGCATAACATAAATCCATACATCACTGATTCTTACCCTTCACCGAACGGTTATCCCTGCAACAAACATACAAGTTAGCAACAATTTGCATATCAATAAAGGTTTTATTTCATGTCCTTCTCTGCATCAAACAGTTATATATACAAGAGGCTAACCTAGCATGCGCCTTAACTACATGATGGTCTATGGGTTGCCCCATGATTAGCAACGGTGACTCAAGGTTCAGCTCTTTATCAACACACATGAATACTAGCAGCTGTGACATCATGGTTTTGCTCTTCACTAATAGACACAAAAATACCCCCACTAGATCACAAGGACCGTACCTCAAGGTGCAACAAAAATTTCTTCCGGACCGACCGATTTTCAGTTCCCCGGGAACCGTTTGAGAGACTAAACCTTGTACACAAGTTGTCCGAGACCAATGCATGACATGAAACATCTATCAAATAAATCTATAATGCAAGCAAGCAATGATCAAGGAAAATATATCTCTTCTTCTTATCAAAATGAGTGATAAATTCAATCTTCTTATACAAAACTAATAGCACACCCCACTAGATCATAAGGACTATACCTCAGGGCGCACTATTAGTCTCTTCTCATTCAAATCAATCATTGTTAGCAGTTCAATATACGGAAACAGGCAAGCAAAATATATTATAAGCGAGCACGATAACAATTCTATAAAATCTAGCATACAATTTCTATCTCATTCAGTACGATAGGGAACAGACAAGAAATCTCTATTTAAGCAAGCATTGTAGTATTTCTTCGATCTCTTTTCAACTAAAATATGCAATTCTACTATTAATTAGCATATGACATAGAGACTTGTTCAAACAATTCATTTTACTCTTCTTATTAGCATAGCAAGGGTTCGTTTGATAGCGATGTCAGTATGACCTAGCTTGCAACATTCTATTCTTTTACTTATGTAAACTCCCTCACCCAAAATAGGTATTTGTGTATATTTTATATTATTATATTTATTATAGATGCTGAATTTATTTAGAGTATTCTCTTAGTTAATTAGAAAATAATTTTTTCTTTAGTATATTTACTTATATAAATATTCATTTAGAATTATTTTAGGTTATTTTAGATTTTTTGAGATTTTTCTAGAATTTTTGGTAATTAAAACTTAGAAAACATAAATTTCTAGGACTTCTATGATTTACTATATGACCATACTTGCATGTCGTTCCTACCAAATATTTATTTTAGTTTAAAATATTTAATTATATTTTTTTGTAATTTATTTAGAATTTTAAGAAATTTATTTAGATTTTAAAATTATTTAGGATTTATTTGGATATATATAGTCTTAATATTAGATATATGCTAATTTAGTGTTAATAGATATTAATAAGATTTTATAAATTATTTGTATTATCTTTAATTATATTTAAGATTATAAATTATTGAGATAAATTTAAACTCTATTTTAAATTAATTCAAATCCTGAACCTACTAGGAAATCGACTTCATGCATATCCTATCCTTATTTAAATTCATCATAATCCTATCCAAATTAACCAATCCTAGTCATATTTAATTAAGTAGTGTCCACCATTATAAATACCTCATCCTTCATATTTTTCTTCCCCAAATTCCTCTCTTTTTCGTCCAAAAAATAGTCAAAATTCGTCATAAATTCAGCCTCATTTTCCACTAGTTATGACGAATTAAAAAGACGATATCTCCTAGCTCCGGACTCCAAACACGCTCCAATTTTTTTTGTTAGAAAGATAATGAGGTTAGATTTCTGATTATATAAACTGTTTTTCTAAATTATGAGTATTAAATTCTGTAAAATTTGTAGAACACAGCATGTCCGAAAATAGACGTGTTTCGATGTTTTCATGATTCCGGGAGAACCAGGAGTCAGAATCACGAACCGTTTAAAGTTTCGGAAAGCTAATGTCGAGATCATCGACATAAATTTTTCCCAGAATTTAATTTGAATTATTTATATACTGTTAATTCTGTAGAACTTCTAGGTTAGAATTTAACCATCGGTGCACAATACAAAATTTGTATGTGCCATAATTCCCAAACGAATTTGAATTCGGACGAGCCGTAAATTCCAGCATATTTTTGATACTGAAATCTACAGAAAATCATGCATGAAAGTTAAGTTTGTGTCGGTTGACTTTTTGGTCAACAGATCGCCTCGATTTGCGTGCCATGAGACTCGAGTTGATAAAATTCAGTTTCTTTGGACAAAATTTAGGAATTAACATAAAAATAAGAATAATAAGATTAAAATAGGATTTAAGAGTAATTATTCCAGAATTAAATAAATTAAAATAAATTATCTTTTGACGTGATAAATTTGTAATACATAGGCTATTTGGACTGTGACTTGGACTCTGATTCATACCAGCAGCAGGACCCCAGGCAAGATACCTTGCTAAATTGTTTACAGTACTTTGCATGCTATTTATATTTTTTATATTTATTGTATTTCTGTTTATTCTTGCATGTGTAGTTTTCTTGCAGTCATTACTATATATTAGATATGTTGACACACACTTGACACTTAGTATCATAGAGGACAATCATTAGGCGTATGAGCTTTAAACACTCTGGTAACACCGTAGTCATTAGCACGCACTATGGTGGGTCGTGTCCGATGGTCGCTACCCCCGAGGTATGTCGATTGATGGAGTCTGAGGGTCGCTACCCCCGAGGTATGTCGGCTGATGATGTTCATGGACGAGTGCATGAGTTGTGAGGCTTAGATCGAGTAGACTACCCTTGTCCATACGTCGAAAAGTTGTCCTCATTTGCATTCATATAGATTGTCTTGTACAGCGTACTTATTTATTTTCAAACCATATGCATGTTTACTGTATTCAAATTGGCTCGTATTTTCTGTATCTTGTTACGTCCCTCTGAGGACCTGGTCCGCTGCCAGGTGTATCTTTTCTCGAGTATTTGTAGGAGCGCAGATTTGGATGGTTATATATGATCCGAGGATGTCTTCTCTTCGAGCTGTGATGGATAGTTGGTATTCTTATATTGTGTTGTGGTGTTGTACTCATATTGTATTTGCTCTTATATTCGAGTTGGTAGTGGATTTGTTTCCATCCAACTATCATCCTTAGATACTTCTTATTGAGATCTAGTTTCATAGATACTGGTTATTTATTTCTATATGATTTTTGGTGGATGAGATTTAGATTTTACCCTGTGACTTGTATTACATTTTATACCACTTGTGGATTTTATATTCATATTACAGCGTACGTATGGATTTGGTTTCCATATATTGGAGTTGCCATATCCATGCGGCTGGCATGCTTACATGTCCTAGTCCTACGTATTTTTGGGACTGGGGCGTGACATGTTTTTGTGGTGGCCCATGCAAGTCGAGAGCATATTGTCTCGGTTATATTTTTGTACCGAACAAGCCTGCACCTAGGACTAGAGTATAGGATCTCATCCACAATTGACTATGATTCATCTTCCTCCTATCTGTTCTATTTGAACAATTGTATCTTGCTTGATTCCTGTACTTCCCTAATAATTCTTTGAGTATAGCCTTCTGCTAGAATATAGGAACCCCTGTTATTAGGATGATAATTAGAGTAGCACACCTATTAAGAATACAACGAGAATATAGACACCACTAAGTTTAGAATATCTAGTGAACCCTAGAATTCCTTAGCTATAGATTGGTTTACCATTACCCCTGATATATTATGAAGACTGGAGGGTAGTATAGACACTACTAGAGTAGTTAAAAGTTTTACCATAATGTTTGACACCTAGTATCACATAGTCTTTTGACCTATTAATGGAGTGTGATTGAACAACATTAATTGTATGCTAGCTTAGGAGACAGTGTTTATTCAGACAATAGAATTTAGAGGTCCTTGCCCCCATTTGGTCGACTAGCGACACATACAAGGAGGTTGTATTATAACTATAAAGATTTGTAGAGTCTTTATTATTATTGCTTATTCTATTTTTTTTTGTTTTGTTTTTGTGAACTTGAATTGACTTGTACCTCCTTTCATCATCATCTAGCGTACCTATAATTGTTGTACCACCTTGACATATGTCGCTATTATAGCCTAGTTTTGCAAGCTTATTCTTTCATCAAGCTTGTTCACTATATATTTATTAGGGGATGCATACATTAATACATTTCAGAATCAGTGTACTACGGTCTGATCAACCATAGTGCGCGTGGTTCGCCCTTCGTATAACTACTTTACGTGGATTGAGATATCTAGTAATTAGTAGATGAATGAACTTGCCCTCTAGATATGTCTAAGCATATCGTATCCGTTACATAACTATACCGATGCGAGCATGTGGATAGGCATTACCAAAATAGGACTTCAATCCACAACTGCTTTGACAATTCCTATTTGAATTCTTTAAACGTCTTGATCCCGATACTTCTATTCTATTACCTCGCCCTTGAATTCTTTATTATTGATCTCCGTTTTCCCTTATTTCGGAAAGACGAAACCTCATGCTTGGTATAAGTTTGATACACAGAGAGTACTAGATATACCCCATAGGCCGATCACATACTTGAGGATTATTCTTTCGTAATTAAGGACATATCATAAATGATATAATCGGCGTTGAAGTTTTGAGGATTGAATGACATGAGTAAATAAATTAAGGAATACTTTTCTTAAACTATATAGCCTTCTGTGATAGATTGGTAAATTCTAAGTTGGGTAGCAGTACATTGACAACTCGAGAGGAATTTCTTTTAGATTGTGATCGAGTAAGATTAGATTGGGAGAGGTTCAAGCCATTCAATTTTGAGAATTTTAGAAGAATGACTAAGATGATGAGGATTAATAAATTTTAAAAATCTTGATATTGAGGACCCAATATTTATACCTTAAGTACATAATTTAAATTTTTGAGTATTGAAGGTAAAATCATTAATTTGAATTTGAAGGATAAATATATAATTTCAGGCTTGAACATTGGTGGACTGCAATTAAATTATTTTTCAATTTGATGATTTAAATTAAGAATTAAAATTTGATGGTTGGACTACCTATTTGAAATATTGAGGATGTGAATGGAATTTAAAATTTTGAAGAATACAAAAAAAAAATTTATAAGTGAAAATAGGAATAATATTGGACTCGAATTACTTCTAGAGGAGATTATGATACTTGGAGATCGTGAGGTAAAATTTGATATGGGTTATTTAAATCTTGAAGATATTATATGGATTCAATTTAAATTTGGATATTGATGAGTTGGAAAAGTGAGAAGAGATTACAATAGGTTGAATTTTGATTTAAACAATGATTATCTTAATTTTGAAATGATCGCGATAGATTTGAATAGATTTTGTTATTTAAATTTTTGGAAGAGATTGCGATTGACGTACCTTATGTATGAATGTGAAAGATTTAACAAATTATGTCTTATTTTAATTTCGAGGACGAAATTATTTTAAGTTGGGTAGATTGTAAACTCCCTCACCCAAAATAGGTATTTGTGTATATTTTATATTATTATATTTATTATAGATGTTGAATTTATTTAGAGTATTCTCTTAGTTAATTAGAAAATAATTTTTTTTTTAGTATATTTACTTATATAAATATTCATTTAGAATTATTTTAGGTTATTTTAGATTTTTAGAGATTTTTCTAGAATTTTTGGTAATTAAAACTTAGAAAACATAAATTTCTAGGACTTCTATGATTTACTATATGACCATACTTGCATGTCGTTCCTACCAAATATTTATTTTAGTTTAAAATATTTAATTATATTTTTTTGTAATTTATTTAGAATTTTAAGAAATTTATTTAGATTTTAAAATTATTTAGGATTTATTTGGATATATATAGTCTTAATATTAGATAGATGCTAATTTAGTGTTAATAGATATTAATAAGATTTTATAAATTATTTGTATTATCTTTAATTATATTTAAGATTATAAATTATTGAGATAAATTCAAACTCTATTTTAAATTAATTCAAATCCTGAACCTACTAGGAAATCAACTTCATGCATATCCTATCCTTATTTAAATTCATCATAATCCTATCCAAATTAACCAATCCTAGTCATATTTAATTAAGTAGTGTCCACCATTATAAATACCTCATCCTTCATATTTTTCTTCCCCAAATTCCTCTCTTTTTCGTCCAAAAAATAGTCAAAATTCGTCATAAATTCAGCCTCATTTTCCACTAGTTATGACGAATTAAAAAGATGATATCTCCTAGCTCCGGACTCCAAACACGCTCCAGTTTTTTTTGTTAGAACGATAATGAGGTTAGCTTTCTGATTATATAAACTGTTTTTCTAAATTATGAGTATTAAATTCTGTAAAATTCGTAGAGCACAGCATGTCCAAAAATAGACGTGTTTTGATGTTTTCGTGATTCCGGGAGAACCAGGAGTCAGAATCATGAACCGTTTAAAGTTTCGGAAAGCTAATGTCGAGATCATCGACATAAATTTTTCCCAGAATTTAATTCGAATTATTTATATACTGTTAATTCTGTAGAACTTCTAGGTTAGAATTTAACCATTGGTGCATAATACAAAATTTGTATGTGCCATAATTCCCAAACGAATTTGAATTCGGACGAGCCGTAAATTCTAGCATATTTTTGATACTGAAATCTACAGGAAATCATGCATAAAAGTTGAGTTTGTGTCGGTTGACTTTTTGGTCAACAGATCGCCTCGATTTGCGTGCCATGAGACTCGAGTTGATAAAATTCAGTTTCTTTGTACAAAATTTAGGAATTAACATAAAAATAAGAATAATAAGATTAAAATAGGATTTTAGAGTAATTATTCCAGAATTAAATAAATTAAAATAAATTATCTTTTGACGTGATAAATTTGTAATACATAGGCTATTTGGACTGTGACTTGGACTCTGATTCATACCAGCAGCAGGACCCTAGGCAAGATACCTTGCTAAATTGTTTACAGTACTTTGCATGCTATTTATATTTTTTTTATTTATTGCATTTCTGTTTATTCTTGCATGTGTAATTTTCTTGCAGTCATTACTATATATTAGATATGTTGACACACACTTGACACTTAGTATCATAGAGGACAATCATTAGGCGTATGGGCTTTAACCACTCTGGTAACACCGTAGTCATTAGCACGCACTATGGTGGGTCATGTCCGATGGTCGCTACCCCCGAGGTATGTCGATTGATGGAGTCCGAGGGTCGCTACCCCCGAGGTATGTCGGCTGATGATGTTCATGGACGAGTGCATGAGTTATGAGGCTTAGATCGAGTAGACTACCCTTGCCCATACGTCGAAAAGTTGTCCTCATTTGCATTCATATAGATTGTCTTGTACAGCGTACTTATTTATTTTCAAACCATATGCATGTTTACTGTATTCAAATTGGCTCGTATTTTCTGTATCTTGTTACGTCCCTCTGAGGACCTGGTCCGCTGCCAGGTGTATCTTTTCTTGAGTATTTGCAGGAGCGCAGATTTGGATGGTTACATGTGATCCGAGGATGTCTTCTCTTCGAGCTGTGATGGATAGTTGGTATTCTTATATTGTGTTGTGGTGTTGTACTCATATTGTATTTGCTCTTATATTCGAGTTGGTAGTGGATTTGTTTCCATCCAACTATCATCCTTAGATACTTCTTATTGAGATCTAGTTTCATAGATACTGGTTATTTATTTTTATATGATTTTTGGTGGATGAGATTTAGATTTTACCCTGTGACTTGTATTATATTTTATACCACTTGTGGATTTTATATTCATATTACAGCGTACGTATGGATTTGGTTTCCATATATTGGAGTTGCCATATCCATGCGGCTGGCATGCTTACATGTCCTAGTCCTACGTATTTTTGGGACTGGGGCGTGACAACTTAGCATAGAAATAGTTCTCTCTTTTAGACAAGCATATAATTTTTTTACTTAAGCATGCAGGTTCTCGTTCTATCATTCTCATGCGAACATTTCTAACTTAGCAAACAAGCATTACAAAACACAGATTCATTATTAAGGCATGCAAGAATTAAAGAATGAATTTTTACCCACTCACTCAGATCAATCATCATGTGTTTCGATTGGAAAACTCTTTGTGAAGGCTTTCGCTCGAGCCAGCAAAATGATATCTCTTGTACATAGTGCCAACGCGGATTGGGACACTACATACTTACCCACTGAGAAAAAAAATTGTCCTCGAAACTTCAAAAAAAACTTACAATATCCAGAGACGCGATAGTCCTCATCCCTCACCATCCTCAATCGAAAACACACAAGCAATATAAGAATCACGAAATCAAATCTCCAACCAACAAGAAAATAATCAAGAAAACTTTTGTGCACATCTTTGAGAATATTTATGGACTTATTATATGGAACGCACATTGCAGCAAAAATATTTGGGATATCCCTGAGTCGAAGTGAAGCTACGGAATGGCCAAAGAATCAAGTTGCTCTGATACCATTTTATCATGCCCCGATTCCCACAAGGGGCCGATCATCCTCGCTTAGAGCATTACGGGATCGATCGTCCTCGCATGGGCGTGATGACGTGCAAGCCTGAGTTGCCCTTGCATAAGGCCAAAGCTTTGAATAAGGGCAAGTAAGCTATTCAAGACGGAAGCAGCGGCACATTATTGCAGAAAAGTAAAGAACACAATGGCACAAGGAAACAAGCTCTTTATTTGATATTCAAAAGTGTTACAAACGGTGCTTGGCCGAAATTATAATTCGCTCAAGCTTTCTCTCGATTATAACGACATTGTTCCATATATTATATCCTTTTATACAAAAGCAGCTCAAAATATCTCGATACGGCTCAAGGCATCGACTCTAGATTTATGGGTCCTGGGGATGAGGCTCGGCTATCGCTTCTACGGACGATCCATTACCTACGAACAAGCAAACTTGTGGGAGGTCAGAACTTTGGGGAAAGTACTGGTGAGTATAAAATTACCAAATAGAAGCAACACTCTCCAAAACCAACACTAAGGAAGCATGTGGCAAAATATTACATTACTAGTTATCTTGCTCTTTTTACCTTGGTTCATTTCATGCGGTACAAGAATATAGTTAGATTACTTCTTTCAAAAATATATCTTTGAAAATATTTTACATATACGATATAATCAAGCATACAGTAGAGGAAATGTTCTATCGTGCAGTGCGCAGCATGTATCTTACACCATAATTACTAACTCTTTAGGAACACAAGTTATCTCCAGTGGACTTATCATCTCAATTCAAGACAAAATGCATCTAGTGGACTTATTCAATTCATTACTAAGGGCAGCACCAAAAATCAAATAAAATATGCAAGTCTAAGGGCAGTCCACAATTCAAGCATAACATAAATCCATACATCACTTATTCATTGATTCTTACCCTTCGTCGAACGGTTATCCCTGCAACAGACATACAAGTTAGCAATAATTTACATATACATAAAAGTTTTATTCCATGTTCAACTCTGCATCAAACAGTTAGGTATGCAAGAAAGCTAACCTAACATGCGCCCTAACTACATAACGGTCCATGGGTTGCCCCATGATTAGCAACAGTGACTCAAGTTTCAGCTTTGCACTGCAAGCGCGTGTGTCAGCAGCTGTGACTCAAGGTTCAGCTCTTCAACAACAAACACGAATACTATAAGCTGTGACATCATGGTTTCACTCTTCACTAATAGAAAAAAAAATACCCCACTAGATCACAAGGATCGTACCTCAGGGTGCAACAAAAATCTCTTCCGGACCGATCGATTCCCAGTACCCCAGGAATCGTTCGAGAGAGTAAACCTTGTGCACAAGTTGTCCTAGACTAATGCATGACATGAAATATCTATCAAATAAATCTATAATGCAAGCAAGCAATGATCAACCAAAATATATCTCTTCTTCTTATAAAAATGAATGATAGATTCAATCTTCTTATATAAAAATAATAGCACACCCCACTAGATCACAAGGACCATACCTCAGGGTGCACTATTAGTCTCTTCTCATTCGAATCAATCATCTTTAGTAGTTCGATATACGAAAACAGGAAAGCAAAACATATTATAAGAAAGCACGATAACGATTCTATAAAATCTAGCATACAATTTCTATCTCATTCAATACGATAGAAAATAGGCAAGAAATCTCTATTTAAGCAAGAATGGTAGTAGTTCTTCTATCTCTTTCGAACCAAAACATAAAATTCTACTCTTACTTAGTATATGATATAGATACTTATTCAAATAATACCTTAGGACGGCTTTGCTGAACGGACTCGTAACCCTGGCTTGAGATATTTTATTTGGGTAGGATGATCTATACTTGATGTTAGAAATCTGAGTGATGCAAGCTTGGATAGAATACCATGTACGAATGAACAATGGTTTAAACTTAGTTTTGGGTGAGCGTGGTACTCTGGATTTGTACATTATGGATGGTGATCTGGATTATAACTATAACCTGGTGAGTTGACCTAGTGCTTAGGCAGATAACCCCTTGATGAGATTTAAGTTAGTGTGATCAACCTTAGAAATAGCCTGGATAAGACTTCAATGCTGGGGTAGCAATAGTTAGAATTAGAACGTAGTTTTGAGATATGTGCCTTACAAGATTTAGTGTTCGACGTGATTGGAACAAACGATGGAAATTGGAGATTTGTCAATGGAATTACTTGAATTCGAATGGATCATGGAAGCAAAATTATAAGTTAATATCGAGGACTTGTCAGATTCGTGTTGGTGTTGAACATATAAAATAAATTATGGGAAAAATTGGACGACACATTGAATATGAATAAAAATCGTGTACTCGAAAGATGTTCTCGATGGTAGTACAATACTAAGGATTTGAAATTGAATTAGAATTGACTTGGATTTTGATCGACTCCGCTCGTGGTAACATGGTAATTTTATAAGGCGAGAGATACTTGATGATGAATCATGTCATAGCAAGGATTGATTGGAAACAGAAATGAAGTATTGATAAAAGGATTGGATATAAAGTTGATATGTGTCAGGATGTATAAGTTGAAGATAGTTCTAGAAGATTGAACAAACATGGATTTTGACTTGGTTAGGATGTAGACGATATCATCGAAATATATATTGTGTTTGGAAGAGTATGATTGTTATATGCATGAGGTATGAATAAGGGATTGGCTAGGTCTTGTTCGATGAATAAGTTTTCTGAAGATAAAATATGTAGGCGTCAAGTGATAAACTTGAAAGATAGTGCAAGATTTTTAGAGTGATTGAGTGATGGGTCTGGATAGAGGATACGATTTGGAACATTTGAGAAATGTTACATGTAAAGAATTGGTGGATATTGAAGTTGAAGTTCTAAGGATTTTTGAGATGTTTGTTAGGCGTAACACTAGATTTAGTCAGGCGATACCAAGTGATTTGTTGGGGACGTTTTCATACTTAGAAGTTATGTGATAGGACGTCGGGTGGTTCAATATTATTCTAGCTTGACCCTTGTGTGATCAAGTTATAGCATACCCTTGTTTTGAGTAGTGCAGCTATGTACTAGACGCAGTATGTCGTGCCCCGATCCCGTAGGGGCCGATCCCGTAGGGCCGATCGTCCTCGCTTGGTCCCTACGGAACCATTCGTCCTCGCTTGGTCCCTACGGAACCGTTCGTCCTCGCTTGGGCGCGATGCCGTGCAAGCCTAAGTTGCGCTTGCACCAGGCAAAGTACCTGCACAAGACACAAGAGAGACGAAAATATACATATATAGGCACAGAGTAAAATGCAGAGAACCAAAGTTGAACACATTTGATAGCACACAAAATACTTTCATTTTATTGAATACTGAAGATTTGGATTACAAAATGCTTGCTTGGCTGAGTTACAAAATATGCGTTAGAAGGCTTACAACTCTTTTTACATTCCCAAAACTAGCCACAACGTCCATTACATTACATCCTTGTAGTAGGACCAAAATAACAAAATATCTAGTAGAAGAGGAGTAGCCCACTAGAGAGGTAAGCAACGGAGGAAGCAGCACGAACACAGTCCTATGGGAGGGTGCGCACACGCTGATTCAGGTTCAGGATGCTTGCCAAACTCTCGCTTCCAGTACCTGGATAATTGCCCATAAACGTGGGTCAGTACTACCACATGTACTGGTGAGCGACCGTGGCCAAACTCACCTTAGAAATCCACACTAAGTAAAGCATATGAAGCTTGCATTATTAGGTGGTCTTTCTGGTTGTCTAGTTTTATTTTAACAATTCATGCAAGGAAACATAGACAATATATAGCATATGCATATGATCTTTCTTACCCACGGCCGAGCGGTTTTCCCTGCAGCAGACACACAAGTTAGTCACAATTTATATATGTGCATAAACTTATGTATCAATCTTCTGATGTCATAAACGATAGGTGTGCAAGAAGGTAAACCTAGCAGGCGCCCTATCTATATGACGGTCCATGAGTTTCCCCATTATTGGACAACAATACCCCCTAAGATCCCGAAGGACCGGACGTCAGGGTGCTTACATAATCCCTTCCGGACCGACCGATTCCCAGTGCCCTAGAAACCGATCGAGAGACTATTACCTTGTGCACAAGTTGTCTGAGACCCAGGCATGGCAAGCAAACATTTATAAATCAACTTCTTAGGATGCACAACATTAGCAAGCATATAACAATCTAATAGTCATACCCCCCAAGATCCCGAAGGACCGGACGTCAGGGCGGACTACTAGACTTATCTTCTACTCATTCTTCTTTTACACTTGACACAAACACTAACCATGAATGTTTAATGCACGATATAGTGATGCAACAAGTAAGTAAGGGGCAACATTTAACTGAAGTAAAGCAGAACTGTATTTATAGCATGCAGTTCATTTCTTAGCTTATCTTTTTAGTGAGGCAACATTTAGTGAACTAGAGATTCTTTTCATTTAGGCATGTGAACTGAAAGATTCATCGAAGGGCCTAAGCCACTCACCGAATCAATCGAACGAGAGGATGGGGAAGCCTTAAGCGACGTTCACTCTTTGGTTATGCGTCCTGAAAATACAATAATACTTGGTTAGCATACTTCGATCTCTTTCCCTTACGATTCGAAAAGAACGCGCAAGCGAGAAGGCAAAATCATGAAAACTAAGTCATCGAAAGCAACTCAAAACACAAAGCAACACAAAACCAAAAAGCAAAGCAACCAACGAAAACTCTTGGACTTATTTCAATAGAAGCCGTTCGATTAATTCGAAGGGTTCATTGCACTTCGTCCATGTTGATTTGGCGGTAAGGTTTCCCCGGGACTCAATTCTCAACCGAGTCGAAGCAGCGTAGTGTTCCATAAGTAACCGTTCGGAGCGGGGCATTACATACTACCCCACTGAGAAGAAGTTTCGTCCACGAAACTTAAGAAATCAAGAAGGCGATATATGATGCATCAAAAGATCAAAGGAAACAGACTCACCAACATCGTGTCCGCTCTCATCACGCTCAATATTCAACTGATATACTCTCGGCCTTCTTATCTGATCAGTTGGGTCAAGAGCAGGACCCGGAGGGGTATGAGTTTCTACACCAGCATCATCCCCTGGGTTCTCAGTGACTTTTCTCTTCGGGCAATTTTGAGACTCGTGGCCAGGTTGGCCACACTTGTAACACAGCCTATTGAAGGCATAACAGGTTTCTTTAACGTGACCAGTATGGCCACAATGACTGCAAACTTTTCTTCGGTTCTCACTGGCATCGGCCTGTTTCTCTGTGTCGGCCTTCTTCTCGCCGTTGTGGTATCGTTTAGCAGGAGAGTTTCGAGGAGCGGGTGCCTTCTTCTGAGCACTTTGTGGCATAAACTGCTCATTTTGCACCGCTGCCTCAAATGCTTGGATGTATGTTTTGCACTCCCGGTTCATAACATCTTTCCTCAGATTATCGTTTAAGCCTTTTATGAACCGATGTGTGCGGGCTGCCTCATCGGGAATCATCGAGCTAGCGAACTTAGCAAGTTTGGAGAATTCTGACTCATAATCTTTGACGGACATGCTCCCTTGCTTAAGTTCGATAAACTCATCTTCTTTTCTCTGCCTGACAGCTGGTGGGAGGTAATGTGCAAGGAATGCTTCCTTCAACATTCCCCAAGTGATCCTACCATCCTGATGCTTGGTGGCAAGGTCTGCTTTCTTGACTTTCCACCAATCGTGTGCACGTAACCGCAGCTGCATATCCGCACACGCCACCCTCTTGTTCGCAGGTATTGAGGCAAAGCTAAACAAGCTCTCCATCTTTGGGACCCAGTCCATCACCTTATCCGGCGTGGTCCTGCCTTCAAACTCTGGAGGGTTCAACTTCAGAAACGCAGAGCCTTTAAAGGTAGAATTTCCAGCCACGCGAGGAGGCCCATTCGTTTCTGCTAATCCTGCGCCTTGAGGCATGGTCGGGGCAGTCACAGGTGTTGCGGAGGTGCCCGATGCACCACTGTGCGCTGCTAGTGTTGTCACTATTTGAGTCAGGGAGTCAAGCTGCTTTTGTTGTGCCAAGGCTCTAGCATCAGCTCGTTGCTGCTGAGCCTCGAATCGTTCTTGTTGCGCAGCATGACGATCGTTTTGATTCTGTAACATTGTAATCAGTCTATCCATTTGATCATCGCTCACGCTAGCTGCGCGCGATGACTCAGGGTTACCAGCACCTGTTTTTGTCATCTCTGCTGCAAAAGAGAGTAGCTTGCATTAGTCTCATAATGTATTATGGACTTATTGCATGGGACGTTGGGTTTTCACACTCTTAGGGACCTTTCATACTCTTGATTTACTTCTTATAGATTTGAAATCTATTTTTGAAATTCGGAACTTTTTGAAATCGCTTGAAAATTTATATCATTTTCGAAAATGACGTTTGAAGAGGCCAAGGACGTAAAGCCATGCTCTGATACCACCTGTCGTGCCCCGATCCCGTAGGGGCCGATCCCGTAGGGCCGATCGTCCTCGCTTGGTCCCTACGGAACCATTCGTCCTCGCTTGGTCCCTACGGAACTGTTCGTCCTCGCTTGGGCGCGATGCCGTGCAAGCCTAAGTTGCGCTTGCACCAGGCAAAGTACCTGCACAAGACACAAGAGAGACAAAAATATACATATATAGGCACAGAGTAAAACGCAGAGAACCAAAGTTGAACACATTTGATAGCACACAAAATACTTTTATTTTATTGAATACTGAAGATTTGGATTACAAAATGCTTGCTTGGCTGAGTTACAAAATATGCCTTAGAAGGCTTACAACTCTTTTTACATTCCCAAAACTAGCCACAACGTCCATTACATTACATCCTTTAGTAGGACCAAAATAACAAAACATCTAGTAGAAGAGGAGTAGCCCACTGGAGAGGTAAGCAACGGAGGAAGCAGCACGAACACAGTCCTATGGGAGGGTGCGCACACGCTGATTCAGGTTCAGGATGCTTGCCAAACTCTCGCTTCCAGTACCTGGATAATTGCCCACAAACGTGGGTCAGTACTACCACATGTACTGGTGAGCGACCGTGGCCAAACTCACCTTAGAAATCCACACTAAGTAAAGAATATGAAGCTAGCATTATTAGGTGGTCTTTCTGGTTGTCTAGTTTCATTTTAACAATTCATGCAAGGAAACATAGACAATATATAGCATATGCATATGATCTTTCTTACCCACGGCCGAGCGGTTATCCCTGCAGCAGATACACAAGTTAGTCATAATTTATTTATGTGTATAAACTTATGTATCAATCTTCTGATGTCATAAACGATAGGTATGCAAGAAGGTAAACCTAGCATGCGCCCTATCTATATGACGGTCCATGAGTTTCCCCATTATTGGACAATAACACCCTCCAAGATCCCGAAGGACCGGACGTCAGGGTGCTTACCTAATCCCTTCCGGACCGACCAATTCCCAGTGCCCCAGAAAACGATCGAGAGACTATTACCTTGTGCACAAGTTGTCCGAGACCCATGCATGGCAAGCAAACATTTATAAATCAACTTCTTAGGATGCACAACATTAGCAAGCATATAACAATCTAATAGCCATACCCCCCAAGATCCCGAAGGACCGGACGTCAGGGCGGACTACTAGAATTATCTTCTACTCATTCTTCTTTTACACTTGACACAAACACTAACCATGAATGTTCAATGCACGATATAGTGATGCAACAAGTAAGTAAGGGGCAACATTTAACTGAAGTAAAGCAGAACTATATTTATAGCATGCAGTTCATTTCTTAGCTTATCTTTTTAGTGAGGCAACATTTAGTGAACTAGAGATTCTTTTCATTTAGGCATGTGAACTGAAAGATTCATCGAAGGGCCTAAGCCACTCACCGAATCAATCGAATGAGAGGATGGGGAAGCCTTAAGCGACGTTCACTCTTTGGTTATGCGTCCTGAAAATGCAACAATACTTGGTTAGCATACTTCGATCTCTTTCCCTTACGATTCGAAAAGAACGCGCAAGCGAGAAGGCGAAATCATGAAAACCAAGTCATCGAAAGCAACTCAAAACACAAAGCAACACAAAACCAAAAAGCAAAGCAACCAACGAAAACTCTTGGACTTATTTCAAAAGAAGCCGTTCGATTAATTCGAAGGATTTATTGCACTTCGTCCGTGTTGATTTGGCGGTAAGGTTTCCCCGAGACTCGATTCTCAACCGAGTCGAAGCAGCGTAGTGTTCCATAAGTAACCGTTTGGAGCGGGGCATTACACAGTAGAGATTGAGGCAAGGATTTAATAGACTGCAAGGATATAGTCGGACTTGGAATGGATAAACAAACGATAAGTGTACTTGAGTATTTGAAGATAAACATGATACGTTCAAGTTTGGAATAGAAGTATTGTACTTGGATGAGTTATATCTTAGTTAGTTTCGAGGATGAAACTTCTTTTCAGTGGTGTATTATGTAACAGTTCACTTTGCTCAGTTCTGCAAGATAACTCAAACGACATATCACTACTTGGAGTTAGAGTTTTCAGCGGTTCACTCGGAGTCTCGCTTGGCCGAGGCAAGCCCTTGTTCAGGTGGGTGGCTACGATGAACCTATCTTTGCTTGGCATGCACACCTAAGAATTTGGATATACATGCTAGATCGCTAGGCGATAACCCTTGCATGCTAATAAGAAGTAAACGCACCTAGCTAAAGGAATAATTCCATCTTATACTACTTGCATAGAATATGGAATTGTAACTTGGTTTACGTTGGTTTCTCGCACTACCTCTTTAGACTCGTGCTAGCATGATCGCTTATGTATTCAAGTAAGTCTATGCTGCATATTTTCTTTAAAGTTATATTCACACTGTTCCAATGCATGTCAGCTTTACATATTCGTTATGCTTGTCACGTAAGATTCATGCCACAACCAGTAACACTATCTTGTCTTCCATTCATCTAGTTAGCCGAAAGACTATTGAATAGTCATTCCGTGCAAATATGAACCTGAAAGTATTCTGGATCGTTAGGTCGCCAAGGCAGTTTTCCGAACTAGAAGATTGCATCATGTCAAGTAAAGCAAGAATCACAGCTCGTGGAGCAATACTCGTTCAGAACAAGAATCAAGATTGAGCATGTCATGTCGTGAATCTGGAAGACCCAACACTTGCATCGTCACAAAAAACTTGTGCACAAAGTATTCATGTTCAAGTTCATGCGAACGGTCGTTGGGACAACGGGGCCGATCCGATCCGAATGGAACTTCATGATAGTCGCTAGTTTAGTGGACGGGATAGAGTGGAACGCCCCTTGGCCTTGTATTGCACCCTATACCGTCCCGGGTGGAGGTGGCGTGTAGCGACTCTTACCTCACGCATAAAACAGTTCTGAGACTATAACTCATCCTTCTGGATATGCCAGCAACTCTTGTTCATATAGATTAAGTCATCCCGCTTAGTGGCAATCCGCGTGCGAGTTATTGCATCGATCCATTAATTTGAACACCTGAGCAATCTTCTGCAATACTTCTGAGTAATCCATGTAACTCGTGCACCTTAGTCAGGAATACGCTCCTAACACTTGTGTTTGCTTATGCAATTTTCTTGGATTTCATATATATATATATATATATATATATATATATATATATATATATATATATATATATATATATATATATATATATATATATATATATTTCGTTCTCGGTTTAACTTGGTTTACCTTGGACAGTGAAGGATGAATGGTAAGTTGGTAAGTATCATCGTGTTACTCTTTTATCGCACGGTACACTATCACACGAGTTAGGCTTTATATCATTGTCATGAAACTGATGCTAAGAAAAAGGCTAGAAAGACAACAATAATAGAGTGCACATAACTAATTAAACGTATTAGATTTGTTGAGCGGACGAGAAGCCTCCCACCAGTGCATTCAATGTACTGATAATCCACCAGATTGTGTGCAGGGTGTGGGAGAACCTCGTTCTGTAATACCACACTTCTAACGGTTTACTTATGAAATACTTGTTATTTTGAATCGGTTGAGAATCGAGTCTCGGGAAAACCTTACCGCCAAATCAATCACGGACAAAATGTAATGAACCCTTCAAACTGATGGAACGGCTTCTATTGAAATGAGTCCAAGAGTTTTTTTAGTTATTTTTCTGCTTGGTTTTGTGTTATTTTGTGTTTTGTCTTGCTTTTTATGACTTGGTTTTCATGATTCACTTTTCTCGCTTGTGCATTCATTTTGAATCGTAAGAGAAAGAGATCGAAGGATGCTAACCAAGTATTGTTATAATTTTAGGACGCATAACCAAGGAGTGATCGTTGCATAAGACTTCCCCATCCTCTCATTGATTCGTTCAGTGAGTGGCTTCGGCCCTTTGATGAATCCTTAGTCTGCACGCCTAATAAAAATGATTCTAGTTCACTTTAGTTGCATGTTCCTATGTTTCAAATAATACTTCACTAACAAGATAAGCTAAAAAGAAATGAACTGCATGCTTGAAGTATTAGAATTTTGCTTTACTATCAATTTATGTTGCATGTCCCTCGTTCCTATGTTGTACAACCCGATCTATAGCAAGTCCTTTTGCTTTGAATATGATCTGTAGGATAAGAACAAGAAGATGAAATCGTGTGCTTATTGTTCAGAACTATGCATATTAGTGTCTTATCTTATAAATGTTTCATGTCATGCATAAGTCTCAGACAACCTGTGCACAAGGTTTTGTCTCTCGAATGGTTCCTAGGGCACTGGGAATCGGTCAGTCTGGAAGAGATTTTTGTTTCACCGTGAGGTACGGTCCTTGTGATCTAGTTGGGTGATGTGTCTATTAGTGAAGAGCAGAACCATGATATCACAACTGCTAGTATTCGTGTGTGATGGTGCAGAGGTGAACCTTGAGTCACAGTTGCTGATACACGCGCATACTAGTGTAGAGCTGAACCTTGAGTCACCGCTGCTAATCATGGGGCAACCCATGGACCATCATGTAGTTAAGTCATATGCTAGATTTACCTTCTTACATACCTAATATTTTGATGCCAAGATTGATTCATAATTTAGATACATATATGCAATTTTTTTTCTAACTTGTGTCTTGTGCAAGTATTATGCCTGGTGCAAGCGCAACTTAGGCTTGCACGGCATCGCGTTCAAGCGAGGATGATCGGTTTTATATGGACCAAGCGAGGACGATCGGCCCTTACGTATGAGATCGGGGCATGACACATTCTGTGTAGAGTGTCCCCTCATGTCCTCTAAGGCGTGGAGTTTGCTCTAGATCCTTGGAGTGTTGCGTCCGGAGCTAAAGCACATATACAGGACATAATGTTAGAACATTGCCTATGTATCATTCCATGTTATAAGCCACTTGGCACGTCTTTATTATTGAGAGAGAGAGAGAGAGCTTGAGAGACTTGTAATCTTGGCCTAGCGCCGCTTGTAATACTTATTCAGAATCAATAAAGAGCTAGTTTTTGTATCATACTTGTATTCGTTATATGCTTCCGTTATATCGACCTTGTGAACTAGTTATCTCACCGCCTGTTATATGCCTTGCCTTGCCTTACACAGGTGCAACTTAGGCACGCGCGACATTACTCCCATGCGAGGATGATCGGCCCCTGCGGGGCCGGGGCATGACAATGCGCGTCCTTCAAACGCTAACTCCTACATCCTGGAAAATGGTAGATTCCAACAACTCACTTTCAACATTTGACAAAAGACTCCTTCCCTCATCAAATGTTTGAAGTGTATCCCGTCAATCTTCTCAAGTTTGTGAAAACTTGTTGCTAAGAAGATTTGATCAAATATTCTACATCTTTCTTCGGATCTTGCTTTGAGATTGTTAGTCCCAAGGCGGATCAAAGATGGTAGAACACTGACCATGTGCAGAGCTACTAGCGAGATCCGAAAGTCCGCTCTATAGGAACCCAAGTTATTATCGAGATCAGATATTTACACAAGAGTTCCTCATCAGATATTCTCGATTCCAACGAAGCACGAATGAAGAATAGGTTATAAACAAACTCCGAAGAAAATGAAGATTACAACAAGCAACAAGAAAAATATTATTCCATTTACATTCGCAGATGCTAAAATGAGAATGAACGAGCAAAGGAAAAGCTGAATAAAAGCTCCTTTCTATGGTGGTTAAAACCATCGTGGCTCAAAAAAAATTGTCGTACAGACGATCTTTCCCCAGGAACCAGCAAGTTCAAAAATGAACTTCTGGAACGCTCAATGTCACCTTCGAAAACACTCAAAAATATCATGTGGGAGGGGGACACTCCGGGCCGCATTTGTAATCTGGTGTTCTCAATTTTTTTATCTGTATTTTCTCTCTTCAAATGAAAGAAGAGATCCTCTATATAAAGAGGAAAACAGCACCTATGAGGCCTAAGGAAACTCCAGGCCACATATGTGCTGACCGAACAAATCTCTCAAAATATGGGTGTCAAAGCCGCAGGCGCCACCCGTGCCACATGCGCTACCTCCGTCGCCGGTCACGTTGTACTGCACGAGGCAGACAATGTCGCTAAATGCTGAAAGCAGTCACTTGTGCCACATGCGCCGTATTTTTCGGAAGGCACTGAAAACCATGCGTCGCATGCGCCGCCTATAGCTGACCATGTCCCCTACTCAAGCAACTCGCTCATCCAAACCTGGCCGCATAGCGCCTGGCCACAAAGACCCTGGCCGCATAGCCCCTGGCTGCATAGTGCCAGGCCGCATAACTCCTGGCCATATAATGCCTCGACATATAGTGCCTTGGCCGCATAGCACTGGGACGCATAGCGCTTTGGCCGCATAGTGCCAGGCCGCATGGGCTATGAAGCATACACCCGAGCTAGCAACCGTGCATGCTACTTGTGCATAAAAGGAGGGCATAAGCGCCATGAGACGATGTTGACGTGCAAAGTGCGCCAACAAAGCTCCACTTTGAGCCCTTAAGCCCGAGTCTGAGTCCGAGTCCGAGTCGTCGGGGCTTAGCTCCTAAGAAAAACTTCCCAGAGGTGGTGAAAAAATAAAAATTTTAATAATGGAGTTCACACTTAATCCCTCTAGGAAAGTCAACCCACATGGGCCACCATCCCATGTGCATATACTAATACTAAGCATAGCTATATATTGAGATATACACATTGATTGTTTTCCAATATGGGACTAAAACTCCTAAAGGTAAGTGGAAAACACCAACACAACCTCGCCACCTTTATGATATTATTTTGTGTCATAACTATATCATCGACATACAAAATGGATAGTATGATCATACTCTCCCTCTTTCGCTTGATAAAGAGAGTATGGTATGCATTGGTTTGATAGTAAACAAACCAAAGCATAGAACTACTCAATCTAGCAAATTAGGCTCTTGATGATTGCTTCAATCCATAGAGTACTTTCTAGAGCCTACACACTTAATGTTTGTAACCAAACCAGGACGACTTACAAACCCTCTTCTTGTAGGTCTCCATTCAAGATATATTTTTCACATCCAATTGACAGTTTCCAAGAAAGATTGGCTGCAAGGGAGAACAAAACCTTGATATGTTAGCAAGGATCTTTAATACCTCATATTTACTTGAAATTATGCATTGTCTTTGTCCACTCTGTCCAAATTTTGGCTCAACAGTGGGGTCCAATTTTTACTCGACGTGAACTCTTAGTTACCAAGTTACAATTTAACTTATGAATTATTCATAATGTTGTATATTTTGTGGGCTAAAATACTTAGATTGATTATATTTATGTTGATTGGATTTTTGTCTAATGTATAGTAGGATTTGGGCTTCAAAGAGAGGCCTGCTTAATGGTTTTGGATTTGGGTTTATTGGAAGAAGCTCATGTGTTGAGAATACTCATTAAGAAGATCTCTCATCATAAATCATATATTGGAAAATCTTCTAATATCTATGATAAAATATTTTGATATCTTTGGAGGTACTCTGATATCTCAGCAAGATCTTCTAGGATCTTTAATATCTTTGTAAATCTGATGGTAACTAGATGATCTAAACAAATATATTTGGAGATATTTTTTGTAACCTCTTAACCATTTGGTGAGATCCTATTTATCAAGTGACTTGACTTTGGCTAGAATTAAGTCCAGATTTATTGAATTATATCACAAAGAGATCTAGTTTCCTGTTGGAAGATAAAGACTTTGTTGTCACACCCCGGTCCTGTAAGGCCATCGTCCTCGCTTGGTCCTTATAGAACCGATCATTCTCGCTTGGGCGTGATATCGTGCAAGCCTAAGTTGCGCTTGCTAGTACCTATACAAGACACAAGTTAGACGAAAATATACAAATATAGAAGCATGGAATATAAAATACAGAGAACCAAAGTTGAACATATTTGATAGGAAGACAAAATACTTTCTTTATTGAATACTTGAAGATTGGATTACAAAGTACTTGCTTGGCTGATTATAAAAATATGCCATAGATGGCTTACAACTCTTTTTACAAACCCAAAACTAGCCACAACGTCCATACATCATATCATTTTAGTATGACCAAAAATCAAAACACCTAGCAGAAGAAGAGCTTGCATATTGGAGAGGAAAGCTTTGGGAAGCAGCACGAGCATGGTTCCGCTTGAAGGAATGCGCTCCTAAAGCTTCAAAATGCTTGCCAAACTCTTGCTACCAGAACTTGGAGATTTGCCCACAAACGTGGGTCAGTGCTACAACATGTACTGGTGAGCGACCAAGGCCAAACTCACCTTGATATCCACACTAAGTAAACATGTGAAGCTAGCATTATTAGGTGATCTTTCTAGTTTTTTTTAACAATTCATGCAAGAAAACATAAATAATATATAGACTACTCATATGATAAATCTTACCCATGGTTGAGCGGTTATCCCTGTAACAGACACACAAATTAGCAATAATTTTCATATATGTATATAACTCATGCATCTGTGTTGGCATCAAGTATCAAGTATACATAGAAGGTAAACTTATCATGCGACATAACTACATGATGGTCCATGAAAAACCCATGCTATATAAACATGAACACCCCTGATCGCGAGGACTTCATAGTCTCATGGTGTTCCTCTGATCCCCCCTAGGGCGAACAATCCTCAGTGCCCCAGAAACCGTTCGTGAGATTATCCTTGTACACAAGTTGTCTAAAGACCGATGCATGGTATGCAGCTCTATCATATAAACTCTTACTATACAGCAGTTAGACTATAAAAGAACATCTCTATCTATTTACTCTTTTCTCTAGTAAACCATACGAGATTTCTCTAAACATCTCTTGTGCAGCATATGAGTAAGGAATAGATATACGTCTATTTGAACAAGCATTTGCAACAATTCTATATATATATCAAGCATGCAATTCATCTCTTTTAGCTCATCTAGTTTAGTGAGGCATCATTAACATAGGAACATACAACTTGTGCAGACTAGAGATCATTTTTATTAAAACGTATGGACTGAAGGATTCATCGAAAGGCCTAAGACACTCACCGATTGAATCGAACGAGAGGATGGGGAAGTCTTATGCAACTATAATTGGTTATGAGTCCTGAAATTATAATAATACTTGGTTAGCATCCTTCGATCTCTTTCTCTTACTATTTGAAATGAATGCGTAAGAGAGAAAAGCGAATCATGAAAACCAAGTCATCGAAAGCAAGACAAAACACAAAGCAACACAAAACCAAGCAGCAAAACAACCAAAAAAAACTCTTGGACTCATTTCAATAGAAGTCATTCCATCATTTTGAAGGATTTATTGTATTTCGTCCATGTTGATTTGGCGGTAAGGTTTTTCTAAGACTCGATTCTCAACCGAGTCAAAGTTACAAGTTTTTCATAAGTGAACCGCTAGAAGCGGGGCATTACATTTGTCGCTTCGTAACTACTTCTGGAAGTTATACAAAGAGTCTTTGTCACGTCCCGGTACCGGAGAATCGAAAAGTAAGTACTGGGTGTGATATCCTACAAATCTAGATTGTACTTGTACAAGGCAAAACGAAAACAGTTAATGATATTTCTCAGAAACACCGATATCGCAGATAAATTGAATTAAGTCAAAACAAGATATATAGGAATGTATATCTTTTATTGATATATCCAGCGGAATTACAAAGACTCTTAATAGCTAACTGAAACTTGTCAAACTTTGCTTACATTGAACTTGCCGACTTGGCTTACAACTCACTAGTACAAAAGAATTATAATGTTCCATACATTATGTCTTTAATAACAGAAAATAACATATTTACAAGAAGAGCTTTTGTACGTCCAATAAATTCTTCGACGCCACAAAACTGATCAAGATAGTCCCCACACTTGTGAATCATGTAGATGAAAATACATTACGTACAGGTACAATATATTCTAATCCCTTGTTGTATAGGGAAGGACCATGGATGTTAAGAATTGTATAAAGGATCTCATTCATGATATATATATACTTTCGTTGCTTACAAGTACAAATAATTGGGTTATTTTAGTTGAATGGAAAGAATGGAAAAGATATGCTATGAAAAGAACTTAGAAAGAATAGAAAGATCACTAATAAGAATGGTTACTTCACATGATTACTAAATTTGATTTAGGTAGGTGTGGTCTTACCACTCATCCAGCGAATCCCTATGTACCGACCCTCAACTCTACGGGTTTGGAGAAGCAATTTGGAGGCTCCAAGACAATAGAAACTTCCATTTGATTTATCGCACTCAATTTACTATAATGTATTATTTCTTTTTAATAAGAGGACATGATGTAAGAGAACATGTCATTTACTTTGTTCTATGGATTATAATCCATAAGGGAGATATTTAGCTTGTTTGGCAAGACCTCAATATTTTACTGTTATTTCATGATTAATAAAGTTGTTATTCATTTATATTCAATCTTCTGCTAGCTATTTCGTTGTGGCATAGTTGCTACAAAATGTTGATTTAAAATTATATATCTAAAATGTCTTCTACAAGTGTAACTTAGACTTATACGACATCATATCCAGTTGAACTCGATTCTTAGGAATCAAGGTGCTACAGTATCAAGGATTGGTTGAAAATTTTATTTACTTATCAAGTCACTTGTCCAAATATTACTTATACAGTGAGTGTTGTGGGTCTGTTTATGCATGCTTCCCGGACAATACATTTCCTTGTTATAGAACAAATCCTATGTTATATGAAGACTAGTCCTGGAAAGGGGATCTTTTCAAGCGAAATGATAATTTACCGATGTTGATTCAGCAAACTCTGTCGATGATCAGAGGTCAACCACATGCTATTGTTACTTTGTTTGAGTGTAACATGAAGAAGTAAGAAACAGTCCGTAGTTTCAAGATACAGTACTGAGACGGAGTACAAAGCTTTAGCTCATGGAATTGGAGATGGAATTTGGATTTAGAAACTCCTCCAAAAAATAAGAATAAAATTTTAACTCCCTATTTGAATTTATAGTGATTACCGAACTATAAGCATGGTTGGCGACCCAGTTCAACATTGTCGACCTAGAATATATTGATCGTCATGTCATTTCATTCGGGAGAAGTTGGATTCGAAAGAAGTTTGTCTTTGTATAACGTTCTCGCCAAGGTCGGACGCACAGGTACTCCACTGGGCCCAGATCCCCAGTGAAGTTTTTTATTTTTGATTTTTTTTTTTTACGATGCAAAATATATATATATATATATATATATATATATATATATATATATATATATTATCCTCTCATAGTAATATACTTGTCTGTCATATAAAATGCTTATATATATATATAAGCATTTTATATGACAGACAAGTATATTACTATCAGAGGATAATATATATATATATATATATATATATATATATATGTTATCCTCACATAGTAATATACTTGTCTGTCATATAAAATGCTTACAGATATATAAATTGGTTCCTAGTTAATAAATACTTGTATGTCGCAAATATAGGTGAAAGTAAGCTATTCCCATTTAGTAATATATTTGTCTGTTGTAGAAAAGTATGTTATCACCAATTTACATTTCACATAATTTTTAGAAAGTATGATATTCCCACTTAGTAATATACTTGTCTGTCGCAAATATAGCTGTTACCTAAATAGTAATTTACTTGTCTGTATAAAAATAATATTATATTATATTATTATATCAAAAAAAAAAATTCAGGGGTTGTTCCTGATCTCCTTTATGATTGTGTCTCCAGTGAATTATAAACTTGGATTGCCACTGCTTTGAGGGGAGTGTTAAAGAAGGTGTAGTAGCAGCTACAATTTGCACATCACCGGATATCCGGTCATGTGAGCAATTTTGTCCATAACATAAAGTTCCGAAATCTAGAGGAGTTACTTCACTAGATATCCGGTCAAGTGGACCTAATTGTCCAAAACGCTCCCAACAGAAATTTGACGGAATTAACAATTGTAACGAAACTATACAACCAGAATTATGGCAGATTTCGGTCAAGTCAGTAATTTCACTTTTATAAATATGATGTATTGTATTTTTCTTATTATCAATCAATAAAATTATTTTCCCCTTTCTCCTTCTACTCTTTTTGTATGAGATCGTTTTATGTTTTGATTGCTTCTGTTTCTTTGGCTCTTTTGTAAAATTTGTTGCTATCAATATTAAATATATGATATGCACATTCTGCCCGGCTCTTTACTGTAAAAAGAATCTTGAATTACCTGTTCCTTATATCAAGATATCTAGACAAGAAATTACTTTGGCATCTTTAAGCAACTTATAACAATGCTCATCATATATCTAGTCTCTTGTGTTATTAGTGACTTTCACCTCAATATTCCAAGTACATCTCTGTTCTTTCTTTCCTTTTTATCTCAGCATCAACATGTTTTATGAATGAACAGGATAGGAAATGGTAAGTAGCAATTAGAAATAGATCATGCAAGTTAAGAAATAAATGGGATGCGCACTTTGAGCTAGTTGATTTTGTTGGATTTATTCAATAATTATGGGCTGCACATGTAAATTTATTTGTGTTGGGCTATCTATATAATTAAGCTAAATTAAAGTGGTCTAATTGAGAATAGGCTTAAGGGTACAAATTGTCATGGAGATAATGTGTAATTATATTGAAAGATATTACTAATTTGATGAGGGACCAAATTAGAAATATTTAAACCAAAGGTTACGATCCCCACACTTGGAAAATAATTTCGGAAAAGGGTTTCTCGAAAGGTTTTCTCTTTCTTTTATACTCTCTACATCCCCATCAACAGAGATACAGAAGATAAGAAAATAAAAGAGGCAAAAGAATTCATCATTGTCTATAAAAGTCGTATTAAGTTGGAAGATCAAACTAAAAGTTCTCTACAAGAACAAACGATGGATTCAAGTACGCTTCCGCAATTAATTGATGTTCATCAACTCATGAATCAACAGATAAAATATCTAACCATTGGTATCAGAGCCTCCCATGTTTGATTTATGGATTTGAAATTTCAGAATCGATTTTTTTTTTTTTTTTGGTTATTGTTGAGAAACCCTAGATCGTTAGATCTAATTTAATTTAGGATTCCAATTTTTGTTGTTTGATTTATGAATGTTTCCACTTGTTCGGCCTTCCCCACCATATATTCTGTTGAAAAACGTTTTATGCATAAATATCTCCAAGTAGTACAGACTTTTGTAAAGTTTATGCTTTGTTATGTGTTCATTGCCGCCCATATGAGTTGATTTGTCACCAGATGGATATCATTAGATCTAAGGATCTATTGTCGATTTCTAGATCTATTATTATCACTGGCAATTTATCCAGGGAGAGTTGGATCTGGACGTACTTAGTATGGTAATCAATTTAATTGTGAGCAAACAAATTTTCAGTTAACTTCACGTCTCATGTTCAGCATGTTGTATCTACTCATTATATTATTTAATTTTGAGATGTGGAGTTAACAATATGTTTACTCCTTTCTAGACAAGAGAAGGAATTATAATGATTACATCTAAACTTGGCTGGTCAATTTTGTTTATTGAGCCTTGATTCGGAAATATTTTTGTTCTTTTGATGTTATCATGATGATTGAAGAAAGTTCTATGTAAATATTTTGGCACAACTACATTTAAAAGGAATTTCTTATGCAAATATATTCTCTTAGGCTTCAGTACATGATTTTGTCTCATTATGGTTCCATTATGGCTTCAACACATTATGGTTTCATTTTTATATTTAATATCAACTTAACAATTTGGCTTCAGCACATGATGGCCTAATTTTCGGTCACCAGAGCTCCATTAAGTCTTTTATTCTCTTTTTTGCCATGAATGATGACCTAGCTACGGATTAGAATACAAAAAGAAATTAACCAACTTGATCCTTTTAGTTACAATGTATGATCAATTTTTGATTCAGAACTATTTTATTGTCGTTGGGAAGTAGTTGAATTATGTGTGGGTCAGTTGTTAATTTGATGTTTAAATATTAATAAGTTTGTTTTAAGTTGAAATCAGATGTTGTGGTGTTAAAAATTGTTATCGATTTGGTTTGGAAAAAATATCTCGATTTACATAAAGAACTTCTCATGCTTATGATTAAAGAAGTTTTTTTTTTTTTTTTTTTTGCATATTTACATGATTCGGTCAAAGGAAAACTTAAAATTTTGTCTTCAGTAGATTATTTTATTTGAAGTAATCTTTATGGATTATTTGATGTAATCTATCAGATTTATCAATTAAAGATAATTTTAACTTATTTGTTTATTGTGTAAATGGATACAGACCATGCATCAAATACAATGCAGATGGTGCTAAAGAGAGGTACAAAGTTAGACAGGAGGCAAACAGAGGTTTTCTGCAAACTAATATATATATATATATATATATATATATATATATATATATATATATATGATCGTAGTCAGTTGAAGAATGCGGTTGCTTATGCTCAAGCACTGAAAGGATCCTTTGGTACCTAAAAACTCATCTAGAAGAGACTTGGATCAGATGGTAACTAATTAGTATTCCTACAATTTGGTAGGTATATTGGGCTAAATATATTGCAATTTACTATGAATAAAATTTGGTTGACATCTCCTTGATCACGTCCTTCTCTAAGGAAAGATATAAGGAAGAAAGTTACAAGGAAAGATGAGTAGAATTCTTTCCTCGTTGTCTTCTCCTTTTTGTTTGTTTGTTTGTTTTGAGAAACCTTCTCCTCCTTCACATTGATTAGTCTAAAAATTATTTTACTTAGAAATTCAATAAGATCGATCAACATGTGGACTTGATCCTATGATCATTGAGAATCTGTCCACATTTGAACAAAATAATGATACGATTAATATCTTTAAAATTACAACATTTATTAATCTATGCCATTTCAGCTTTACAACGACGACTATTAATAGCACCTCCATATTCTTTTTGCAAAACCAGTTTTGTGTCTGATGAATCATTTATTAGACACGCAGTTGCTTGATCATAGGACTCACATGATGCATCTGGTTGAAATGGCTGTTAATGGGGAACAATCTATTTGGTTATGAACTGAGAATTTTTATTGAGAGGAATGAAGTCATTATTAGTAGTCACTTACATATAACATGATACAGATAGAGGTAGGAAGTAGGAACATGCTCATTTATTAATTAGACCGATGGAGTAAAACTGAAAATAGTTAACGATCATAGGTAGCAGACAGCCTTGTTGATTAATTTGATGGTGACGAGTGATCTGCAGAATAGGTTAACCTCCTCTTCTCATAATCTCATGTAATAGTTCAAAAGAAAGCTTTCTCTTAATTGAAGTGAGCATTGAAGAGAGACCCAGAGTTACTACTGATGGTGCCTGCCTGCCTGCAGATTAGAAACATACTGCAGGTCAACGGAGGAAGCAATGAAGTTGTTGTTGGAGCCCAAGTCTGTGCTTGCGCATCTGCTCACCGGTTCTTCGTCCTCAGAGGAACCTTGCAGGTAGGATAGAAGCTGGTAGTCACTCCATTCGTATAAGCTGCTGTTAGCCCTGCTGCTGCTGCTGCTTCTCCCCAATACTTGCTGCTGCTGCTGCTTGTTTGTGTTTGTGTTTGTGTTTGTGTTCCACCGATAGTTGGATAGTGTAGAGAGGACTGAGCTGTCAATTTCTTCGTTGACCAGTGTTTCATTGTCTTGGATTGGTATAATTCCCTTCAGACGGACTCGACACAGAACGCAATCATCTAACTGAAATCAAATTGAAATCAGCACAACACAACAACACACACACAGAGAGAGAGAGAGAGAGAGAGAGAGAGAGAGAGAGGGGGTTAATGTTAATTACACGCATTGACAGCTGCTGCTTCTTCTTCTTCTTCTTCTGCAGATTCTGGGTGGGCTCTGCATGATCTAGAAGGCGGTATTCGTGCATGATCCAATCGGTTTTCTCGCCCTTTGGTGGCCTTCCTTTGTAAAAGACAAGGGCCTTCTTGACGCCAAGGCAATGGGATCCTCCAGAGGCAAGGATGGGCTTGTCAATACCCGTTGCCTTCCAGTATCCCGATGTCGCTGCCCTGTTGGGTCGACCTCCGTTTGGATATTTTCGATCCCTCGGGCTGAAGAAGAACCACTCTGATTCCCCAAAGAAGGCTTTTTCTGATCAATCAAACCATGTAATTAATTAGCATGTCTATACCATCTCTACTTATCATCTTTATCCATTTCATAGAAATAAACTTAGGACATTTAACTATAAAGTGGACTAGTGTACCTCCAATAAAGGCCTGCAGTATCAAATTTCGAACTTAAAGGGGAAAAGTAATTAGGCACAAGGTGGGAGAAGAGGAGAGTAAATATGGGATGCAGAAGTAATGATGCATGCATTACCAGGGAGTTCCCAAGGGTCAAATTTGTAGAGGTCGAGCTCGGCAAATATTGATGAAGATGGATCAGTTAAGAAATTAGAGGTGACTTTCTTTTTCAAGTAATGGATGATGAGCTCTTGGTCAGTGGGATGAAATCGAAAGCCAGGAGGGAATTGATTGCCCTTTAACCCAAACCCTTCCATTTTATCAGCCTGGCTAGCTAGCTAGCTAGCTCTACGTATATAAGTGTGTATGAACTATGAAGAAGAAGAAGAAGAAGAAGAAGAATAGTAGTTTGTCTTCCCTCAACAGTTGTAATGAGCTCCCTTTTATAAATTAACGAAAGATATATGTTGGGGGTGGGGGAAGCTGTCGGGAAGATACCGAGCAATATGGGAATATATGTTTGTGACAATTAATTAATGTCAACATAATAATTATTCAAGTCATGGGAGAAAAACCAAGTAGATTGATTACAAGACAAGACCTCCACATATGTAATGACGCTAAAGGTCGATATGGCCACCAAGTAGCTAGCTGCTGCATGCCAAAGAATAAAATGGTTCTTCATAAAGAAATAGAGTTTTAGTACAACAGACTAGGAAATTAATAATTAAAAGGGGAAGAATGAGGATAATTAGTTCATGAGCAATAGCTAGCATGCATACACTCGCATCACAAGGTTTTCAATCAATAAGGACAAATGTTAAGAATAAGTTGCCACGTCCCAACCTAATATATATATATATATATATATATATATATATATATATATATATATATATATATATATATATATATATATGTGTGTGTGTGTGTCATGAACAATGAATTAATGCTAAATTTGGTCTAATGCCTGTCTTTACTTTAGTCTACGGGTATATAATGTTACACAACAACTTCTTCTTCTTCTTCTTCTTCTTCTTCTTTTGTTTTCTCTAACTCGATAAATATTCCATTGCTAGAGAAAACAAAATCGTCATAAAAATGGAGAATTACAAAAATAAGTTCTGCAATTAGTTTGAAGGTAAGTCAATTATGAGGGAGGGGTTCTCACCGCCTCCCTGTTAAGAAAAAAAAAAGGTAGACATGCTTGGCTGCGTGAACCACAGTGATCAGGAGAGGATTACTTTTCATAAAATTAACGTCTTCAATGAGGTATGAGAGATCATCACAAAGATAAAAACACATGAGATGATCATTTCTCTTGGTTCTATAGGGATATAATATTTTCTTAGGGCTTCAAAAACTTATAAAATTCTAGTAAAAATATATGTAAACAACAGTTGCAGTATAGAACTTTTAAATTTTTATTTCTCTGTTGGGTATTGACTAATTATTTAATACGGTCAAAAGATATAACTAAAAATTGATCAAAAAATTTAGGATGCTACTGGAAAAATTTTGGTAGGTTAAGCAAGTTGTGTAAGTATTTTGACAAGAAAAGAGAAGTTAGATCAAAATCATCGATTAAGCAAGAATTTTAAATTTTTGAGAGAGTCAAAGTGGGATGTTGAATCAGAGCTAAGTTAGAAGTTTTCTTGAGATTAATGTGATGAAGTTGAATGAGTATTCTTTTAACTTTCAAGAATAAAAAAAATTCTGAGCGGTATATTATGTAATATTTCGCTTATCGCGATACATTGGACTGATTTGTTGGCTCGAAAGGCTTCGTTGGACTTGGATTCATGCAATTAATATAGTTTTTGTTATTAAGGACATAATGTATTGAACATAATTTTCGTATAATTCTTGATTTGTTAGCTTTGTGGCATATTTTATTGTATTGAAAGAGAGAGTACTATCATCGAGTTGTTCTTTGGATTCGAGCCCTAATTCTATTGCAATATTTCTAATATTATAATATGGCTTTTTTTTTCTTTTCTTTTTTGACTTTACGACATAACGTTCGGGACATTTGTGCACACTGCATTAATTGCATGTCTTTGGGCCCACTGTCCTCCAACTCCCACAATTTATAAATGGAAGGAATAATACGCCCTCGTTGCTCTATCCACTGACCTTCTTCCATCCAGCCGGGATCTTATACCTCTTCTCGGTAACCACAAGAGTCACTCAAGTTCGATATAATATGGCTTAGAAACGACTCAAAAATGAGCCGTCTAATTAAGCCATATCTATACCATTAATCATTAACATACATAAAAAATTATAAAAAAATAACTACCGTATAGATTTTCTTCTCGGGTAGTTGAGAAAACCGTGTAGATTTGTTCCTTGGAGAAAAAAAATTAAAGACTATCTATCTAACATATAACAAACCATAAAATATATTATAAATTTTAATTATATTTAAACTAACTACATATTATCTGATCTAATTTTTAATAATATCGAAGTTTTTTTTATACGTGCAATGCATGTGAACGTGACTAGTGATCTATAAAGATAATCATTTTTGTATATTGTGTGTCTATTCAATTTTTCTGATTATATCCGGCTGATCAAATAATTTTGTTTATGAGATGTCCTATGGACTGTGAATGACTTTGTCTTGTACAAGTATAATTTAGACTTGTACGATATCACATCCGGTAGCGATCTGGCAATTCGACGGAATTGGGATGTGACAGTTTTGTTACGAACAAAAAAATAAGTAAAGTTTCCTATTTAAGTTTCTTAAGGACCGGTGCTTAACTATATATATTGGTCTAGCATTTAATGTGTTCTTGCGATAACAACTTTCAAAGTTTTCTTGTCGTCATTTTTTTTCATTTAAAGATTTTTTGTTTTGCATTTTTTGCATTGTGCACCTCTAGCTATTGTTTTTTGGTCTTTCGTTCTAATACTTATTTTTTCTCATTATCGGTAACAAATAATTTAGTCAAAAATTTCATAAAATTAATTTTCTCCTAGTTGTAATATTAGTTTTAATACTTCTAACTTCTGGAAGTTACGTTTGTATCGGTAGCACAAAATCTTCTACATGATTATTAGCATAATAATTATCATCAAAATTATTAACTTAATTGTAACACTGTTAATAATATCAAAATTTTAAAATCAAAATTAAATATTTTTTTAATAATAAAATTTATTTAAACCTCAACTTGATTTGCTCCAAAGCAGGATGTAGAATTGTTATAGTTTTGTGGTGGTCGATCAAGTTGAAACCTACAAATTTTTTGAACTATTATAATTTTTCTTCCACTTCAGTCTCCAAAATGTTGTTACTTTACTAGATTGCTTGTAAGTATTAACAAAGAGAAAAAAACTTTGTTACAGTAAAATTGGATGAATTATACTCTATTTATGTAAAAAAAAATGTGTCAAATGACTCACAATATCTTTAGAATATAGTTGTTATAGGAGTATTTTGGTCATTTTCAGCAAAATGACAAAATATTCTTGATTAACAATCAAAAAAAGAATAGAATTTGGGAGTATTATGATAAATAAAAATATCCCATTTATACTAATATGGTTGTCGGGAGTTTTTTTTACCAAAATGTTTCTTCTAATATTTTAATTACGAATATATTGAAAGATATTTTGGTAAATAAACTACCTCCCAAATATTAATATACGTGGGTCCGGGAGGTGGGGACCGAGTTAACCGGGCTTGGACTGGACTTTGATCGGTCACAACCAAGCTAGTTCGGGCCGGGTTAACCGGGTTGGAGGGCAACCTAATTGGATCGGAGTTTTCGTTGTCTGGTACGGCCGGACTTTCGTGTCACACACCAGATGCCAATCGGAACCAGAGGCTAATTTGGGTCGGACCTGATCAGTTCGTTAATCGTGTCCAGGCTGATCTAGTTCAAGTTTGATCGAACCGGATCCGAATCGAATTTCGGACAGCCAGGCCCAATTAACACCTTGAGCCACTCATTTAGAAAACCAATTCTTGGACGTGTGTTAAAGTAAATTAAGATGAATCATCATCGTGGTAACTTGGATTAAAGACGATCGACGCTCTCCAATCGGCTACCTAAAGCAAAGAAATCCAATAAGCTAACTAGGTCTATGCATGCATGCATGCATCATGTGAAATTAAAGTAATTAGAAGAGAGAGAGAGAGAGAGAGCTAGGTGATTCCTTGTGCTTCTGGGGAAGAGAAGGAGAAGAAGAAGAAGAAGAAGAAGAAGAGGTGGTGGTGGTGGTGGTGGCGGCGGCGGCGGCATGATATAGAAGGCGGTACTCATTGATGAGCCAGTGAGTCATACATAATCTATCCTTCACCAGTTTTGACTAGCTAGGTGATCGATCAATCCTTTTAACTAATGCAGTTTTCTTTCTTTTCTCAAAGAAAACATTATCAGACTAATAAATGTAATTTAGTATAGTTTCTTACTTTCTCATCACCTCTATGTTTTAACCATCCAAACACACACGAATGGAGGAGAGGTACGTACACCAACTAAAATGAAAGCCAAATACGTATACCAAATGTTGGTGTTTTCCACTTAGCTTTGAGAGTTTGTCTCACATTGAAAAATTATCAATGTGTACATTTCAATATATTAGCTTTGTTTAGTATATATACTGTAAACCCCCTCGACCAGATTTCAGCATTTCTAGGATTATTTTTATCAATTTAGGATTTATGCCAATATTTTAATTAAATTTTGCTTATATATCCTATTGACTTGTACACCTGTCCATCACCGAATTATTTAGAGCGTTACACTGACTATTATCCCCGAACAAAGTTCACATACCTCTCCTAAACATGCCAGCCTATTATTCTGCACTTTGTGCAACTCCCAGATACTCTGTTTTGAGCCTCGTATGAGACGCGCAATTATCGTTACAAACGTACGTAATTAAATTCCTAGATCTGTACCCATCCCTGTTCCAACAGACATTAGAGGCCCAACCTGTACCTGTTTTGCCCAAACAAAAATACGTTAATTTTCTACACTGAGTATACTACATTTAGTGTATTGACACCGTAGAAAAATTATGACCCTACCTGCCTCTAAATAATTAGAGAACACCGTGCGCAGTATTTATTAATTAATTAATACGGTGACATGTATCACCCTAGAAAACCAGGCCCGGTCCCTGTCCAGACTCACCCCTACCCCCTCGGGACCCTCGCACAGCAATTTCCCTCAATTCTGTGAATTTTAGTATTTTCAGGAATCGGGTGTTTTTTTCAGACAATTTCGTAATTGCGCAATTTCCCAAAATAGGACCTTTACGCAATTTATGAAACTACAGGGACTGTTCTGCAAATTTGCAGTGCGAGGTGTCACCTCCTCATTGGCCGGTGAACCTGCACCGTCCATTTGGAGGCGGGACCCACCCAAAAATATCCCGAAAATATCCTGTAAAATATCTCAAGATATTTTACTTAAAATATTATTATTATTTTCTATAAACGAAAATAAAAGAAAATAAAAATGAAAAACCCTAAACCTAACCTGGCCGCAGCCAACCCCCCCTAGCCGTCGGCTACCCACCCCCCCCCCCCCCGCCGGAGTAGTCCCCCCCCCCCCCCCCCGCGCGGCGAGTCCTCCCCCGCCCGCGGCGAGCCCCCTTCTCCCCGCGGCGAGTCCTCCCTCGCCTGAGCGGCGAGCCCCCGCCTGGAACGCCACCACCACCGCCACCATCTTCCTCCTCCTCCTCTTCTCCTCCACCGCCCGCCCTTCCCGACGAGCTCCACCCGACTTCCCAGCTCCTCCTCCCAGCCGACAAGCCGCCCTCCCCTTCTTCTTCTTCTTCCCTGTTCTCCACCACCCTCTCCCCCGAGCCCATCTCCCCTCCTCCGCCCTCAGCCACCCGTCGGCCCCGACCTCCCCCTCCTCCCTGAGCTCCGCCCTCCGCCACCCGACCCTCTCCCAGTCCCAGCTCCTCCCCCTCCTCTTCGGCTGCCACCACCACCATCCATCATCAGCATCTTCTCCTCCTCCTCTTCTCCTTCTCGACCTCCTCCTGTTCACCTCCTTCTCCCCAAGCTGACCTCGCCGGAGTCCAGTCTCGCCGGAGACTCCTCGACCAGCTCCCCTGACCCGCATCGACTGCCACCACCCCCCACCCGAGACACTCCTCCGCCTCCCCATGTCCGGAACCGACCTCCACGACGACCCAGCTCCTCCGTCGACGAGCCGACGAGCCGACGAGCCGACGACCACGGAGCCCTGGCCGCAGCAACTCCGGACCACCCCGCGATGACCCCGACCCGAGCAGTACCGGACACGGCGCAGTACCGGACACGACAGCAGCTGGACACAGCCCGGACACTGTGTCGTGTTGTGTCAAGACGACTCCCGGACACAGGAAAAGTCATTATGCGGAGCCCTGTTCAGGTAACTCGTTCTATCTCCTCGTATTTCTGTTTTTAATTTCGTCAGTTGTGACACGTAGGCTATGTGACCCTCTCGGTGTTCGTGCAACCCGCTCGGTGCATCGCGTCCTGTGGCGATCGCGACACGCGATCCAAACACAGGAAAAAACAATACCCCGTTTCACCCGGAACTGAGTACGCCCCGCCAAACGGGACGACTTGGTCGCACGCGGTCTTTACCGAAACGTACGCGCCGTTGATACGGACGTGCAGGATTTCGCAGAAGTTGATTCGGATGTGCGTGCACACCGGAATCAACGCGTATCCGCCGACAACGCCCCGTATTCGCCTGTTCTGGAATACGCTGCAACTTTGTGTACACACGTCGGATCGAGACAAAACTTGCGCCATCGGACTCGTAGCAATACGCTGGTCCTGTGATCCAAGTTTGGTTCGATTCTGAGAACGTTGGCAAAATCCTGTATCGTGGGCCCCACAAGCTCCACTTGACGGGCGATTTTGTGATTGGCACATCGGAATCCAGTTCTGGACATTCCGTTGGGTTCGTATCGACGTTCTGGACTTGTTGACACTAAGTTAGGCAAATTTGGAGACCTTTGACCCTGACACGTTTTTCGGTACAAAGCGGCCCATATGTGGATCCCGCTTTGACCGAAAACTGTCATTTTTGCCCCTGTGTCCAAATTGGACTTAAGGACAGACGTTTCTAGCTATTTGATATTTTCTGAGACTGTTGGTGATGTTTATTTTAGCATCCGGAGACTTTCCTTCTGAGGCCATAGTTTCTGACTTTTAGCATTTGACATCTGGATGTTATATTTTGCAGCTCTCTTGCCAGGCAAGTATACCTTGCCTTGTTGTACTGTTTAAATTTAGTTATTGTTAGTTACATGTTTATCTATTTTTATATTATATAAATGTGCGCGTCCGAGAAAACTCGGGTGCAGTCAACGAAGGCGTTGACGTTAGGACTTGTGTTTGACCTAGTGTCTAGTAGACCCACCTAAAGTTGTGAAGTTATTGATATAACTTCTCAGGCCTTGACACGTATCATTACACGTCACAGAGTGGGTACATGTAGGGACGCGTGCCTCATGCGCGACTGGCCATCAGTGTGAGCAACACATGTAGCGGTATTTAGCTCAGTTGTTTATTTTATTGAGACTTGCATCATAATTCGAGATGTCCACGTCGTTTTCACGACTTGTATATCTACATTGGACGGGAAAGAAACTTAGTAGGCGTATGGGACACCCCCTCCTTATATATTCCTGTTTCCTGTTGCCTGATATCATACTCTTCGGAGATGGGGCATTCCTGTTACCATGCTGCTCGGAGATGGGGTATTGGTTTTCTTGTTCCCGTTACCATGCTCCGAGGAGGATGGGCTACTTCTTGTGCCCTTGCGTCAGGGGGCATATGACACATATACTAGCCAGTCATGACGATTGGTGAATTACGTCAGCATATGTCTAGCCTACACATTCCCATGCGTACTACAAGGTCTTTAAATTGCATTCACTTAGATGGTTAGCACACCCCATTTATTTATTCAGTATTTACATTATGGCATGTTATTTTTATGTATCTTGCTATGTCCCTCTGAGGACCTGGTTCCCTGCCAGGTGTATATGTTCTTGCGTATTCGCAGGAGCACAGATCCGGACAGGCTACTTATATTACGATGAGGTCTTCTCTTCAAGCCTCATGATTGTCAGATGTTGTTCTTATATGGTGTGTATCTGGTTCCTTTTATATTCTATTTCGGCAGTGAATTTGTTTCCATCCGACTGTCATTCTTTAGGTACTTTATTTTGAGTTCTAGTTACATGGTTATTGGTTATTCATGTTTATTTGATTTCTGTGGATGAGATTTAGATATTACCCTGTGACTTGTGATTAGTTATACCACTGGTGAACTATTGTTCATTATACAGCGTACGCACGTATATATGGTTTCCATATATTGGAATTGCCATATATACGGGTGGCTGGCATGGTTACGTATCCTAATCCTACGTATTTTGGGACTGGGGCGTGACATATGCACATGGGGCAGTGGTCCATAGTGTGAACTCTATTATGACAATTTTTATTTTGTCACTACCTCTGGAAAGTTTTTCTTAGGAACTAAGTCCCGAACATCAAGGACGCAAAGTGACGCTTTGTTGGCGCACTTTGCGGTCAGGGGCTATGCGGCCAGATTTGGATATGAGCGAGTTGCATGTGGAGGAGACAATGTCTGCTATAGGCGGTGCATGCGACGAATGGTTTTCTTTGTCTTCCAAAAAATGCGGCACAAGCGGCTGCTTACGACGTTTGGCAGCATTTTCTGCCTCGTACAATACAGCGTGACCGACGGCGAAGGCGGCGCCTGCAGCTCTGACACCCAGATTTTGGAGGATCTGGTCGGTCAGCACACATGTGGCCTGGAGTTTCCTCAGGCCGCATTGGTGTTATTTTCCTCTATATATAGAGGTCATCTTCTTTCATTTGGAGAGAAAAAAATAGATAAAAAAATCGAGGACACCAGATCGCATCTGCGGTCCAGAGTGTCCCCCTCCCACATGGCATTTTTGAGTGTTTTCGAAGGTCACATTGAGCGTTTCAGAAGTTCTTTTATGAACTTACTGGTTCCTGGGGGAAGATCGTCTGTACGGCGAATCTTGCTTTGAGCAACGGTGGTTTTGACCACTCCAGCAAGAAGCTTTTCTTCAACTTTTCCTAAGCTGCGTTATATCTCATTGTAGCGTCTGCGAACGTAAAGAGAAGAACGTTTTACTCGTTGCTTGTTTTAATCTTTATTTTCTTCGGAGTCTGTTGTAACATATTCTCCATTCGTGCTTCGTTAGAATTGAGATATATCATATGAGGAACACTTGTGTGAATCTCTGATCTCGACGATAACTTGGGTTCCAGTAGAGAGCGGACCTTCAGGTTTCGCTAGTTGCTCTGCTATGGCCCGGATTCTACCATCTTTGATCCATCTCGGGAATAACAATCTCAAAGCAAGATCCGAAGAAAGATGTAGAACATCCGATCAAATCTTCTCGGCAATAATTTTTCACAAACTTGAGAAGATTGACGGGATACACTTCAAACATGTGGATGAGAGAAGGAGTCATTTGTCAATGTTGAAAGTGAGTTGTCGGAACCTACCAATTTCCAGGATGGAGGAGTTGGCGTTTGAAGGACGTGCATTCCAGTTGGAAGAAAGATTACAAGATGGCCAATGATTGCAGAGTATGCGCATAAGGAGAGTACTTTGGCGCTTGGCAAGACTTGGCCGCATGGCAGGCTCTTGTCGCATGGTTGCTATTATTACGCAGGTTGAGTCATCAAGCAATGTTGATGACTGGTGGGTAGACAATGGTGCATCTGGCCACGCATGCTCTGAAAAAGAGCAGTTCACCAAGGAAGAGCACTATCTTAGAAGAAGGTCTTTATGGTGAATAAGTGTCAAGCAGAAGATCTAGGGATCGGGATGATGATTCTGGACTTCAGGCATGAAGAAAAGATTGCTCTTATTGAGTTATGACACATCTGACTAAGACATATCTTTTTCAACAATGATGTCTAGTTCAGGGATATATCTAAGATGTGGGGTTAAGGAGGTGGAAAGACGTGATGAATGTGCTCAAACACAAGTAGTCAGGAAGCCATTTAGACGGGTGACTACAAGTACAAATTATCTGGAGCTGGTGCGCTCAGATATCTATGAATTTTATTCTCCACAAAAGGGATGAAATGAAGTTTATCACTTATTTATTCGATGATTTCTCAATAAACGCATTCGCGTATCTTCTCATAATGAAAGGATGAGGCATTCGAGAACCTCAGGGATATCAAGTTTGGAGCTGAGCGTCATACTGGTCCACAACTTAATAGACTCAGAAGTAATCAAGACGAAGAGTATCGCTCTTTGGATTCGCATCGTTCAAGCTTATTAGAACATGGAATTGACTATGGAATGTGCATCATTCTTTGGATTATCATCGTCCAGCTTAGAACATGGAATTGACTATGGAACAAGTATCGTTCTTTGGATTCGCACCGTTCAAGCTTATTAGAACATGGAATTGACTATGGAATGTGCATCGTTCTTTGGATTCTCATCGTTCAGCTAAGAACATAAAATTGACATTGGAACGAGCGTCGTTCTTTGGGTTCGCAAGTTCAAGCTTATTAGAACATGGAATTGACTATGGAACGTGCATCGTTCTTTGGATTCTCATCATTCAACCTAGAACTTAGAATTGACTATGGAACGACATCTTCGTACTCCCCCAATCCATTGAAGGTGCAAATAAGAAGGACCAACAGTTTACAATAATGATAATTTTTATATTGTTGTATAAAGGGCCAACCAGATTGTTTGTGGGAGAATGTTTCACTTACGGTCATGTCCTAAGTACCGTTCGTCACTTCTGATGTAACTCTGGTTCAAAGTCAGGTCCACATGAATATCATTCGATTGTGGGGGTTTTTGACATATGAGTAATTTTTGGAGGACCTTATCAGCCAGAGTTGTTGGCACTTCCGTAGAAGAAGACGTAGTCCAAGAAGGAGTTATCTTTTAAAAGATAACATTTGAACCAGGACTCGAAGAGCAGTCAGCAAGAAGAGTCAGGAGGTCGAAGGACCAAAGATGATCTTATCACCTATCATATGGAGGTCGTGCCACTTATTAATGATGAGACGATAAAGACCAGAGACTTAGTATGCTAAGAGGAGGCAATACATGAAGAGATTAACCCCATAACAACACTTGGATGTTGATCAATCTGCCTGAAGGAGCTAAACCCATCAGATTCTTATATATATATATATATATATCTTCAGTAGAAGAAAATAGAAGGAGACAGAACAGTTGAGTTCAAAACTAGGGGTTTTCTCAGATACTGGGGATTGAGTTTTTTGTCACCTCGTTGAATGTGTCATTTATCAGGATGATGATTACCATATTTGTTATTTATAAGCTGATTGTTTATCAGATGAAGGGAAGACAGCAAGTCTTGGAGGATGTAAACCCCCTCACCCAAAATAGATATTTTGTGTATATTTTATATTATTATAGATATTGAATTTCTTTAGAGTATTCTGTTATTTAATTAGCAAATGAATTTCTCGATATATTTTCTTATATAAATATTTATTTAGAATCATTTTTAGGTTATTTTAGATTTTTAAAATTAATTAGGATTTATTTGGATATATATAGTCTTAATATTAGATAGATGCTAATTTAGTGTTAATAGATATTAATAAGATTTTATAAATTATTTGTATTATATTTAATTATATTCAAAATTATAAATTATTGAGATAGATTCAAACTCTACTTTAAATTAATTCAAATCCTGAACCTACTAGGAAAGCAACTTAATGTATATCATATCCTTATTTAAATTCATCATAATCCTATCCAAATTAACCAATTCTAGTTGTATTTAATTAAGTAGTCTCCACCATTATAAATACCTCATCCTTCATATTTTTCTTCCCCAAATTCCTCTCTTTTTCGTCCAAAAATAGTCAAAATTCGTCATAAATTCAGTCTCATTTTCTACTAGTTATGACGAATTAAAAATATGATATCTCCTAGCTCCGGACTCCAAACGCGCTCCAGTTTTTTTTGTTAGAACGATAATAAGGTTAGGTTTCTGATTATATAAATTGTTTTTCTAAATTATGAGTATTAAATTCTGTAAAATTCGTAGAGCACAACATATCCGAAAATAGACGTGTTTTGATGTTTTCGGGAGAACCAGGAATCAGAATCATGAACCGTTTAAAGTTTCGGAAAGCTAATGTCGAGATCATCGACATATATTTTTTCCCAGAATTTATTTCGAAGTATTTATATACTGTTAATTCTGTAGAACTTCTAGGTTAGAATTTAACCATCGGTGCACAATACAAAATTTGTATGTGCCATAATTTCCAAACGAATTTGAATTCGGATGAGCCGTAAATTTCAGTATATTTTTAATGCTGAAATCTATAGGAAATTATGCATAAAAGTTAAGTTTGTATCGGTTGACTTTTCGGTCAACAGATCGCCTCGATTTGCGTGCCATGAGTCTCGAGTTGATAAAATTCAGTTTCTTTGGACAAAATTTAGGAATTAACACAAAAATCAGAATAATAAGATTAAAATAGGATTTTAGAGTAATTATTCCAGAATTAAATAAATTAAAATAAATTATCTTTTGACGTGATAAATTTGTAATACATAGGCTATTTGGACTGTGACTTGGACTCTGATTCATACCAGCAGCAGGACCCCAGGCAAGTATACCTTGCCATTGTACTATTATTTATATTCCATATGTTGCATGCATCTTTATTTTCTGTCTTTAGTTCATATATTTTAACTGTTATATAAAATGTGCGCGACAGTGTCGTCGTGATATGTTTTTATTTATGTATTTGCATTGACCTTGTTCATGAGACTACCCCATTATCATGTAGCATCATTAGGTTCATTGGCCGTGACACAGTTATTATACGAGTGTGAGTCTCATATAGAGATCACGGACTTGCGTGCAGAGTTGGCCTCCTGTACGTGTGGGCCGTGCGTTAGGAATAACTGCTGTTAGAAACTTTGCATGCTAGAAGACTTAGCAGTTATTAGAGGTCTATGGACATAGCCTATTGTAGTACGGTGGTCCCATACTTGTCCTTGTTTGGTTGCAGGATTGGGCTAGGGTACTAAGGATAGGTTATGGACCAAATCGTGTCATGGATGTGACATGCTTAGAGCATGGGGTGGGGAGAACAACAAGTACCGCATTTGAGCTCCTTTACACTTTTTCTTCTGTAACCCGGAAGCTCCGCTGGAGATACGGGCGGTGATGACCCTTTACTACTTGGCGGGCCTCTGCCGTTCAAAAGATGACATGCCTTTGAGGCCCCTGGTTCTCCGAGAGAGTCATGCCAATCCCAGTTCTCAGCCAGATAGCTCACTTGTTAGAAAGTTGTTCTCAAACTGCATTCACATAGATGGTTAGGTGACCATTGGATATTTATTTCAGTACTTTATTAGCATGTGTTTAAGTATCTTGTTATGTCCCTCTGAGGACCTGGTCCGCTGTCAGGTGTATCTGTTCTTGAGTATTTGCAGGAGCGCAGATTTGGATGGTTATAGATGCTTCGTGGATGTCTTCTCTTCGAGCCGTGATCGATAGCTGGTATACTTATATTGGGCTTGATTGTGTTGTACTCATATTGTATTTACTTTTTCATTTGAGTTGGTAGTGGATTTGTTTCCATCCAACTATCATCCTTAGATACTTCTTATTGAGATCTAGTTTCATAGACATTGGTTATTTTATTCATATTTGATTTTCGTGGATGAGATCTAGATTATACCCTGTGACTTGTGACATATGTTTATACCGCTTGTGGATTTGATATTCATATTACAGCGTACGTGTGGATTTGGTTTCCATATATTGGAGTTGCCATATCCATGCGGCTGGCATGCTTACGTATCCTAGTCCTACGTATTTTTGGGACTGGAGCGTGACATATTTTTGTGGTGGCCCATGCAGGTCGAGAGCATATTGTCTCGGTTACGTTACTGTACCGAACAAGCCTGCACCTAGGACTAGAGTATAGGATCTCATCCACAATTGACTGTGATTCATCTCCTCCTATCTGTTCTATTTTGAACAATTGTATCCTGCTTGATTCATGTGCTTCCCTAATAGTTCCTTGAGTATAGTCTTCTGCTAGAATATAGGAACCCCTGTTATTAGGATGATAATTAGAGTAGCACACCTGTTAAGAATACAACGAGAATATAGACACACCACTAAGTTTAGAATATCTAGTGAACCTAGAATTCTTTATCTTTAGATTATTATACCATTACCCCTTGATGTATTAAGAAGACTTGAGAGTAGTATAGACACTACTAGAGTTAGTTAGAAGTTTTACCATAATGTTTGACACCTAGTATCACATAGTCTTTTGACCTATTAATTAAAGTGTAACCGAATGATATTTATCGCATGCTAGCAAAAGACGACAGTGTTTATTCAGACCATAGAATTTAGAGGTCCTTGCCATATTTGGTCGACTAGCGACTTAGATAAGGAGGTTGTATGATAACTGTAGAGATTGTAGAGTCTTTTATTATTATTGCTTATGTTATTTTTGCTTTTGCGAACTTAAAATATTTTGTAACTTCTCACATCATAATCCAGCGTTATATTTTCTGTGCTACCTTGAATTATGCTGCTATTATAGCCTAATTTTTGCAAGCTTAATCTTATATCGAGCTTGTTCATGACATATGTGTTATTGGGGCCTGATCAACCACACTAATACAAATTGTCTAATCAGAATCAGTGTATTATGGTTTAGCTAGCCATAATGCGCTTGATTCGCCCTTCGCAATAGTATTTTACGTGGATTGAGATGTATAGTGGACCAGTAGACAAATATACTTATCCTCTAGATACGACAAAGCATATCATATCAAGTACATAACTGCACCGATGTAAGCATGCGAATAGGAAATTACCAAATTAAGATTTCAATCCACAACTGTCTTGACAATTCCCATTTGAATTCTTTAAATGCTTTGATTCCCATACTTCCATTCTATTACCCCTCCTTGAACTCTTTTCCGTTGCTTTTCGTCTTCCCTTGTTTCGGAAAGACGAAATCTCGTGCTTGGATATAAGTGATACACAGATAGTACAAGATATACCCCATAGGCCAATCACATTATTTGGTGACTATCTTTCATAATTGATTAAGGGCATATCACATATGATATAGTTGGTGTTAAAGTTTTGAGGATTGAATGACATGAGAAAATAAATTAAGGAATATTTTCTTAAGTGTAAGAGCCTTATGTGATAGATGGGTAAATTCTAAGTTGGGTAGAAATTGTATTATTAAACTTGAGGTAAATTCTTTTAGATTGTGATCAAGTGAGATTAGATAGAGAGAAACCATGTTCGATTTTAATTTCGAGGACAAAATTTTTGTAAGTTGGGTAGATTGTAAACTCCCTCACCCAAAATAGATATTTTGTATATATTTTATATTATTATAGATATTGAATTTCTTTAGAGTATTCTGTTATTTAATTAGCAAATGAATTTCTCGATATATTTACTTATATAAATATTTATTTAGAATCATTTTTAGGTTATTTTAGATTTTTGAAATTAATTAGGATTTATTTGGATATATATAGTCTTAATATTAGATAGATGCTAATTTAGTGTTAATAGATATTAATAAGATTTTACAAATTATTTGTATTATATTTAACTAGTATATATGCACGGACGTTGTCCGATTTTTATAGATAATTATTAGAGAGACTAAAAGACGGCTTTTAATTATCTTAATATTTATTAAGAGTACTTAGGAAGTCTAAAAGAAAAACTTTAAGTATTCTAAATTTATTATTATGTTATTACATATAAATATTATTTAATACCTAAGACTATTTATGAAGACCAAAGGATAACGTTTGTAATTACATAGTTGTCCCTATATTTGTAATTACATATTTAATGAACACTTTTAATTAGTCCATACATGCAAAGGGTATGTTTGGAAAAAAAGTTTCACGGTGAAGCCAAGTTTTGGCATTATATAGTAGTATAGATTAATGAACACTTTTAATTAGTCCATACATGCAAAGGGTATGTTTGGAAAAAAAGTTTCACGATGAAGCCAAGTTTTGGCATTATATAGTAGTATAGATTATATTCAAGATTATAAATTATTGAGATAGATTCAAACTCTACTTTAAATTAATTCAAATCATGAACCTACTAGGAAAGCAACTTAATGTATATCATATCCTTATTTAAATTCATCATAATCCTATCCAAATTAATAAATCCTAGTTGTATTTAATTAAGTAGTCTCCACCATTATAAATACCTCATCCTTCATATTTTTCTTCCCCAAATTCCTCTCTTTTTCGTCCAAAAATAGTAAAAATTCGTCATAAATTCAGTCTCATTTTCTACTAGTTATGACGAATTAAAAAGATGATATCTCCTAGCTCCGGACTCCAAACGTGCTCCAGTTTTTTTTTTAGAACAATAATGAGGTTAGGTTTCTGATTATATAAATTGTTTTTCTAAATTATGAGTATTAAATTCTGTAAAATTCGTAGAGCACAACATGTCCGAAAATAGACGTATTTCGATATTTTTGCGATTTCGGGAGAACCAGGAATCAGAATCATGAACCGTTTAAAGTTTCGGAAAGCTAATGTCGAGATCATAGACATATATTTTTTCTCAGAATTTATTTCAAAGTATTTACATACTGTTAATTCTGTAGAACTTCTAGGTTAGAATTTAACCATCGGTGTACAATACAAAATTTGTATGTGCCATAATTCCCAAACGAATTTGAATTCGGACGAGCCGTAAATTCCAGTATATTTTTGATGCTGAAATCTACAGGAAATCATGCATAAAAGTTGAGTTTGTATCGGTTGACTTTTCGGTCAATAGATCGCCTCGATTTGCGTGCCATGAGTCTCGAGTTGATAAAATTCAGTTTCTTTGGACAAAATTTAGGAATTAACACAAAAATCAGAATAATAAGATTAAAATAGGATTTTAGAGTAATTATTCCAAAATTAAATAAATTAAAATAAATTATCTTTTGACGTGATAAATTTGTAATACATAGGCTATTTGGACTGTGACTTGGACTCTGATTCATACCAGCAGCAGGACCCCAGGAAAGTATACCTTGCCATTGTACTGTTATTTATATTCCATATGTTGCATGCATCTTTATTTTCTGTCTTTAGTTCATATATTTTAACTGTTATATAAAATGCGTGCGATAGTGTCGTCGCGATATATTTTTATTTATGTATTTGCATTGACCTTGTTCATGAGACTACCCCATTATCATGTAGCATCATTAGGTTCATTGGCCGTGACACAGTTATTACACGAGTGTGAGTCTCATATAGAGATCACGGACTTGCGTGCAGGGTTGGCCTCCTGTACGTGTGGGTCGTGCGTTAGGAATAACTGTTGTTAGAAATTTTGCATGCTAGAAGACTTAGCAGTTATTAGAGGTCTATGGACATAGCCTCCCATCCTTGTCCTTGTTTGGTTGCAGGATTGGGCTAGGGTACTAAGGATAGGCTATGGACCAAATCGTGTCATGGATGTGACATGCTTAGAGCATGGGGTGGGGAGAACAACAAGTACCGCATTTGAGCTCCTTTACACTTTTCCTTCTGTAACCCGGAAGCTCCGCTGGAGATACGGGCGGTGATGACCCCTTTACTACTTGGCGGACCTGTGCAGTTCAAAAGACGACATGCCTTTGAGGCCCCTGGTTCTCCGAGAGAGTCATGCCAATCCCAGTTCTCAGCCAGATAGCTCACTTGTTAGAAAGTTGTTCTCAAACTGCATTCACATAGATGGTTAGGCGACCATTGGATATTTATTTCAGTACTTTATTGGCATGTGTTTAAGTATCTTGTTATGTCCCTCTGAGGACCTGGTCCGCTGCCAGGTGTATCTGTTCTTGAGTATTTGCAGGAGCGCAGATTTGGATGGTTATAGATGCTTCGTGGATGTCTTCTCTTCGAGCCGTGATCGATAGCTGGTATACTTATATTGGGCTTGATTGTGTTGTACTCATATTGTATTTACTTTTTCATTTGAGTTGGTAGTGGATTTGTTTCCATCCAACTATCATCCTTAGATACTTCTTATTGAGATCTAGTTTCATAGACATTGGTTATTTTATTCATATTTGATTTTCGTGGATGAGATCTAGATTATACCCTGTGACTTGTGACATATGTTTATACCACTTGTAGATTTGATATTCATATTAAAGCGTACGTGTGGATTTGATTTTCATATATTGGAGTTGCCATATCCATGCGGCTGGCATGCTTACGTGTCCTAGTCCTACGTATTTTTGGGACTGGGGCGTGACAGAGGAAGATAGACATAAGAGATTCATGGACAACAGTCAAAATTATTGTCATTCAGGTTTGAAGACAGTCTACGGGTTGGTGATATCTCAATACGTCCTAAAGCAAATTCCAGGATGTGGCAGCAGGAGTTTGACAAGTCATCTAGTCAAATTTGTCGCAGGATCAGCGAGACAGACAAGTGTCACTTCTCTTTCCCGATATACGTATTTGAAACATATTTTTTATTTTAGCATGGTTGCATGTGCATGGAGACCAGACTCATTCTTTGGTTTAACCTTGTTCATGGTTTATTTTGTGGGTTGGTTCAAGTCATGAGAACCCTTGGATCAACCCTCAACCCTGTCATATATAAGCCAACCACTCATTCTCTCTCTTCATTACTTCATTCTCTGTCTCACTCTTGTGTTTTCTCTCCAATTTCCATAGGCAAGTACACCTTACATGAGAAATGAAGAAACCCTCCATATTATTGGTTCAGTATGTTTGTTATGTGTTTCTAAGCACTTTTAGAACTTGGAGTTTTTTGTTTTGATGGATGATTTTGAGTAGATATATATTTCTAACTTAGGATTTTATGGGTTTCATGAGTTTTTCTTAGTTTTGATTTATTAAAAATATATTTTTAAAAATAAGGATTTTATGGACAACTAAAACAAAACAAAATTTCAAGCGTTTTGGCTTTTGGTTCACTCGATTTGGACTTAAAATGAGAATTTTATGGACAAAACAAAATTTTAGTTTTTTGGAATTTTTACCATGGTCGAACCTGCTGTTTGGAGAAGACGAAGTCTTCATGCGGCCAGCGAGTTATGAGGACGAAAGTGCGATGCGGACTGAGAGGACTATGGGCCTGATCGGCAGCGGAGGCGACGCCTGTGGCTTTGACATCCAGATTTTGGAGGATCTGGTCGGTCAGCGCATATGCGACTTGGAGCTTCCTCAGGCCGCATATGTGTTGTCTTCCTCTATATATAGAGGACCTCTTCTTTGATTTTGAGAGAAAAAATACAGATAAAAAAATCGAGGACACCAGATCGCATCTGCGACCTAGAGTGTCCCCCTCCCACATGGTGTTTTCGAGTGTCTTCGAATGTGACATTGAACATTCCAGAATTCTTTTGTGAACTTGCTGGTTCCAGATCGTCTGTACGACGAATCTTGCTTTGAGCAACGGTGGTTTTGACCACCCCAGCAAGGAGCTTTTCTTCAGCTTTTTCTTAGTTACGTTCTATCTCATTGTAGCGTCTGCGAACATAAAAGAGAATAACATTTTACTCGTTGTTTGTTGTAATCTTCATTTTCTTCGGAGTCTGTTGTAACATGTTCTTGGTTCGTGTTTCGTTGGAATTGAGATATATCAGATGAGGAACTCTTGTGTGAATCTCTGATCTCGACGACAACTTGGATTCCAGTAGAGAACGGGCCTTCGGGTCTCGCTAGTAGTTCTGCTATGGCCTACGTTCTATCATCTTTGATCCGCCTCGAAAAAAACACCAAACATATGTCCTACATGCATATACATGTATACTTTCTCACTTTTCTTTTAATTTCACTATCCAAGCATGTCAAACTCAATTGGAATTCTAACAATGCTCTTCAAGCCCTAATTCATGAAGCATAACTAAATATAAATTCTTCAATACAATAAAGGGTTGTTGGGTTCTATTTGGCCATAGATTTAAAGAATTCATGGATTTTTTTTAGTCAAATTCATTGGATCCTTTGTTTGGGTCCTATATTTGGATTTGGAAAGTGGATAATATTTGGAGGGTGTCTCACATCCTCTTTTATTTGGATTTAGAAGTGAGAAAGCTAGATTTGGAATTTTTTTTAATAATTATATTTTTCTATTAAATACTAAGTTAACACTAATTAACAATGAAACAAATTACGTAATATTTAGTTAACATTGTAGATATAAAATTTTATTCTTAACTAATATGGATATTTAATATAAATAATTTGTTAGAATATTTAATTAACATAAATAAAAACATTTAACTATATAATACTAATGGGTAATTATAAAAATTTACAATTTATTGATATTTAATTCATTAATTAGTTTTTTAAGTTACAATTAACTAATAAAATAACTTTGTTCACATTAATGACAAGTAATTAGTAATTATGATTACTAATTAACTATACTATTTTTTAAATTAGATATTTAGATAATTACTAATTTATAACTATTAGTTAATAATAATAACAGAAAATTTACTGTAGCGAAATAAATTTATATGAAATTAATGTAAACGAAACAAGTTTGAAAAATTTTAAAAAAAAGTCACGGTCCGCCAACAGTGTTGGCGGAAAACAAAATTAGTGTACACGTAAGCAGAAAAAAAATTTAAAACGTGGGCCCCACGGCCAATTTCCGCCAACAGAGTTGGCTGAAATTGGGGGGTCCAATTTCAGTCAACTCAGTTGGCGGAAATTGGTCCCGTGTGGCCCACGCTTTTTTGGTTTTGGTTTTGTTTGGTTTGGTTTGGTTTGTTAGTTTGGTTTGGTTTTTTCGTTGGTTTATTTTAATTAAGTTATATTTTTGTTTTATTTATTTAGTTTAGTTTAGTTTTGTAATTAGATTTAAGTAAATTTATTTTAACGAAATAAAATTAAAATAAATTAATTGGAAAGAAATATTTTTTTCGGAAATTTGTTTCCAAAGCATCAAAATTGGTATATATTCCATCTAAAGCATAAAAGTTTATAAAATTACGAAAAAAATATCAATATGAATTGGACGTTTATATTTATAAATATTATATTTTTTTCGTAAATTTTTTCGTCGTTAATCGACGTTAAAAAATAATAATATTAAAAATCTGCCGTAAGACTATTACGTCTGCCGTCGAGCAGACTTCGAGCGGCCATAACTACTTGTTTTTAAATCGTTTTTCATTAAATAATAAGTCGATTTGTATGTTTTCGACGAGAGTAACACAAATCATGTAGAAAAAAAATTTATCCGAAACAAGACGCATATGTTACAGGCAAAAATATAAATTTTAAAACTTTAAAGTATCATAACTTTTGACTGGAAGATCGAAACAAGGCCCAGTTTGTGCCAAAATGATCGTATGGAAAAGTGCTACAGGATAAACGTTTCACCGTTTGACGGACTTTGAAAATTTTTAGAATCGTCAAAAAACGATGTTTCGACCTTCAAATTTGACTTTCGGTAATATTATTTTTGAATATTTAAAATTTACTGTAGTGAAATAAATTTATATTGGATGTGGGGGCCCACGGATTTAAAACGATGTTTCGATCTCCAAAAAAATTTTAGAAACATTTTAATTAATTATTTTATGTCTATTATGAAAAAAAACTAATAAAACAAAATAAATAATCAAAACAAACCAACTAAACCAACCAAAACAAACCAACCTAAACCACCAAAAAAAATCCGTGGGCCCCACACCCAAATTCAGCCAACATAGTTGGCGGATTTTGGGTGTGGGCCCCACGGTTTTTTTTTTTGGTGGTTTGGGTTGGTTTGTTTTGGATGGTTTTGGTTGGATTTTTTTTGTTGGTTTGTTTTAGTTGGTTTTGTTTGATTATTTGATTTAGTTTTTTTATTTAGTTTTTTTATTTAGTTTTTTTAGCCAACAAGCCAACATTTTTTTTATTTAGTTTTTTTTATTTTTTTATTTAGTTTTGTTTTGGATTTTTATTTTTTTTTATTTAGTTTTAGTTTTGTTTTGGAATATATACAAATTTTGCTTTGGAAACAAATTTCCGAAAAAAATATTTCTAAATATTTCTTTCCATTTAATTTATTTTAATTTTATTTCGTTAAAATAAATTTACTTAAATATAATTACAAAACTAAACTAAACTAAATAAATAAAACAAAATATAACTAATTAAAATAAACCAACGAAAAAATCAAACCAAGCTAACAAACCAAACCAAACCAAACAAAACCAAAACCAAAAAAACGTGGGCCCCACGGGGCCAATTTCCGCCAACTGAGTTGGCTGAAATTGTCTCCCCCCCCCCCCCCTCAATTTCAGCCAACTCTGTTGGCGGAAATTGGCCGTGGGGCCCACGTTTTTTTTTAATTTTTTTTCTGCTTACGTGTACACTAATTTTGTTTTCCGCCAACACTGTTGGCGGACCGTGACTTTTTTTAAAAAAATTTCAAACTTGTTTCGTTTACATTAATTTAATATAAATTTATTTCGCTACAGTAAATTTTCTGTAATAATAATTATGAACAAAAATAAACCATAATATCACCATATTAATTTTGGTCATTAGTAAACTGTAATATTTTCTTAATATCAAGTGTTTATATTATTATCTAAACATAATATTTGTTTTCTTGTAAATACACTCAACTATCTAAATAAAGAATTTGGATTATGTCTAGTTCCAATAACAAATTCTTAAATTTTACCAAACAAATTTTTAAAAAAAATTGAAATTATAAATTCAAAATTTGGACGAAAATCCCAAATATAAATATCCAAAATCTAAATACAAATTCACTTTATGTTATCGAGGCGAATGCCAACATCGATTCCTAATAATCTGGATATTCATGACGATTAGGTAACCGTGGGTATGAAAAGTTACTATGAACATAATCTATTCAAAAACACCCTGAAGGAACGGTATATAGTTATTGGTCAAATTATATGAATTACGGTACCGGTGAGAGAAAACAAGAGGTGAAGATGTCGATTGATTTGATATTTTAGATATGTACAAATGCTAGTTGACAACACTACTTTTTTGATTAATTAGAGGACAGACAGGATCATTAACTTGTCCAAATTAATTACTTGTTTAACAAATGAAGTTGTTGAGACCTGGACTAGCCTTACCGTGACTTGATGATAAAGACAAAAGAATTAACGATGAACATATATATACATTCATTATTATACTAGTTCGACGTTAATCATATCTACCTGACATATTATAGAATATACTAGTTCGACATTAATTCATCATGTTGAATATGAGATCTGAATTAAGTAGCATCAAAAATTAATTGACCATTCATTATTCTGTTAACTGTTTTAAAGCAAAAACATTAATAAATACTAGTAAATTCACGTGCGTTGAACGTAAAATAATTTTTTTCTTCTAAAATTAATATAGTATTATTTATATATTTAAATATATTTAAATTAAAATTTATTATATTTTAATTAAAATTTATTATATATTTAATTATAATTAGTTATGGATATATTTCTACTTTTTATAAAGTGTCTTGAATACGGTTAGCTACGTAATATTATCTAATTATAAACAAATATCTTTTTTAACTCATGTGGTTAAGGTTAGAGATATTTTCTTTAGTTGGCTGAGTTCGAATCCTTCTAGTATTATTTATAACAAATTAAAAAAAAAAAAAATTTAATTTATGTAATACTAATTTTTAAAAATAATCGATGATATCGATTCCAAAGTTGCGGGAGGGAATGTGGCGATCAAGCTGGACATGTCTAAAACCTATGACAGAGTGAACTGGAGTTTCCTTATGGCTGTCCTAAAGCAATTCGGGTTCAGCCCCAAGTGGATAGACCTCATTTTCAGAAACATATCGAACTGTTGGTACTCCGTCACCATCAACCGCAAGACAGGAGGTTTTTTTCGCTCCTTCAAAGGCCTGCGACAGGGAGACCCGATCTCTCCAACCCTCTTCATCATTGCCCAAGATGCGTTGAGTAGGAGAATCTCTCATCTCAACCTCCTTGGCCACATCAAGGCATATCACGGGAGGAGAAACAACCCCCCCATATCCCACCTCTTCTACGCGGATGACAGCCTCATCTTCACCAATGGAGGAATGGCAAGCCTCGATAGTCTCATGCAAACGCTGGAGGAGTTCAGCGCAATCTCAGGGCAGGTGATTAACAACACAAAATCAGCGTTCATTGTTTCGCATAAACTGAACATGCAGGAACAGGCTATCCACATTGCTCACAGAACGGGTTTCACAAGGGAAAGACTTCCTATCAACTACCTGGGAGTTCCTCTATTCAAAGGAAGAGCCAAAATAGAATATTTTAAAGAGTTAGAAGAGAGGTTCAGGAAGAAGCTCATAGGTTGGCGCGGCAGGCTGCTCTCCTTCGGTGGGAAGATTACACTCAGCAAGAGTGTGCTCACTGCCCTCCCTGTCCATGCCCTCTCGGTTATCAGAGTCCCCAACAAACATCTTCGTGCCTTGGAGCGGATCATGGCAGATTTTCTTTGGAACTCCAACGAGCATCAACGCAGGAAGTGGGTGGCTTGGCACAAAATCTGCCGCCCTTTTTCTGAAGGCGGGCTGGGCATCAGACCACTCGGGCAGATTATGGAATCTCTCCATGCGAAGAGGTCCTGGTCCCTTTTGTGTGGGCAATCAGTTTGGGCTCAGTTCATGTTAAAGAAGTACGGGGATCCTACCACTGAGGGCTATCACACTCCTTGGTTCTCCTCCCCCTTGTGGAAATCCATCTTGCACACCCTCCCCTTTAACCATCTAGCAGAGACTTGGTTAAAGGATATCTCTTTGAGCCAGCCCTCAGACATTGTCAAGATGTGCATCTTCGGTAACACCCTTTGGGAGATCTGGAAACAGAGAAACAGTATCATCTACAATGAAGGTTCCAGAAACACCAAGGACATCATCGGTAAAGTATCTGCCAACTTACAAATCTGCCTGACAGCCCACAACATTACAGGGGTAGATTCCAAGGGCCCTATTACTAGGCAGAATGCTTTGACGAGGGGGAGCACTAGTTGGCATCCACCGCTTTTGGGTTTAAAACTCAACATATTTGGGCTCAAAGCAGCAGCCCAAAACACAGGGGGAGGCGGTATCATTAGAGATGCAAACGGCCAAGCCATCCTAGCCTTCACAAAGTCCTTTGGCAGTACCACCACATATGCCCCGGAGATTGATATTATGCTATTTGCCTTACTACTTTGCAAGTTTAAAAACTTGCATATCAGGGTCATCGAGGCTTCTTCAGGATCTACTATTCGGCTACTCAGAGGGGAAGCACCAACCCCGTGGAGGATGACGTACAAGCTGCGCAAGCTCTTATCCATCACTTCGACTCATACCAGCTTCTCATTGATCCCTACAGAAGTCAATGGTGTGGCAAAAGCTCTCGCTTCTTTGGCTTTGGCCACTCGAGAAGAGAAGATCTTCTCCCACACTTGGTCGCTTCCGGCAGAGATTGCACAAGCCGTTCTTATAGAGCAGAGAGGTACTTAGAGTACTTGGTTTGGAGTCTGCTTTTTGTTTATTTTGGGGGTTACCCCGACATTTTGTAGGTTGCTATGGGCTATCTCCCTGCACCATTCGGTTCTCTTCACCACCTTATATATACAGCCAGCTGTTTATTTCAAAAAAAAAAAAAAAATTTGATGATGATATACATACGGTTCACTTTTGAACCGTTTTGAAAACTCCTTATATTATGGAAGATAATTTGATTATATATTTATTATGTAGGAAGAAGGAAAGAAAATAAAGATCAAAAATCCACCAATTTGAATTCATAGAATTGTTATCAATGAGAACAGTCAATCATCTTGCATCATTCTACCTCCATAGTTAATTTTGGGTAGGAAGGAAAGAAAATCACGTATCATTTTTGTTTTCTCATAAACAAAGAGAAAAACATGTCACATCTTCGATCATGGTGACATATTATTAACTTATATATTTCATTATCAAAAGATAATAATAATCTTATGGTTGATAAGGTTGTGCATATATAGTTGTATTTGTCCTCAACTTAAACCACTACTACGTACATAGGACAATAACTGATTAATTGATCACAAGCAGCAGAAACACATCATCTTCCCAAAACCAAAATTACCTAAATCTAAAGAGGCCGGCAGTGCGACAAGGCCCTTTCGATCATCCAGCACCCAACTGTAACTGTTGAAAATGTCTAGGGGTCCGGCCTCAATTCCATCTGCTATATTAACTTCTCCATATGTAATCTTTATATATAATTAATGACTGGATATATGCATATTCTTTTCTAAGGATTGTAACACGATGGAATTGATTTTCGATTTTCCTCTTTGATTAGAACAACGCTTATTCATTCATCTGTGTATGTTTAACATATCTTAAACACAAACACTGCTGAACTCTAGTGACCCATGTGGTTACTAAAAAGAGATATAAGATCTTGGCTGGGTGGTAGAAAATAGAGCCATGGGACGTATTATTTTTTTTTTAATTTGGTGGAAGTTGGAAACGATTCGTTCAAAAGTCAAGCAACGTAATCTGCACAAAATTTCGAACATTACGTTGGACATATCAAAAAAAAAAAAAAATCATATATATATATATACACACACACACACACACACACACCAATGAGGTCATAGCCTAACGGTAAAGACTGAGGCACCCCTCCCCGCATGAGGTTGCGGGATTGAGCAACGGAGGCGTCATTTAATTTTTCTTTGGGAGAATTAAGTGGTGGAATGGTAGTGCGGTACGGTGCGACCCGGGTGGTGCGCGGATGCAATGCAAGGTATCGGTACGGTGCTAGTGCGGAGCTGGTGCAGTGTGGCTGCGATTGAGCTTGCGTGACGCCTTCAAGCCGAATGGAACCTTCGGACGTGGATGATACCTTCGAACCGGAATGTAGCTTTCAGGCTGGATTAGAATCTTCGGACTAGGATTGTATATATAGGCCATTTGACTATGATTGGCTGTAAGCCTTCGGATTGATTTTGTAGCCCTCTCAAAAAGATCTGAATATATATATATGAAAAAAGGGATATGAGCATATGGTTCATATTCTAACATGAGCCAATGCATATGTGGACCAATAGGAATGGAGTGTACTAGTGCACATGGATGCACATAGAATGTAAGAATCCGTTTATATTGGTCCATATGTACATGACTTAGTGTGGATTCAAATTCAAACTAGACGGAATAAAAATATATAAATAAGAGGGGATCTTGTGCTAGGCCAAGATAGATGACTGATTTTTATCTAAAAAATAATGTTCATTTATTAATTTAAAAAGAAGATGAGACATCACAAACATCAATGCAGGTGGATGATGACTAAGCTATAAATGATTAAAATTAGCATATATGTATATTAATATTGTTTCTTGTCAAGCTCTGAATAAATCATCACTTACAAGGTTAATCAAGCTGGATTCTTCAACTCTTCAAAACTAGTTTGTTGTTGTTGTTGTTGTTGCAGCAGCAGCAGCAGCAGCAGCAGCAGAAAATGCATCCTTTAGGGGGAAAAAACATGCATAGTTAACCACTCAATTCCCTCAAAGCCCGAAGGTGGCCCAAATAAACCAGGCTAGAAGCTGAAATCCAGAATTAGACTTAAAACTGTCAATTTATATTATTTTCAATTAGGACTCTGTTCGGTCTCAAACATAAACATATTAATTATATAACTGAATTGATAACTTATTAATAGTAATTATTAACTTTACTTTAAATTTAAATATTAACAATTTATATTACTAAAAAAATATTAAGTACTTAATAATCTATAAAATAATATTACTAATGTGCATTATTAGTACTTATTTTAATTATTTCACATTAGCTAAAGTAATTATTTAACATTAGCTAAAAACAAAATACAAAATATTCAATAAAATAAATTTGTATTAATAATTTCATAATAATTACTAGTATTTAGTTTTAAAAATTGAATTAATTATTTAATTTAATATTACTATTAATTTTCATTAATACTAATAAAAAAATACAATTAGTTAGTTAAATAATTAGTATTAGTGATTTAATTTTTTAATAATAAATACTACTAATCAGTTAAATAATTAGTATTAATTATTTAGTATACTAATATTATTATTTTTATTAGTACTAAATAAAAATATCAATTAGTTAGTTAATAATTAGTATAACTACTTATTATATTATTTTACTTAATATTAGTATTAATTTTCTAATTAGACAAATTATCAAAAGCTAATATTATATTAGTATTAGTTACTTAATAATAATTAGTATAAGTGTCAATTATTTTGTTTAAAATTAGCAGAACAAAGCCTAACTTTGGTAGTGTTCCTAGAACGGGATTAAATACAGAAATGTGTCTGTAACATACAAATGGAACTATTGGCAATGAATTCAAGTGCAATCCTTTTTAAGCTTCTTCAACCCCCCCCAGGAGGGAATTAGACTTGTTTGGAAAAACAACATATATATACAAACAGGAAGACCAAGAGAAATGCGTCCTCTAACATCTATAATGGCACATTATTTCCCACCCTGGAGTCACATAATTATTCCCTCTCCCCCTCGAGTCAGATGAATTATCTTCTTGTGTTCGATCCAGCTTTGATCTCCTCTTCAAAATAATATGGAGAGTTTCTCATCTTGTTCCTGCTCCTGCTCCTGCTCTTTTTCTTGTTGCTTAGTTTTGGATTTAGACTTGGCGTCATCTTCATCCAGTTCAAGCAGCATTTTTACGATCCTTCTCATGGAAGGCCGACTGATAGGGAGGGAGCTGGTGCAGAGGAGGCCAATGTTTAGGAACTTGCTAATCTCCTCCTTGTACAGGGACAGATCGAGCTTTGTGTCAACCACATGATCAATAATCCCTCCTTTCTGTTCCAATGTGCCACACACCCATTTCACCAGGTCCTTCTCCCCAAACTCCGGATCGATTGGACGCTTTCCGGTCACTAGCTCCAGAATAACAACTCCGAAGCTATATATGTCGCTCTTCTCTGTCACCCGAAGAGTGTATGCATACTCTACATTCACATATGTGAGATAAGAAGAAAGCAGACTAATGAATCCACACGAACTGAACTGACTTAAGCTTTAGATATCTAATAAGTAAATCAGGTTTATATCTACTGACACTAACCTGGTGCAATGTATCCACACGATCCGGCGATAACTGACATGGACTTTGGCCCATTTTCAACGGCTTCCATCACCTTTGCAACCCCAAAATCCGCCACTCGAGCCCCAAAGTCGGCATCTAAGAGGATATTATTCGACTTTATGTCTCTGTGCACTATCGCAGGCACACAATCATGGTGCAGGTAAGATAGCCCCTCTGCAGCATCTAAAGCAATCTTATACCTCGTCGGCCAATCAAGAGCACCCCCTTTCCCTTTTCGGCTATTATGCAGCAGATCCCCCAGACTGCCGTTTGGCATGTACTCAAAAACCAGAAGGTTGCAGTCCTTGTGGCTGCAGGTGCACCAAAGCTTCACAATGTTCTTGTGCCTAATATTTCCTAGAGTAGCCACTTCCGCCTTGAATGCATCAGCCTCGGCCTTATCCACATCCTTTGCATTTCCCCATAGCTTCTTCACGGCGACAGCCTCGCCGCTGCTGAGAACAGCCTTGTAGACCTTCCCCGAAGCCCCACTGCCTATAACGTTGTCCTCGTCAAGGCAGTCCAAGATCTCGTACTCACTGAAACCCAGCTTGTGGAAGGACGTTAGGGTCCACTTGGACTTGTCGGACCCGAGCTTGGCCTTGTTGAATTTCCTATATCTCAAGTAGAACCATCCCACACCAATTACCAGCAGGAGGATGCCGCCTAATACGAAGATGGACGCCAACAGCGAAGAAGACAATCGCCCGTGTCCATGCGAATCCCGGGGAAGACCTGGGCATAGTCCAGCCAGTTCGCCACAGAGTCCAGGGTTGTCAAGGAAGCTTGTTCTGTAGGCGTCGGACTTGTACATAGGCGGAATGGAACCGGACAGTTGGTTGTCGGACAGATTGAACCGGTCTAGCTTCAAATTCTGTAGTTGAGTAGGAATCTCTCCGTCAAGAATGTTCCCCGAGAGATCAAGGTAGTTGAGCACCGGGAGGTTACCGAGCTGCGGAGGTATGGTCCCAGTCAGGTCATTGTCGGCGAGGTTCAGTAACGTCAGCTTCTTCCATGAGTTGATGTCAGTTAAGAGTCCACCGGTAAGTGAGTTGTTGTGAAGATCGAGCTGGCCGAGCTGCGTCATGCCGCCCAAGGAAGGGGGGATCGGCCCCGTCAGGGCGTTGTCAGCTGCGGAGAAGTGGTACAAGCTGGGAAGGAGTCCAATCTCAGGAGGGATGGTTCCGGTGAATCTGTTATCGGAGATGGTGAGCTTGGAGAGATCGTGTGCTCCTGAGATGGTCGGAGAGATGGGACCGGAAAAGGAATTTCCGTCGAGTCCGAGCAACGAGACACGGGGAAGGCCCCACAGTCCCGGGGGGACGTCGCCCGAGAAGTTGTTATTGGAGAGACGGAGTCTGGTGAGGGTCCGGCACCGGGCAAGGCCATCCGGAATGGTGCCGGAGAAGGAATTGTGGACGAGTAGTAGCTGTTGGAGGAGACCGCGGTCGCAGATAGAAGCAGGGATCTCTCCGGAGAGGTGGTTGTCGGCGAGATCAATAAACATAAGCGGGGAGTTGTTGCTGCCCAAGTCTGCGGGGAGCGTGCCGGTGAGGGCGTTACCGAAGAGCCTCAGCTCGACGAGGGTCTTGGATCTGGACACGGCGGGGGGTATCCCTCCGGTGATCCGGTTCTGGTAGAGATGAAGGTTGTCCAAGAGTGGAACCTCAAAGAGGTCCGCAGGCAAGGGCCCGTCGAGATGGTTCGAGGAGGCATCGATTCTGCGGAGGGCGGTGAGGTTCGAAAGCCCCGGGGGGAGTGGCCCGGAGAGAGAGTTGTTGTAGAGCTCGATCTGGACTATGGAAGCGAGGCCGGTGAGCTCGTTGGGGATGCGGCCGGTCAGAGAGTTGTAGGTGAGGTCGAGGTTGGTGAGGGAGGGCAGGCTCCCGAGTGCGGGAGGGATGGACCCGACAAGGCCGCAGCCGGCGAGCCAGAGAGTCCGCAAGGAAGATAGGTTGCCGAAAGAGGGGGGTATGGTGCCCGGGTCGAAGAGGTTGTAGGAGAGATTGAGCTGTTGGAGGGTGGAGAGGTTGGCGAGGAAGGAAGGGATGGTGGAGGTGAGGAGATTGTAGACGAGGGTGAGGTTCACGAGACGCGGGAAGAGGGCGAAGGAAGGCGGTATGGGTCCAGTGAAGTTGTTGGAGGAAAGGTCGAGGTGGCGGAGGACTGGGAGGTGGGAGGGGAGTGAATCGGGAAGGGGTCCGACGAGGAGGTTGAAGGAGAGGTCGAGATAGAGGAGGGCGGAGCAGGAAGAGAGGGAGGAGTTGGTCAGTGAGCCGTTGATGAAGTTCAGTTGCAAGGATAGGAAGGACAGGTTGGGGAGACGGCAGAGGGAGGTGGGGAAGGGTCCGGTGAGTCCGTAGTTTGTCAGGTTCACGGAGGTCACTACTTCCGAGGAGAAGGAAGAAGAAGTGCTGCCGCATGTGATACCAGTCCAGTTGCATGGCCTTCGGTCACGCTCGTCCCAGTTGGCGAGCATGTTGGAAGGGTCTTCCAACCCATTCTTCAGGTCCATCAGATAGCGCCCTTCATTGTTGAGGGAGACGGAAAAATTAGGAAGATGAGAGATCATCAGTGTGAAGAAGAGAAGAAGAAGGATTCGCATTATGTTTCTTTCTTTCTTTCTCTGTTTTTTCTTCGCTCGCGAGAAAGAAGAGAGGGAGCAGTTTAATTAGATAGATGAACTGGGGAGGAGTGAGAAATTAGTGGACTCGATCGTCGTCACGAGTATCATCAGTCAATCAGTCAGCGTGAGTTGAAATGAAAGGAATAGGGCTTATGTGTCACATTACGGAGGTGATGATGCGTGGAGTGATAAGAAAGCTACTCCACACATTTAAGCTCTCACTCCAAGTGAAGAGTGAATTAATTAGTGGCAGGCAAGCTGAGTGGCTTGAAACTTTAAAGCTTTACATAGTCTTCGATGCTTGTCTTGTTTACTAGTATAGTTTAGATACCAGAAAATTTCATTTCAAGAAAAATAGTCCTATAAATTTGCCCAGAAAAAAAAAAATTTTAATTTATAAATTAATAAATAAAGGAATCTGACTTCTACTGGTGCAAAATAAAATAAAAAAAATTTAAAAATTTACACCAGCCACACTAGCGCAAAAAAAAATTATAAAAGTTTTTATATTGTCAGTCCAAATTTCTGCTTAAATCGGAGCATGATATTGATTGGTTGTTAATAAAAAAATTTAGCATGTATATTCGTATATATCAATGATTAATTATTCGAATTTATTCATTTAAAGTAATATAAAATTATATATTTATAAAAAACGGAAAAAGTTTTGGGTAATTGCGGAGGGGGGACCACTCGCCAACTCAGTTGGCGAGGTGCTGAGTTGGCGAGCATCTCGCCAACTGAGTTGGCGGGGCGGTTCTTCTTTGGACAATTATATTATTTCATCTCTTGTCGATGAATCCCGGGGTTTGATGCGATTCTTCTTTGGTCTTTCGGCTTTACGTCTTACATCTGGCACCCCAATTTGTCCTCTTACCAAAGGACCTTGGATTTCGTAGGGAACTGGAATTGGCTCCATTTTATTCGCGTATACAGCTTTCAAGTTTTCCGTCGAAAATACTGCAGGATAAAAAGTATCAATACTAATATTGCAATATCTACAAACAAAACATGCATGTATACATGGTATATAAGTATGGTACCATCTAAAACATGTACAAGATTTGTCAGTTATATTAACAATATAGGTTCTACTTGTTGCACGGTCTATTATTTCAAACTTATAATTATCAATAGCTAATATTTCTAGGTGGTTCTTCTCTTTGATAATAGAAGCCATATTTTTTAACATCTTCGGACAATAATCTGTGTCTATATTTTCAGCAAACTTTCTACGATTGTCATGAAGTGTAATAATCTTGGCTCTAATACCATCGAGAAGTGTTGTTATTGGCTTATCTCGTAATTTCTTAATCCAGCTGTTGAAACATTCAGCAAGATTAGAAGTGTTAATATCTAATCTAGGACAAGTAGCATACGCTGTTATCCAATGTTCAAATCGACGACTTTCATCGTTTACACCAATAAGCCAATCGTACAACACTATGTTCTCGGCTTTAATTATATCAAACACACTCTCTGCATCCGTTTTATTATATGATCTAGCAAGCGAGTCTAACAAGCGTTGAAATACTGGTTCTTTTGTAACTTTTTTCATGTTCTGTTTAAAATGTTGAATACAAAAAAAATGAGGAGATGCAGGAAAAATAGCACGAACAGCATTTATTAATCCCTTTTGCTTGTCAGATATAAATGAAATTGAACTCCAATCATTAAAACAACTTTCAAAAGATATTTTAAGAGAATTTAAAAACCAAGACCAAGAATCACTATTCTCACCTTCAGCAACAACATAAGCTATAGGATATAATTGATAGTTAGGATCATGAGCACAAGCAATAAATAAGATACCTTGATATTTAGACGAAAGAAATGTAGCATCAGTACTAATAATTGGTAAACATCCACTTAAAAATCCATCAATACATGACTTAAAACAAATAAAAATTCGTTCGAAGCTATTGTTTTCGGTAGTTTTAATAAAACATGTACTACCTGGATTTGTCTCCATAATTCTATAACAATACTCCTCAAGACTAGCGTATGCCTCATCATAACTACCATTAATTTCAGCTAATGCTGTCTCTCGAGCTCTCCATGCTTTGGAATAACTAACTTGTATACGGTGCTCCCTATATATATCTTTAACAATTTGTGATGGACTGTATGACTGGTTATCTCTAATAATGTCAATTATCATGGTCTTAATCCATGAAGCGGTAGCTAGTCGATGACGTCCTGTACTAAGTCTTCCTAAACAAGAATGACGATTTTCTAATGTACTAACTTTAACTATATCGCCATTTCCAATAGATTTGACATATACTCTCCAATTATAATTCGGTTGATCACAACTATATATAATTCCACGAGCATTATTCATAAGACTAGCTGAACAACTAAAATTATATTTAATTGCTAAATTACTTATAAAGCTTCTAAAGTGAGAACGACTAGGAAATGATTGTCCCTTAAATAATTCATCAGTGATAGCTTTTACAACATCATCATCTACCGTATAATCTACATTTTCAACTAAATCATCACTATTTTCATCGTCGTTGTCACTATCATCATCATGGTTAGATTCATCTGATGAATGACCTTCTTGGATAAATAAAACTATTTGTTGAGAAGAACTAGCACCCGAACTAACATGCTGATATTCAGAAAAATATTCATTATTTCTACTATCTAAGGTTGCTGCTACTTTAATAACATATATTTTTATATAGCGTGATTGTGAATTAATCTCAAGAATATAATTCCATGCATCTTCACTATCTATCAAAAAACAATTAGAACAGAAAATAGACTTCAGAATAAAATCATAATGAATAGAACAACGTTCGATAATATGATTACGTATATTTTTAAAACTAATATTCGGGTAAGTTAAAAAAATTATACTTTCTCCTCCTTCGTAATTTAACCCATTTACTTTACCGCCGTGCGAGCATACAATTCTTACGCTACGATCCATGACGGTTGAGAACTTTTGCTACAGAAAACAGGAGGAGGAAGCTGTGAAAATAGGAGGAGGAAGCTGTGAAAATATGAGGAGGAGTAGGAGGAGGAGAATGTGTTGTGTGAGGAGTGTTTGGGGGGGGGGAGTGTTTATAGGGGTCGGAGGGAGCCGTTGGAGGGAGCCGTTGCCCAACGGTTGGGTAGCCAACGGTGCATGGCCCGCCAACTGAGTTGGCGAGCGGCCTCTCGAGGAGAGTGCCCCGCCAACTCAGTTGGCGAGATGCTCGCCAACTCAGCACCTCGCCAACTGAGTTGGCGAGTGGTCCCCCCCTCTGCTAATTCCCCAAATTATCCCGTTATTTATAAATATATATTATTTTATTACTTTAAATGAAAAAATCCGTTAATTATTTGTGCTATTCTCAGTGTGTACTGGTTTGTAACTTCAATTCCATAGCCTGATATATATATATATATATATATATATATATATATATATATATATATATATATATATATATATATATATATATATATATATATATATAAAATTGTACAGTAGCTTCAGTATCGTTTGTTAATTATTTTAAAAATATTTTCTGTACAATAAATTTTCTATTATAGGTTTTCTAAGATCCCGTTCCTCTTCAAGTTAGTTAGTTAATTAATGAGTATATAAACACAATTAAAAAATATTCAATTATATATATATATATATATATATATATATATATATATATATATATATATATATATATATATATATATATATATATATATATATATATATATATAGGGTAAACGAGATATGAGCTATAGTATTCATATTTCTACATGAATTATGCACATGTGGACCAATAAAAATAGAGTGTACTAATCACATAAAATATGGAAGTCTATTTCTATTGGTCCAAATGTGTATGACTCATGTAAAAATATAAACAATATCGCTCATATTTCGTTTATCCATATATATATGAGTAAACGGAATATGAGCCATATGCTCATATTTCTATATAAGTCATGTACATGTGGACCAATAGAAACGAATTTCTATTTTTTATGTGCATCCATGTACACTAGTATATTCTATTTCTATTTATTCACATGTACACTATATATATATATATATATATATATATATATATATATAGAGAGAGAGAGAGAGGGAGAATAGGAGCAAATCACAGTTAATAATTTTTACATCAATTGCACCTGACCACCACCATTCTGAAACTAGTTATGCAATTAAAGTGCATCAAGCCCCCACCCACCTTCCCTCCCTCCCTCCCCTCCTCCCTCATGCTTTGGCTGGCTGTCATTTATGTACTGTGTGCCTTGCCTGCCCTTAGGGCTAGGGGTGCAAACGAGCCAAGTCAAGCCAAGCTTTCATTAACTTGAGCTTGGCTTGATTAGAATTAACTAAGTTCGAGCTCGAGCTTGATAAATTTTTTATTTTAGAACTTGAGCTTGGCATGAGCTCGTTTATATTAAGCTTAAGCTTGACTTGATTTGAGCTCGAACTTGGCTTGATAAGCAAGTTTGATTCAAGCTTGATAAGCTCAAACTCAAGCTCGTTAAGCTTGATTTCAAACTTGTTTAGCTTTATTTCAAGCTCATTAAACTTGATTTCGAGCTTAATGAACTTGATTTCAAGCTAGTTAGGCTTGAATTCAAGTACCTATAATATTAACAATTTATTTATAAAAATTTAATTTTAAAAGTTCCTTAATATCAATTATTAAGGACATATAATTATATATAATGCAAAAAACCATATTGTTATACAAACATACATAAAATTAGAATTCAATAAAGAACAAATTAAAATTTAAATAAAAAAATAAATTTGTAGACTGCCAGCAACGAGCTCCTAAACGACCGTCTAAACGAGCTAGCTTACGAGTCAGCTCGCAAGCTTCTAAATGAGCCAGCTCGCGAGCTCAAATGAGCCGAGTACTTCTAAGCATGAGCTTGGCTCGTTTATTAAACGAGTTCGAAAATTAAGCTTGAGCTTGGCTTGTTTACTAAACGAATCGAGCTCAAAGCCGAGCTTCGTGCAGCTTGCGAACGGGTTAGCTCATTTGCAGCCCTACTTGGGGCTGGTTGGCTGGCTTATTTCTTTCGTCTATGTACATATTGTGGCAACATATGACAAGGAGGTGTCCAATCAACTTTCTTCTATCATAAACCCAAACAACTCCCCACCCAGCCACTAAAATTACAATAATCCTAAGTTTACTACCAAATGCTTACAACCTTCTTACAACCCTCTCTCTCCTCCATGCTATGTGGGCCACACACGGTTCCACCTCTCCCTCTAATGAACGGCTTCCACGTGGCATTTCTGTCATGTAGCGGCCATCCGGACAGCCACCAGGTCTTGCCTCATCTCTCTCCTCCAATGAATGGTCGTCACGTTGACGCCATATGGCCGTCACGTGACGGTTGTAAGAGGGTTGTAGTCATTTGGTTATAGTCATAGCATAGACCCTAAAATTAACACACAAACTAAGAAATAACTACTGTAAAACTCGAGAACCTAGCTCTTGTATGATCTAAGAAGGCCATCTATAAATAAATTGGCTGTGTGTATATGTTCATATACATGTGAGCAAAAGCTCAACCTCCTTCTTTTGCTTTAGTCCTGTCACCACCCCATTTCCAGAGCCGGGTATTTTTTTTTTATTTTTTTTAGTTAATTGTGGATTATTTATATTTAATTGTATTTATATTTAATTATTGATTGTATTATATTTTTATTGTTTGTTTTAGGATTTTGGCTAGCCTGGACCCATGTCAGACCCTAGTGGACCCATGTCCGACCCAGCCCACACCCTTGTGAGAATTATTTTGGGGCTTAGAATATTTATTTTATTTTTAGGAGGTTAGTTGGAGAGATTTGGAACTAGTTTGAGTGCTTTTGGAACCCGGAACCCGAAACCAAGTCATGTAGGGGCATTTTGGGCATTTGGAGAATTAGTGAACCCTTATATGTGTTGTGGCCGGCCCCCTCCTCACTCCCAGACCGTGGAACAGCAGCCCCCTTCTCCCATTCTCTTCTTCTTCTTCTTCTCCTTCTTCTCCACTACTTCTTCTTCTTCCTTCCTCCTTCACAAGTAAGTCTCTCCATCTTTTTCTCCTTCCTCTTTCCATTTCTTCTACTTGTGTTAACCCTAACCCTAGATCTTTCCCTAACCTAGGTGGGTAGAGCCTAGATTTGGTGTTGGAGCTTGGATTTGAGGCTTGGAGCTTGTAGGAGGTGAATTTGGAGAGATTTGGAGATTTTGGCTTGGGATTCCAACTCCCAAGAGGTAAACCCTAATTTTCCCCTTGTAATTACTCTTTTATAGTGTAATTAATATTTTAGAACCTTCCTAGACCCTTAGGCTACCCGTGGGAGGAAGTTGGAACTAGTTGGGTAGTGTTTGGAGACTTTAACATTAGGTTTTGTGTCAATTTCGGGTGAAATCCGAATTTGGCCCAATTTTGGGTGATGCCCTAGGTTAGATGGACCTAGGTAGACGTTGTCGGGTGTCGTAAGGGTGAGAGCGTGTCTCCGTTCGGACACGGGAAGCCGCGTCGCGGAGAAACGGGAGTTTCGGGCGAAATTGGGGCTTTTCGTCGTCGCCGATTCTAAGTGCGTGTGCGTTTCCGCCACGGACCTAGAATCGATGCGGGAGCGCATTTTCTAGGATCTAGACATCGTGTAGAGCGCGTGGGTAAATTTTGGGCCGATTCCGAGTTCGTTTGGTGTGCGTTTCAGGAGGTTTTCCGAGCCGCGCACCACGTGTTCGTCGAAATGACCGAACGGCCATTTCGACTTGGTTTCCTCGTTTCGGGCTTGTGCGCGCGTTGGGTTAGTATCGGGGAGTGTGTGCTAGAGTTTTCGAGTTATATTTTATATATTTTAGGGCGTTGGTGAGTGTCGGGGTCGTTGGGCGTGCGTAGGTGGGGCGTTGTGAGCGTTGTGTGTTGTGTTGTGTTAGTGTTTGTGTCTATATTTATATATTTATATATATATATTGTGTGTGTGTTTTTATATATATATTTATATATATGTGTGTGGTTATGTGTTTGTGAGCGTGTTAGGGAGTGCTTGTGTGAGTGTGTAGGTGAGTGTGTGAGTGAGTGCTTGTGTGTAGGTGAGTGTGTGTGTGTGTGTGTGTTGATTTGTGTTTGAGTGTGTGTGTGTGTGTGTTAGAATGTATATAAGTTAGTGTGTATATATAGCTATAGAGTTATATATATATGTATATATGTATGTATATATATATATATGTATATGGGTATGTGGTCGTGTGTGTGTGTGTGTGAGATGAGAGGGAGGGGCTGAAACTGAGAACAGCAGAAGTGTGCAGCAGCTTTAGCAGCAAAAAGCAGCAGCAACAGCAGATTTCAGCAGCGGCAGCGCCGCGGCAGCAGCTCGCTCGAGCGGCAGCACGCCGCGGCAGCAGCTCGCTCGAGCGGCAGCATGCCGCGGCAGCAGCAGCATCAGCTGCAGGCGCAGCACGCCGCGGCAGCAGCGACAGCACGCCGCGGCAGCAGTTCGCTCGAGCGCAGCAGCCTGCGGCAGCACGTGCAGGCGCCGCGGCGCGCACCGCGGCAGCAGATCGCTGCAGCGCAGCAGTGCAGCAGCAGCAGCAGCAGGTTTGAGCAGCAGCAGCAGCAGGTTTGAGCAGCAGCAGCAGCTTGGCATTCGCGGCGGGGAGCGGGGTAGCTTAGTGTGAGAGTTATAGATAGATAGGTATCTATGATTTAATAGATAAATAGGTAGCAAGATAGATATTAGATCAATAGGTAGATGGATAGATAGACGGATTGATAAATAGATTAGATAGATACATAGGTAAAGGGATACCTAGATAGTTAGAGATAAATAGATAGATACTATATAGATATTAGATAGTTAGGTAAATAGTTAGATAGGCTATTGATAGATAGACATATAGATAGATAGGTAGTAGAAAGATAAATAGATATATAGTTATATAGCTAGCTAGATAGATAGATTCATAAATAGGTAGATTAATAGATAGGTAATTAGATAGATAGTTAGATAGGTAAATACTAGATATAGATAACTAGTTAGATAGATAACTAGATAGGTAGATGGATAGGTAGAGGGATAGCTAGATATATAGATCTATATGTATAGGTATATACATATAGCTAGGTAGATAGTTTAGATATCTAGATATAGGGATACATATATATTTATGAGGAGGGTAAGGTAAGGTAAGGTAAGTTAAGGTAAGGTAAAGTATGTAGATACCTAGGTATATGCCTATATGTATTAGATATATGTATTTTAGCCTAGATTATAGCTAGACATATATGTTTATGCATAGTTAGCTAGCTAGAGGGGTAGTCGGGTTGAGTTTAGAGAGGTATCTCAATACCTTGAGATACCAAGGTATTTCAATACCTTAAGATAACCAAGGTATTGAGTTTCGAGCGGGGTATTTGAGCATTAGCCTAGAAAATGTATTGGAGTGATTTTTATATGCTTATGTGTATATATTTACGCGTGCTAGCATAGGTTTTAGCGGGTATAGGCGGGGTGTGTAGCCTAGGTTGAGGTATCGGATACCGAGGGTATCCCGGTATCTCAAGGAGGCGAGTTTGTGAGTTTTCTAGCTTAATGACCTCGGTTTGACCTAGAATTTCAGGAGCACCCTAGTTTGACCCAGACTTGACCGTAGTTGACTCGGTTGACCGCCAAAGTCAACTTTTGACCTAGTTTTGACTCAGAGTTGACTTTTTGGACCCAGAGTTGACTTTTTGATCCAGATTTCACCGGTTTGACCCGTTTGACCTAGAACGACCCTAGAAGCCTATTTTTAATTATTTTATATCTGTTTAACTCATTAGAACCCTGTTTAACCTTGCTTTTCGCATTAGGTCCTTGCGACACCGGTTCGGATCGCCAGTTGCTCAGGACGTCAGGCGAGTACATTCTCTGATAGTTTTCATTATCTGATGATTATTATGATTCAGCTTCTAGTATAGTATCATATGATTATTCTGGCACAACACGGGACACTGACTGGTATTTCTGGATTCATTTACTTGCGACACGTACATTTCATGTTTCTGGCCTATATTCTGGAATCACTACTGGCATCACCTACAGGCATCACTACAGGCATCATTCATGTACAGGCTGGACTCATCTTGATTTGCGTGTCGGGTCTTGGATCCACTTGTATTAGTCGGGGCGGGGAAATACTCGAGTAGATATGTAAACATTCCTATCTGGCATCATCAGGAATCACTCCCTCTGGTCTAATCTGGAATGATAGCAGCCGCGCACCCAGTGCGCGGTGAGCCGTACTTACCCCTAGCCGTTTACATGTCGAAACAAGTATTTCAAAGACACCGAGTTTATTCTTTATAGTCTGGACTCTCATGCATTTCTTGACTTGTCTCACTTACATGTTTCTGGACTTGACTCACTACATGTTTTTCATGCTGGACTCACTACACGTTCTTGTGCACGGACTTGATCTTAGCTTAGATTTTCTGTATCTTGCAGTTATTACTATCTTGCTCTGATATCCATGCATCTTTACCTTTATGCACCAGTTATACATATTTCCTTGTTTCATACTTGCTTCACTCTTCTTGCTACTTGCTATAACTGTTTTATAGTTTTTATCATTTAAATGGAACTGCTGTTAGAGATGTACTTGCTCCAGTCCTGACTGGACATATTTTTTCAGAGTATCCGGAGGATTGGTGTCCGACGTTTTATGGACCTGAGCCTGTCGACGGTGCAGACAGGGATCCTCTAGTTTAGAGGTGATTTCCGGGTTGGTAGCCGGGATCACTAGGATCTTGTTGTTGTTTTTATTAGCTTTTAGCACCGGATTTGTCTCCGGTTTTGGATTGAGACCTTGTTTGTATATTATTTTGGATGATGTATTGTTGTATTATTATTATTATTGATGTTGTGGTTGTTGTAGTAGTAGTTGGTGGTTAGACTTTATAGTTGTTAGTCTTCTTTGTCATCTTATCGTGCTTAGATTCGTGATTGAGTACTTGAGATTATCATTGTGATATTGCTCCTCCGTTTGGAGTTGAGATCTTGGCAGATTATATATATTGTTTGTGTGGTTGCCCTCCTTTTGGAGAGGTCATGCCCAATTTTTGTGTGAGATTATTATTTAGTTAGTTGACCTAGACAGCGTTCTACCGCCGATGCTGCGGCGTAGGCTGGACGTACCCACGACTCATGCCCGATTTTCCGGGTGCGGGTCGTGACACGTTTTTGGTGGCGGCCCCATGCAGGTCTCGATTCGCAATTAGTGCGATGTCGTGGTGGTACAACAACTTAGTTGTACTGCTGCGAGCCTGCTATAGGATCTAGGATCTAGGATGAGTGTGTACTCAATCACGACTAGGAACAATTCCAATCTAATTATTCTGAAATTGCTTCTTTTGAAATATTACTGTCCTTCTTTGATGATATCGTATCTTGCACCGTATTGACTTCTTTTGATCTGTGTTCAGGATGCCTCCGAAGACACGATCCCATCGTACCGTTCCAGCAGTTGCCACTGAGAGGTCTGCTACCTCTCGTCCAGCTCGTATTCAGGCAGCTGTTACCGCTCCACTCACCACTCCTGCGATTGAGGGAGCATCTGCTTCTTTCGGGGATCCTCCTTCACCTGTCGATCCGAGGACTACCCCAGTCGTTCCGGTGGTTCCTCCACCACTTCCTGCTCCAGTAGATGCCGCGCAGTTGTTTGCATTCTTCAGGGAGATGATGGACGCGCAGCACCGTCAGGTAGATGTGATGAGGCTGGGCATTGAAAACGCCCACCAGGTGGCCATGACGGCAGTGGATAGGGTGGCACAGAATCAGCCACAGGCAGATCAGATTCAGCTTCCGAGGCCGGGTAGTATTATCGATTTTCAGAGGATGCGGCCCAAGGAGTTCCGTGGTACAGAAGGTATCCTGTACGCGGATGACTGGATAGAGCAGATTGAGGGCATCTTCAGGCTGGCGCAGATTCCAGACAGCCTGCAGATAGAGGCAGCGGGCAGTCAGATGTTCGACCTCGCCTTGACGTGGTATCGCACAGATACGAGGATCACAGCGCCAGGGCTTACTTGGGAGGCTTTCAAGAGGCTTTTTAAGGAGAAGTTTTTCCCAGATGTGGCGCTCAGTGCTTTGGAGAGCCAGTTTGAGGCACTCGTCCAAGGGAGCATGACGGTGGATGAGTACGCAGCGGAGTTCTGCCGTTTGGGCAGATTTGTGGATGGCTTGAGCGAGGCAGCCAAGGCGAGGAAGTTTCGCAAGGGCTTGGTTATGGCGGTCAAGTCTTTGACCAGGAGCGACCGCGAGGCGACTTTTGAGCAGATAGTAGGAGATGCTCAGAGAGCAGAGGATGACTTGGAGCTCAAGTCCAAGAGAGGCAGGGATGATTCAGGCAGTGCGAGTGGCAGTGCGGGACCAGCTAAGCGTCCCTATGTGCAGAAGGCAGCACAGCAGGGTCAGGATCAGAGAGTGCCCACTTGTGCCTACTGCAGGAAGGCAGGACACACCTGGGATGTTTGTAGGAGGAGGCTGAAGGTGTGTTTGTTCTGTGGATCCGCTGCTCACCATATGCGAGATTGCCCTACTGCACCTCCATTGGGTGGAGCACAGGATCAGAGAGTTGGAGCTAGGCCATCTGTGGCACAACATCATGCCCCGCACCAGCAGAGGGATACACCCCAGCAGGGCAGGGCTTATGCGTTGACGGTCGAGGAGGCCGATGCTGCGGATGTCGGGTTAGCAGGTCTGTCTCTTGTTTCTTCTTCCCGTCCTTTTCCATTCCTGTGGTGTGCTTCATTAGTACCTGTTAGACTTTTTTTTGTGCTGTGGTAGATAGTGTAGTGACCCTGATGGAGACTGTGATAACACGACCAGTAGGACCATGATCTTGTATGTTGTTTAGGTAGAAATTCTTGACTGTGATTGTTGGGGGTTTGACCTAGAGAGAGTGTGATTGACTTTAAATTTCGAGGACGAAATTTTCTAAGGAGGATAGGCTTGTCACCACCCCATTTCCAGAGCCGGGTATTTTTTTTTTATTTTTTTTAGTTAATTGTGGATTATTTATATTTAATTGTATTTATATTTAATTATTGATTGTATTATATTTTTATTGTTTGTTTTAGGATTTTGGCTAGCCTGGACCCATGTCAGACCCTAGTGGACCCATGTCCGACCCAGCCCACACCCTTGTGAGAATTATTTTGGGGCTTAGAATATTTATTTTATTTTTAGGAGGTTAGTTGGAGAGATTTGGAACTAGTTTGAGTGCTTTTGGAACCCGGAACCCGAAACCAAGTCATGTAGGGGCATTTTGGGCATTTGGAGAATTAGTGAACCCTTATATGTGTTGTGGCCGGCCCCCTCCTCACTCCCAGACCGTGGAACAGCAGCCCCCTTCTCCCATTCTCTTCTTCTTCTTCTTCTCCTTCTTCTCCACTACTTCTTCTTCTTCCTTCCTCCTTCACAAGTAAGTCTCTCCATCTTTTTCTCCTTCCTCTTTCCATTTCTTCTACTTGTGTTAACCCTAACCCTAGATCTTTCCCTAACCTAGGTGGGTAGAGCCTAGATTTGGTATTGGAGCTTGGATTTGAGGCTTGGAGCTTGTAGGAGGTGAATTTGGAGAGATTTGGAGATTTTGGCTTGGGATTCCAACTCCCAAGAGGTAAACCCTAATTTTCCCCTTGTAATTACTCTTTTATAGTGTAATTAATATTTTAGAACCTTCCTAGACCCTTAGGCTACCCGTGGGAGGAAGTTGGAACTAGTTGGGTAGTGTTTGGAGACTTTAACATTAGGTTTTGTGTCAATTTCGGGTGAAATTCGAATTTGGCCCAATTTTGGGTGATGCCCTAGGTTAGATGGACCTAGGTAGACGTTGTCGGGTGTCGTGAGGGTGAGAGCGTGTCTCCGTTCGGACACGGGAAGCCGCGTCGCGGAGAAACGGGAGTTTCGGGCGAAATTGGGGCTTTTCGTCGTCGCCGATTCTAAGTGCGTGTGCGTTTCCGCCACGGACCTAGAATCGACGCGGGAGCGCATTTTCTAGGATCTAGACATCGTGTAGAGCGCGTGGGTAAATTTTGGGCCGATTCCGAGTTCGTTTGGTGTGCGTTTCAGGAGGTTTTCCGAGCCGCGCACCACGTGTTCGTCGAAATGACCGAACGGCCATTTCGACTTGGTTTCCTCGTTTCGGGCTTGTGCGCACGTTGGGTTAGTATCGGGGAGTGTGTGCTAGAGTTTTCGAGTTATATTTTATATATTTTAGGGCGTTGGTGAGTGTCGGGGTCGTTGGGCGTGCGTAGGTGGGGCGTTGTGAGCGTTGTGTGTTGTGTTGTGTTAGTGTTTGTGTCTATATTTATATATTTATATATATATATTGTGTGTGTGTTTTTATATATATATTTATATATATGTGTGTGGTTATGTGTTTGTGAGCGTGTTAGGGAGTGCTTGTGTGAGTGTGTAGGTGAGTGTGTGAGTGAGTGCTTGTGTGTAGGTGAGTGTGTGTGTGTGTGTGTGTTGATTTGTGTTTGAGTGTGTGTGTGTGTGTGTTAGAATGTATATAAGTTAGTGTGTATATATAGCTATAGAGTTATATATATATGTATATATGTATGTATATATATATATATGTATATGGGTATGTGGTCGTGTGTGTGTGTGTGTGAGATGAGAGGGAGGGGCTGAAACTGAGAACAGCAGAAGTGTGCAGCAGCTTTAGCAGCAAAAAGCAGCAGCAACAGCAGATTTCAGCAGCGGCAGCGCCGCGGCAGCAGCTCGCTCGAGCGGCAGCACGCCGCGGCAGCAGCTCGCTCGAGCGGCAGCATGCCGCGGCAGCAGCAGCATCAGCTGCAGGCGCAGCACGCCGCGGCAGCAGCGACAGCACGCCGCGGCAGCAGTTCGCTCGAGCGCAGCAGCCTGAGGCAGCAGCAGCAGCCTGCGGCAGCACGTGCAGGCGCCGCGGCGCGCACCGCGGCAGCAGATCGCTGCAGCGCAGCAGTGCAGCAGCAGCAGCAGCAGCAGGTTTGAGCAGCAGCAGCAGCTTGGCATTCGCGGCGGGGAGCGGGGTAGCTTAGTGTGAGAGTTATAGATAGATAGGTATCTATGATTTAATAGATAAATAGGTAGCAAGATAGATATTAGATCAATAGGTAGATGGATAGATAGACGGATTGATAAATAGATTAGATAGATACATAGGTAAAGGGATACCTAGATAGTTAGAGATAAATAGATAGATACTATATAGATATTAGATAGTTAGGTAAATAGTTAGATAGACTATTGATAGATAGACATATAGATAGATAGGTAGTAGAAAGATAAATAGATATATAGTTATATAGCTAGCTAGATAGATAGATTCATAAATAGGTAGATTAATAGATAGGTAATTAGATAGATAGTTAGATAGGTAAATACTAGATATAGATAACTAGTTAGATAGATAACTAGATAGGTAGATGGATAGGTAGAGGGATAGCTAGATATATAGATCTATATGTATATGTATATACATATAGCTAGGTAGATAGTTTAGATATCTAGATATAGGGATACATATATATTTATGAGGAGGGTAAGGTAAGGTAAGGTAAGTTAAGGTAAGGTAAAGTATGTAGATACCTAGGTATATGCCTATATGTATTAGATATATGTATTTTAGCCTAGATTATAGCTAGACATATATGTTTATGCATAGTTAGCTAGCTAGAGGGGTAGTCGGGTTGAGTTTAGAGAGGTATCTCAATACCTTGAGATACCAAGGTATTTCAATACCTTAAGATAACCAAGGTATTGAGTTTCGAGCGGGGTATTTGAGCATTAGCCTAGGAAATGTATTGGAGTGATTTTTATATGCTTATGTGTATATATTTACGCGTGCTAGCATAGGTTTTAGCGGGTATAGGCGGAGTGTGTAGCCTAGGTTGAGGTATCGGATACCGAGGGTATCCCGGTATCTCAAGGAGGCGAGTTTGTGAGTTTTCTAGCTTAATGACCTCGGTTTGACCTAGAATTTCAGGAGCACCCTAGTTTGACCCAGACTTGACCGTAGTTGACTCGGTTGACCGCCAAAGTCAACTTTTGACCTAGTTTTGACTCAGAGTTGACTTTTTGGACCCAGAGTTGACTTTTTGATCCAGATTTCACCGGTTTGACCCGTTTGACCTAGAACGACCCTAGAAGCCTATTTTTAATTATTTTATATCTGTTTAACTCATTAGAACCCTGTTTAACCTTGCTTTTCGCATTAGGTCCTTGCGACACCGGTTCGGATCGCCAGTTGCTCAGGACGTCAGGCGAGTACATTCTCTGATAGTTTTCATTATCTGATGATTATTATGATTCAGCTTCTAGTATAGTATCATATGATTATTCTGGCACAACACGGGACACTGACTGGTATTTCTGGATTCATTTACTTGCGACACGTACATTTCATGTTTCTGGCCTCTATTCTGGAATCACTACTGGCATCACCTACAGGCATCACTACAGGCATCATTCATGTACAGGCTGGACTCATCTTGATTTGCGTGTCGGGTCTTGGATCCACTTGTATTAGTCGGGGCGGGGAAATACTCGAGTAGACATGTAAACATTCCTATCTGGCATCATCAGGAATCACTCCCTCTGGTCTAATCTGGAATGATAGCAGCCGCGCACCCAGTGCGCGGTGAGCCGTACTTACCCCTAGCCGTTTACATGTCGAAACAAGTATTTCAAAGACACCGAGTTCATTCTTTATAGTCTGGACTCTCATGCATTTCTTGACTTGTCTCACTTACATGTTTCTGGACTTGACTCACTACATGTTTTTCATGCTGGACTCACTACACGTTCTTGTGCACGGACTTGATCTTAGCTTAGATTTTCTGTATCTTGCAGTTATTACTATCTTGCTCTGATATCCATGCATCTTTACCTTTATGCACCAATTATACATATTTCCTTGTTTCATACTTGCTTCACTCTTCTTGCTACTTGCTATAACTGTTTTATAGTTTTTATCATTTAAATGGAACTGCTGTTAGAGATGTACTTGCTCCAGTCCTGACTGGACATATTTTTTCAGAGTATCCGGAGGATTGGTGTCCGACGTTTTATGGACCTGAGCCTGTCGACGGTGCAGACAGGGATCCTCTAGTTTAGAGGTGATTTCCGGGTTGGTAGCCGGGATCACTAGGATCTTGTTGTTGTTTTTATTAGCTTTTAGCACCGGATTTGTCTCCGGTTTTGGATTGAGACCTTGTTTGTATATTATTTTGGATGATGTATTGTTGTATTATTATTATTATTGATGTTATGGTTGTTGTAGTAGTAGTTGGTGGTTAGACTTTATAGTTGTTAGTCTTCTTTGTCATCTTATCGTGCTTAGATTCGTGATTGAGTACTTGAGATTATCATTGTGATATTGCTCCTCCGTTTGGAGTTGAGATCTTGGCAGATTATATATATTGTTTGTGTGGTTGCCCTCCTTTTGGAGAGGTCATGCCCAATTTTTGTGTGAGATTATTATTTAGTTAGTTGACCTAGACAGCGTTCTACCGCCGATGCTGCGGCGTAGGCTGGACGTACCCACGACTCATGCCCGATTTTTCGGGTGCGGGTCGTGACAAGTCCCACATCGGTTGGACCTCTTCCCCCTGATATATATATATTAGTTCTTCTTTATTGCTCTCTTAAGATGTTGGGTGGGGAACCCCTTGGGCCACACGCGTACGCCGCTGCCGCCACAGCTCGGTCCGGCGCGTGTAACGGGTGCGGGTATGTGCCCACACCTGTGGGCGCCGAATACCGATCCAATTTACTCTTCGGGCTGGGATCCAAAAATATTTTTGCTCCCTTTTATTTTTGAACCATTATGACACATTCAACATTTGAACGTTGGACATTTATTACTCCCTATGTCCAGGTTCATTTTTCACATTTTAAATATGTGACAGCTCCGTTTAAATGCTTGATTTCTTTTCCATATTTTTTTCTTTTTCATTACTCATTAAACGCCTAGATTAATAGCAATTTATTCTCTTATATGTAGTGAAGGCTTGGTTCTCTCCGTATATATTTGTTGAGGTTCTCTTCTCAATTCTTAAGATAGAAAAATTTCCTCTACGTGAAATCTTTTTCTCTCATTCTTCTCTCGAACAATATTTTGTTCTCTAAATCCTTGCTCTGGACAAAGCTAAGTTCGGTCTCTCTCTCCGAGTTGTGTGCAATGGAGAGAAGCCGAAGTTAGGATATTTTATGTAGTGCCTCAAATCCCGATCCGACCGGGATGTGCTGCACTATGTAATTGGGCTTGTAGCTAGTCTGTCTGAGTCGTAGTTGGAGTTTCGATCTTCGGCATCATCTTGCCACGAACGAAATGCGATGATCCTTTCCAACTCATGGATAGGCCTCTATTGAAACAAGTCCAATAGTTTTCGTGTTTTGTTGCTTGGTTTTTTTGATTGCCGCTTTGGAATTTTGATATGGCGTTACTTTCGATTTGCTTGGTTTTGCTGTTGACTTTTTCGTTTGGAGCTTTGATTCTTGGGGAGTTTGACAGGAAGGATAGGCAAAGAATTCTAACTCGCTGCTCGTGTTGTTGCAGGTCCTTGTAACTGACGTTTGATCGTTGCTAGGCGGGACTCCTTGTTTCAGCATTTTTCTCTTAACCAGTGAGTGGTTTAGACCCTTCTTTTCTACTTCTTTACGTCCATATCTCTAATATTTCAAACGTTCACTCGATGATGCCCGGTTGGACGCCTAGAAAATCTTTAGCCATAATGCATGCCAGCCACTAAGAAAGGAACATGGGATTGTAGACTAACTTAATTATATGCTTGCACACCTTATGAACACGAGCTTCTTTATAAGAATTTGGTTATTGGTTGGTTGCGGCCTGGTGCCTCGGATAGAGTTTGGATCTACGGGATACCAAAATTGGAACACGACTTGAGAAAATATGAACTGTTGCATCAGTATATATATTGTTGCATTACTTCTTCTGTTTTATTTCATGCCTTGTATGATATATGAATTATTCATGCATTTGCATGTTCTGGGACAACTTGTGCACAAGGTTTGGCATTTCCTCGAAACGGTATTCCGGGACACTGGAACTGTATCGACCCGGGGGGGGGAATATTTGATCGTGCTAGTCGCGATGCTTTGCGGGACCTTCAGCAGGGCTTGCTACCTGGGCTGACAGGGCGCGCCGCAATGCTTGGATAAGTCCCTAAGGTGTCGATCACACCAATGACCGCATAGAATAGAACACATGCTAATTTATTGTCTTGTGTAGATGGTAAGTATACTTGTGTTTCGTTGTAGGGAAGGCGTGCATCAGTTGAGTAAGCAACCAATGTACTTATTGGATCCAATGTTATTTTCATTCCTATGAAAACATGCAACTGATATGAATTGAATTCACTTACTTCTCTATAGAAAGATCATCTTAATGCATGCTCGCCCCTAATAAGCTAGTGTCGATTTAGTCGAGTGGGTTCATCCCGCTCACCAGTACAGCTGAGTACTGACCCACGTTATGGGCAACTATTTCAGGCACTCAGGCGGTGCAACGCTAGTGGATAGACGAGGAGGCGGTAGAAGCACCTCTATTTTGAAGTATAGTTGGAGTCAGTTCATTTTGGAGGCATGGACTTTCAATCTATACAAGGACATAATGTATGAATGACGCAGACTATCTGATGGAGCGCGCCCTGCCTTTTGAGTTTCCTTTTTGTAATGCAAATCAAGTAGCCGAGAGATGCATCAAATGTAAACTATATATAAATTACTCTGAATTATCAATGAAAAGCATGTTTCTTCCTATACTTGTGTTCAAATATCTGTGAATGTGTTTTTTAAATTGTGTTTCAAAATGGGTTCCTATCACTGCACGTTCTTGCCTTGTACGAGCGCAACTCCAAGCTCGCACGGCATCACGCCTCAGCGAGGACGATCGATTCGTAAAGGATCCAGCGAGGACGATTGACCCTTTCAGGATCGGGGCGTGACATATTGGTATCAGAGCACAGCTTCACTTCCTTGGGATTTCAAAAGATAATATAGGAGTTTGATGCGCCTCTCAATTGAGTTGCATTTGTAACACCCCATTCCGCTCAAGCGGACTACCGTTTCAAACGGCAATATTGCAGTGTCCTGACCCGCTTTGCCTCAAACGAGAAGCAAAGGATATCCAGACTTGTCCTTACAGGAGTCCGGCTTAGGCTTTCATAGACTCGCTTGACGTATCGCTCTACCGAGGCGAATCATCGCTAAGGTGGGTGGCTACGGTGAACTTGTCTTTGCTTAGCCAGCACACATAAAAATCTGAAATAATACATGCTAGTCGCTAGGGAATCACCCCTGCATGCTAATAAGAATCCAACGCACCTAGCTAAGGGAATAATCCCAACTTGTATTGCTTATGCTAGAACATGGAAATTAAAATATTGATTATATTCAGACCCTCGCATGCCAAGTCCCCTAACGATCTAACTCTCGGTTTACATTCGGGCCTGAGCAAACGTGTTCACTTATGCCCCTTAGAAATGCATGCTTGTCTGCTTGAATGTTGCCTTGTTTCATCCAACCCCGGGAGACTACTAAGTAGTCATCCCGTGCATGATTAAACCTGCAAGTATCCGGGACCATTAGGTCACCAAAGGCAGCCCCGAACCAGGGGAATGCATCAAGGCAAGTCACTCACTGAATATAGAATCAAGGTGCAAGCATCTCGTGTACTCGTGTATCCATATTCACATGTTCTCGTGTATCTCGTGTACTCGTATTGCCTGCATGGCCAAATAAATCACGTACTCGTGTTGCCTGAAATTGGATTGAACCTGACTTGCATATCGTGGACAACTCGGAAACGAGGAATAGTTCCACAGACGGTCACCGGGGCACTGGGGCCGCTCCGATCCGGATAGAACTTCAAGTATGGTCCATCGTGTGCAGACGAGTGGTTTGTAGCGTCTCTTGTACTTTCTTTGCATTCCACTTGGCCTAGGACCACATCATGTGTAGTCTATCGTGTGCTAGCGAGATGGTTTATAGCACATCGTGTACTTTCGTTGTATTCCATCTTGGCCTTGGACTACATGTGCAATCCATCGTGTACGGGCGAGATGGTTCGTAGTACATCGTGTGCTCTTGTTGCGTTCCATTCTCGTCTGGGATTAGTCCTTTATGGCTATGCCAGCGACTCATGTTCATATAGATAAGTCATCCTCGCTTAGCGGCTATCCGCGTACGAGTCATTGCATCGCATCAAAGAACAACTGAGTACTCCAAATATTGTCCCATTCAATGACTCTCGTGTTTGCATATGCTATGTCTCCTGAATGTTTATACTTGCCCGTGCATGAATTTATAATGTTTGCCTTGGACAGGGAAGGCTAAATGGTAAGTCTCGCCGTATTTTCTCTCATGTAGCACGGCACACTGCCACACGGATTAGGCTATTCAATATTTGCATGAAACTGATCCTAAGGCAACTAGAAAGATAACTTAATAGTTGGTGCACGGAACTTATATTACGTGTTTGGATTTGTCGAGCGGGTGAGTAGCTTCCCCACCAGTGCATTCAATGTACTGATAATCCACCAGTTTGTATGCAGGGTACGAGAGAACCTCGTTCGGTGTGGATGCCTCCTTCGTACGTGCTTAGGCGTGAAGATCACTCCGAAGCAGCGGTGCATCCTGAACTGAAGCACATATACAAGACATAATGTTGGAACTCGCCTGATCATCGCCTGTACAATCATTCAACAATTGTAGCCACTTGGCACGCTTTTACTGTTTCAGAGAGAGAGGCTTGAGCGACTTGTAATCTCGGCTATACGCCGCCTGTAATACTTGTTTATATCAATAAAAGAGCTTATTTTACTTCAACCTGTGTTATTCAATGCTTCCGCTATATTGTTGACTCAGTGAACCTGTTACCGATCGCCTATGCCTTCATGACTCCGCTGCACTCGGACAATCTGTGCGACTCTGTGGCTTAGAACTCTTACCGCCAGCTAATGGACCATGGCCTTGCACGGGCGTGGCTCACGCTCGTGCGGCATCACGCCCGGATGGGTCAAACGATCGTTCCGCGGGAGCGCTGGCGAGGGTGATTCCTGCCTAGCGGGAATAGCCAATTTGCCTGCGGGAGATCGGGGCGTGACAGCGTTCGGCGTCCACTGCATGAGATGAGTCACCTATACAATGAGCCCATAGATATAAAATCTATTATTTTTGGAGTATTGACAAGCTACTCTCTTTTGTAGCAATGGCTAAGAAAAACACTGCCGCTGCAAGTAGTGCTCTCTGGCAAGTTCTGGAGAATCCGGAGGAGCGGGTTCAATCGATATGACAGAGCGGCTTATGCATCTCATGAAGGTGCAGCAACAAGCCGCCACTCAACAGGCGCAAATTCAGGCACAGTTCACTGCTCAACAGAAGCAGATGGATACCATGATACAATTGATTGCATCCTTGGTACCCAACAATGGAGGAGCCACAGTGACGCATGTAACGTTGCTGGCTGTGGCGGTAGAAGACGAGTCAGAAAAAACACAGCCTCCCGCTAGGAATACCTGCCGAGCGGCAGAGTTCACCAAAATGCATCCACCAACGTTCAACGGGTGAGTAGAACCGGACATTGTGATGGGATAGATTTCAAAGCTGGAGGGACTCTTCAACTTGGTTGGCATAAAGGGATCCAAACGAGTGGCTTGTGCCTCAGTGCAACTGGAACTATGGGCGCATGATTGGTGGGAAGCCACCAAGCAAGGGATTTATGATGCCAATCCCAACTGCAAGATCACCTGGAAGATGTTCAAATCTGCCTTTATTGAACAATACATCCCACGGGCCTTGCGGCAACAGAAGAAAGACGACTTCAGCAATCTGGTACAAGGAAGTATGTCTGTTGATGATTATGATTCAGTGTTTGCTAGACTTACCAAGTTTGTCGGGAACTTCTTGCCTAACCAGCAGGCGTGGTGCTACCATTTTCAGAAAGGTTTGAATGACGATATACGTAGGGACGTTATAAATCAGAAGTGTCAAACCTACAAGCAATGTTATGAAGCTGCCCTGAATAGCGAACGAATATTTGGACGCAATTCATAAAGGATCAATGTTCAGACCCCCCCGTACCAATTACAACAAGAGGCCTCAAGAAACGGGATGGTCTGGAGCGCCAAAGCGTCCGCACACATCCGAACACAGGGGTCCGCCCCAGGCACCGTACTGCCATAGGTGCGAAAAATTGGGGTATCGGGTGAATGAGTGCCGAGTTGTTGGATGCTTCAAATGTGGTCATTTGGACCATAAAACTTTTGACTGTCGAGATCTAAGGCCGATAGTCAGGCCACAGTCGAATCAGAACAACGAGAATCAGAATAAGGGGCCTCCAGCTAACGGCGCCAATGCTGTACCAGTGAACCCATAACGCCAGGGTGCTCAAGGCCGAGTCTATGCACTAACTTGGGATAAGGCATCTGTCTCCGATACTATTATGACAGGTACCTTACTTTTCCAAGAATTGCCCGCTAGAGTCTTATTCGATTCAGGTGCTACGCATAGTTTCATATCTGCTGATTTTACTGTTGAGAATAAATTAGCTTCTACTCCTTTAAATATGAACCTTTGCGTGAGTACCCCTTCGGGAGTCGACATGCCCGCCCATGCGATCTGTAGGGACGGTTATATTTGCATCGGAGGAAGGAAGATTTTCTTAGATGTCATTGTGCTAGACATCAAGGATTATGATATTATTCTCGGAATGGAGTGGTTGGGTGCTTGCCATGCAACAATCGATTGCGCGAAGAAGCGAGTCGTATTTCGTCTACCCGGCGAGGCAGACTTCTACTATTCGTACAACGCTACACCGAAGACGGCAATGGTGATATCAACAATTTCGGCTAGGCGTATGTTGCATTCGGGCTGTGAAGGGTACTTTAGCCTCTGTTCTAGACACCCAGAAGGAAAGTGCAGATGCAGCCCAGGCTGAAGTCATAGCAGATTTCCTCGACGTGTTCCCAGACGAGCTGCCTGGAATGCCTCCTGATCGAGAGATCGAATTCTCCATTGACACCTTTCTGGATACGCGACCGATATCGAAGGCACCTTATCGAATGGCCCCAGCAGAGCTGAAGCAATTGAAAGTACAGTTGCAAGATCTGTTGGATCGAGGATACATTCGCCCAAGCGTTTCTTCCTAGGGAGCTCCGGTACATTTTGTGAAGAAAAAAGAAGGATCCATGCGGCTGTGCATTGACTACCGAGAACTGAATAAGGCTACCGTGCGGAACCAGTACCCATTGCCAAGGATAGATGACTTGTTTGATCAACTGCAAGGTGCAACAGTTTTCTCTAAAATTTATCTCAGGTTAGGCTATCACCAGTTGAGAATCAAATCTAATGATGTTCACAAATCTGCATTCAGAACCCGATACGGATACTATGAATTTCTTGTAATGTCGTTCGGCTTGACGAACGCCCCTACAGCTTTTATGGATCTGATGAACCGCGTGTTTCGGCCGTTTGGAAAAATTTGTAGTCGTATTTATTGACGACATACTAATCTATTCCAAGAACGAGACGGAGCACAAGGAACACCTAAAGATCGTGCTGCAAATATTACGAGAGCATCAGTTGTTTACAAAACTCAGCAAGTGTGAGTTCTGGTTGAACAACGTGGCATTCCTTGGACATGTCATCTTGGCAGAAGGCGTCGCCGTAGACCTAAAGAAGATAGAGGCGGTGGTGGACTGGAAGCAACCTACGTCATCCAGTGAAGTTCGAAGCTTTCTGGGCCTAGTGGGATACTACCGTATGTTCGTGAAAGATTTTTCTAAACTGGCCTTGCCTTTGACTCGCCTTACTCAGAAAGGGATTGTATACAAATGGGGTGATGACTGCGAAGCTAGCTTTCGGGAACTTAAGCAACGACTCGTTTTAGCTCAAATTCTTGCACTTTCGGATGGGGTAGAAGAGTTTCAGATATATAGCGATGCTTCGGGAATCGGTTTGGGGTGTGTGCTCATGCAAAGGGATAAGGTAATATTGTACGCCTCCAGACAACTGAAGCCGCAGGAGAAAAACTATCCGACTCATGACTTGGAATTGGCGGCAATTGTGTTTGCAATAAAGTTGTGACGGCATTATCTTTATGGTGTTGCTTGCAAAATCTATACAGACCACAAGAGCCTCAAGTATCTTTTCACCCAACGGGAACTGAACCTCCGGCAGCGGCGCTGGCTAGAACTGATAAAGGACTATGACCTGACGATCGTATATACACCGGGCAAAGAAAACATCGTTGATGATGCTCTGAATCAGAAGCACATGGTCTCGCTATCCATAAACAACCGTTTACTTCAGAATCTAGAGGCAATGGGCATCGAATATTGAGTTCGGCATAAAAGAGTGCAGCTGGCACTACTCCATCTTAAACCGAGTTTGCGTGATAGAATCAAATATGCTCAGATGGACGATCAGTTCCTAGAGAAGGTACGCAGCCTGATCTCGGCAGGGAAGACGTCTGACTTTGTGGCAGGCGAAGATGGGGCCTTACAGATGAAGAAAAGATTATGTGTTCCCAGCGACCCAGTACTCCGAAGGAAAATTATGACAAATGCACACTATGTGAAGTATTCCTTGCATCCGGGGAGCACCAAGATGTACATGGACTTACGCAGGACCTTCTGGTGGCACGATATAAAACGGGATATGGCGACCTTTGTGTCACAGTGCATGGCCTGTCAACAGGAAAAAGCTGAACATCAGAGGTCCGGTGGGGAGCTGCAGAACCTCGCTATTCCCGAGTGAAAATGGGACAACATCACTATGGATTTTATCATGGCATTTCCGAAGACACCGCGGGGGCATGATGCGATTTGGGTCATAGTTGATTGTTTGACCAAATCAGCCCACTTCCTCCCTATGAAAGTTACTTGGAGCGTCACCAGTTAGCACAGATTTACATAGATGAGATTGTTCGATGACACGGAGTACCCGTCTCAATCGTCTCTGACCATGACGAACGTTTCTTATCTCATTTTTGGACTAGCCTATAGTCTGCTATGGGAACCAAGATAAAGTTCAGTACCGCATACCACCCCAGACTGACGGACAGACAGAAAGGACAAATCAGATACTTGAAGATATGTTGCGGCTGTGTGCAATCGATTTAAAGACTAGTTGGGACATGCACCTTCCGTTGGCGGAGTTTGCGTACAACAATAGTTACCAATCGAGCATCCAGATGGCACCGTACGAAGAACTCTATGGGCGCAAGTGTCGATCTCCAATCTGTTGGGACGAAGTCGGCGAGCGGCAGGTACTCGGGCCAAAGCTGGTGGAGCAGGCAGTTGATGTTTGATTCGAGAAAGACTCCGCACTGCGCAGAGCCGATAAAAGAGCTATGCCGATGCTCATCATAGACCTTTGGAGTTCATGGTCGGGGATCATGTCTTCTTGAAAGTGACACCGATGCGTGGGGTGATGCATTTCGGCGTTAAGGGCAAACTGAGTCCCAGGTTTGTTGGTCCCTTTGAAATACTGGAGCGAGTGGCAGTTGTGGCACACCGGATTGCACTACCTCCCGTCTTGGCTGAAGTGCACGATGTCTTACATGTTTTTCAACTTCGGAAGTATGTGCATGATCCAAGTCATGTGGTTAGCTTTGAACAATTGGAACTGCGTACGGACTTATCGTACTCAGAAGAGCCTGTGCAGATTTTGGACCGTAAGGAGAAGGTGCTTTGCAACCATATGATGTCCTTAGTTTGCGTGCTGTGGCAGAACCATTCAGTTGAGGAATCAATTTGGGAGATAGAGTCAGAGATGAAGGAGAAGTATCCTTCATTGTTTATTCAGTCGGAGGTAAGGCCTTGTTCTTAAGTTTCGGGATAAAACTTTTTTTTAGTGGTATATTATGTAGTGCCTCAAATCCCGATCCGACCGGGATGTGCACTATGTAATTGGGCTTGTGGCTAGTCTGTCTGAGTCGTAGTTGAAGTTTAGATCTTCGACATCCTCTTGCCACGGACGAAATGCGATGATCCTTTCTAACTCATGGATAGGCCTCTATTGAAACAAGTTTAATAATTTTCATATTTTGTTGCTTGGTTTTCTTTATTGCCGCTTTGGGATTTTGATTTGGTGTTGCTTTCGATTTGCTTTATTTTTGCTGCTGGCTTTTTCGTTTAGAGCTTTGATTCTTGGGAAGTTCGACAGAAAGGATAGGCAAAGAATTCTAACTCGGTGATCGTGCTGTTGCAGGTCCGCGTAACTGACATTTGATCGTCGTTAGGCGGGACTCCTTGTTTCAGCATTTTTTCCTTAACCAGTGAGTGGTTCAGACCCTTCTTTTCTACTTCTTCACGTCCACATCTCTAATGTTTCAAACGTTCACTCGATGATGCCCGGTTGGACGTATAGAAAATCCTTAGCCACAATGCATGCCAGCCACTAAGAAAGGAACATGGGATTGTAGACTAACTTAATTATATGCTTGCGCACCTTATGAATACGAGCTTCTTTATAAGAATTTAGTTATTGGTTGGTTGCGGCCTGGTGCCTCGGATAGAGTTTGGAGCTAGGGATACCAAAATTGGAACACGGCTTGAGAAAATATGAACTGTTGCATAAGTATATATATTGCTGCGTTACTTCTTCTGTTTTATTTAATGCCTTGTATGATATATGAATTGTTCATGCATTTGTGTGGTCTGGGACAACTTGTGCACAAGGTTTGGCATTTCTTCTAAACGGTATTCTGGGGTACTGGAACCGTATCGACCTGGGGAGAATATTTGATCATGCTAGTCGCGATGCATTGCGGGACCTTCAGCAGGGCTTGCTACCCGGGCTGACAGGGCGCGCCGCAATGCTTGTATAAGTCCCTAAGGTGTTGATCACACCAATGACCGCATAGAATAGAATACATGCTAATTTATTGTCTTGTGCAGATGGTAAGTATACTTGTGTTTCGTTGCAGGAAAGGCGTGCATCGGTTGAGTAAGCAACCAATGTACTTATTGGATCCAATGTTATTTTCATTCCTATCAAAACATGCAACTAATATGAATTGAATTCACTTACTTCTCTATAGAAAGATCATCTTAATGCATGCTCGCCCCTAATAAGCTAGTGTCGATTTAGTCGAGTGAGTTCGTCCCGCTCACCAGTACAGCTGAGTACTGACCCACGTTGTGGGCAGCTATTTCAGGCACTCAGGTGGTGCAACGCTAGTGGATAGACGAGGAGGTGTTAGGAGCACCTCTATTTTGAAGTATAGTTGGAGTCAGTTCATTTTGGAGACATGGACTTTCAATCTATACAAGGGCGTAATGTATGAACGACGTGGACTATCTGATGGAGCGCGCACTGCCATTTGAGTTTCCTTTTTGTAATGCAAATCAAGTAGCCGAGAGGCGCATCAAATGTAAACTCTATGTAAATTACTCTGAATTATCAATGAAAAGCATGTTTCTTCCTATACTTGTGTTCAAATATCTGTGAATGTGTTTTCTAAATTGTGTTTCAAAATGGGTTCCTATCACTGCACTATCTTGCCTTGTGCAAGCGCAGCTCCAAGCTCGTACGGCATCACGCCCCAACGAGGATGATCGATTCCGTAAAGGATCCAGCGAGGACGATTGACCCTTTCGGGATCGGGGCGTGACATTTTACCACTAGGAGATTCCGAGAAACATCTGCACATAGACCTCGGATCAACTCTTAGGGCAGTGTTTCGTGCACGACTTCCCCGGAGGCCGGTAACACTTATTTTATTTTATTTTCTTATCAATTTCGGAAAAATATTATATATATATATAAATATTAGTATTAATCTAAGAGTTGATGCATTTCTGATTTATAGTAACCAAAATCAGTTATATTAAACAACATTAAAAATAGTATTTAGATATCTTAGGGGTACTCTAGATTATAAGCTGCACCATGTCACGACCCGATTCCGTAGAATCGTTGGGGCATCCCCCTAATCGTGATGCCGTGCGGGCCTGGGGTTTCGCCTGCACAAGGCTAAAGTATTTTGCATATCAAGCACATATTCAGAGTACGCAGATAAATTGAAACACAGATTTGAAACATGAAAAAGTTCTCTTTATTGATAATGAATATCTATTACAAACTCTTGAACGAGTTAGCTAATATGCCGCACGGGCTTACAAAAGAGTTGACTCAAAATGAGATAGCAGTCCTGTACATTATATCCCTTTACTAAACTTCAAAAGATATAGACCTCCAGGCTGGAGGATAGCTTTGCCACGGAGCTGTATTTGTGTATGAAGAGTTGTAGGCTCCTGTCTTCAAAATACTTCAAAGGGGCGCGGTGAAGATGTGCCAACAGCTGGACTGGATCGGGAAGACGACTTCGGCTCCTCGCTCGGTTCGCCTTGGTGCAGAGAACCTGTTTCAACGAGGGTCAGCATGTCGAAACATACTGGTGAAGGCGAGCTAGCCGAACTATACCAATCAACACGTTGTTTTAATGAAGCATGCATATTTGTGGGTTTCTATCTTGCCTTAGTTCATTTATAAGTAAGCAGCATATAGAATTTACTGAAATGAACGTGCCACCGTTCGGTGGATTTTACCTGTCCGTCTGAATTACCTGCACAATACTTACCATGCCTTCCCTGCCACGAAGACACAAGTTAGTTTGCAACAGGTTTAAATATACAATATGATCACTGGCTTGGTTGCCATAGTGGACGATAGTCTTGACGAGAATGGTTTGCAACGAAAGTATAAGAGGTGCTGCAAGCCATTCCGTCGAACAAGAGACTAGAACAATAGGTCTCACCCGGACCGGATCGATGCCAGTGCCCCAGCATCGTCCGTAAGACCGTTACCCTGTGCACAAGTTGTCCATGATTGAACAATATACAAGTAACAAGTTATTAAAGTTGAGGCAACAAGAGTACAAGACAAGCAATTGTACAAGACAAGCAATAATTCATGATTTATTTCCAAGCGAACAAGCATGCCATTAAGTATCCGTTCGTGCAGTTTATTGACAAGCATATATACCAAGTCTATTCTCTTTTATCTTGATTTCTTTTATTATTACTTGGTATCGTTGATCGGGGCAAAGAAGAATGCAGATTATTAGGGTGTGAAGCTTGGAAGCAGGGCTAGCTAATCGGGTTGGTAGCCACTCACTTAGATTATTGGAAGGGAGAAGAAAAGAGGCGCTTCACGACTCCGCTCGCAAGCCGCCTACTGCTCGTTCACCTGCACACGAACAGCTTGATCAATACTTCTTCCTCTCTTTCCAATCTCGGAATTGAAGTGCAGTTCAATGAACGAAAATAATGAAAACCATCAAAACCGTTCAATGAAAACAATCAAATTCCAAAACCAACTCAAAGCACGAAAGTAACAAGCGACATCGAAAACCGAGGCAATAAAAGATAGCAGCGGAGAGGTCCCTCCTGACTCTGCCGCTAAGTCGATCCTTGGAGCGCGGTCCACTGAATATGGGAATCGATTCCGAAGAAACAAATCCATAACGAGGACGAGTTCTTAATTCAATCTATCCCGATCGAACGATACCGTCTTGTGTTTCTTAGCCGCGATCTCCGCACCGGGAGAACGGGGCGCTACATCCTACCCAACTAATTGTAAGTTTCGTCCCAAAAATTAAGAATGGGACCTACCGTTAGGGGTTATTGCGTTCGGGACGGCGATAACGACTCAAGGAACAATCACGAACAGAATGGTCTGATCCGCCACAGGCTAGGCATAAACCAAGTTTCATACGACATTTGTCGATTGTATGCCCAGGCTTTTTGCAGAATCTACAAGGATGGATTGCTTTCTGTTTCCCGCCGTCATTGTGACGCTTTGTAGCGTTGTTTCCTCTCTCGTCGCTTTGGCGTTTGTGACTGGATATATGCACAGCGCCGGCAGGAACGTGAGGATAGTATGGTTCGAGAGATAGGGCGTGATTCATGACTTCACCTATTGTACGATACTGATTAACGACCACATGCCCGTTGATGGCAGGGCGCAAATCGCCTTCAAACCTTCTAGCTCGACTCGCTGCATCAGGTAAATAGGCCCTAGCGAATTTGGAGAGTCGGTTGAATTCGGCAGAATATTGCTTAACTGTCATACTGCCCTGCCTCAGTTGCACGAACTCGTTCTCCATCTGGCGTTGTACTGGAGGGGGTACAAACTCCTCTTCGAACGTGGCACAAAAAGTCGTCCACGAGATCGCCTCCTCTCCGTGATCAAATTGGAGAGATCGTCGATGCACGTCCCACCAATCGTGTGCGTTGAGGCGGAGCTGTAGTTGCGCGCAGGCGACGCGCTTTTCTTCGGGGACCTCTAGCAGAGCGAAGTGATCTTCAAGTTCGGCCAACCAATCTAGAGCTACGACTGGGTCCTCAGTCCCGTTGAAAGGGGTGTTGCAGACTTTCTTGAAGTGGCCAAAGTCGAAGGTAGTCACGTCCCTCGGCCTTGGAATTTGTGGCGTCTCTACTTCAAGCGCGGGCTGTTCCACCGGAGTCGGCGCTCTTGCCGTGGAATGGTTGGAAGCCAAAGTCTGAACGATCTGTTGCAGGGCATCCACCTGCTTCTGTTGGACTGAGAATCGTGCTTCTATATTGTCTTGAAACTTGAGTTGACTCTCTTCCGCCCGCTTCTCGGCCCGTTCATAGCGAGCCTCGTCCCTTTGTTGGATTGCCTCCAACATCTGCAACATTCGTTGGATGGGATCGATGCTTGGCACGGCTCGCTGGCTCTCTGAACTTCCCGAAGTGCCCGAACTACTTCCTTGGCCTTGCATTTCGTCTGGTGTTTGCGCTGCAGATTGCGCTGGAGCCACTCCTTCAAAAGAAGGTAAATTACATTAGAATCATAGTGTATTATGGACTTATTGCATGAACGTATCTCATTTTGGCCTAGCGAGTTCAAGAGTTCGTACAGGAATTTGATCGTTAAAGGAACTTTTCCAGCACGAAGTCTAAGGAACTTTGAATCTGTGCTCTGATACCACTATGTCACGACCCGATTCCGTAGAATCGTTGGGGCGTCCCCCTAATCGTGATGCCGTGCGGGCCTGGGGTTTCGCCCGCACAAGGCTAAAGTATTTTGCATAGCAAGCACATATTCAGAGTACGCAGATAAATTGAAACACAGATTTGAAACATGAAAAGGTTCTCTTTATTGATAATGAACATCTATTACAAACTCTTGAACGAGTTAGCTAATATGCCGCACGGGCTTACAAAAGAGTTGACTCAAAATGAGATAGCAGTCCTGTACATTATATCCCTTTACTAAACTTCAAAAGATATAGACCTCCAGGCTGGAGGATAGCTTTGCCACGGAGCTGCATTTGTGTATGAAGAGTTGCAGGCTCCTGTCTTCAAAATGCTTCAAAGGGGCGCGGTGAAGATGCGCCAACAGCTGGACTGGATCGGGAAGACGACTTCGGCTCCTCGCTCGGTTCGCCTTGGTGCGGAGAACCTGTTTCAACGAGGGTCAGCATGTCGAAATATACTGGTGAAGGCGAGCTAGCCGAACTATACCAATCAACACGTTGTTTTAATGAAGCATGCATATTTATAGATTTCTATCTTGCCTTAGTTCATTTACAAGTAAGCAGCATATAGAATTTACTGAAATGAACGTGCCACTGTTCGGTAGATTTTACCTGCCCGTCTGAATTACCTGCACAATACTTACCATGCCTTCCCTGCCACGAAGACACAAGTTAGTTTGCAACAGGTTTAAATATACAATATGATCACTGGCTTGGTTGCCATAGTGGACGATAGTCTTGACGAGAATGGTTTGCAACGAAAGTACAAGAGGTGCTGCAAGCCATTCCGTCGAACAAGAGACTAGAACAATAGGTCTCGCCCGGACCGGATCGATGCCAGTGCCCCAGCATCGTCCGCAAGACCGTTACCCTGTGCACAAGTTGTCCATGATCGAACAATATACAAGTAACAAGTTATTGCAGTTGAGGCAACAAGAGTACAAGACAAGCAATTGTACAAGACAAGCAATAATTCATGATTTATTTCCAAGCGAACAAGCATGCCATTAAGTATCCGTTCGTGCAGTTTATTGACAAGCATATATACCAAGTCTATTCTCTTTTATCTTGATTTCTTTTATTATTACTTGGTATCGTTGATCGGGGCAAAGAAGAATGCAGATTATTAGGGTGTGAAGCTTGGAAGCAGGGCTAGCTAATCGGGTTGGTAGCCACTCACTTAGATTATTGGAAGGGAGAAGGAAAAAGGCGCTTCACGACTCCGCTCGCAAGCCGCCTACTGCTCGTTCACCTGCACACGAACAGCTTGATCAATACTTCTTCCTCTCTTTCCAATCTCGGAATTGAAGTGCAGTTCAATGAACGAAAACAATGAAAACCATCGAAACCGTTCAAGGAAAACAAGCAAATCCCAAAACCAACTCAAAGCACGAAAGCAACAAGCGACATCGAAAATCGAGGCAATAAAAGATAGCAGCGGAGAGGTCCCTCCTGACTCTGCCGCTAAGTCGATCCTTGGGGCGCGGTCCACTGAATATGGGAATGGATTCCGAAGAAGCAAATCCATAACGAGGACGAGTTCTTAATTCAATCTATCCCGATCGAACGATACCGTCTTGTGTTTCTTAGCCGCGATCTCCGCACCGGGAGAACGGGGCGCTACACACCATACTAGACACCCTGATATCATAGAAGGTTATTCAGATGTAAACTGGGTAACTGACTCACATGATGTAAAATTCACTACTGGATCTGTTTTTACTCTAGGAGGAGCTGCAATCTCCTGGGACTCATGTAAATAAACTATCATAGCTAGGAGTACAATGGACTCCGAAATGATAGCCTTGGACACTACATGTATAGAAGCTGAATGGCTAAGAAACCTTATTATGCATATACCTGTTTCTATTAGTCCTGTTACTGCAATTTCTATAAACTGTGATAATAAATCTGTTATAGAACTACTAAAGCATGATTCTATGAATGCTAAGATGAACATGCACCTGTAGCTGCGCTTCAAGTCTATAAAGAATCTATTGGGCAAATATGTGGTCCTTGACTATATAAAGTCAGAAAAGAACCTTGTAGACCACTTAACGAATGGTCTGTCTAAGAATTTGATCCTAGAATCATCGAGGGGGATGGGGTTAAGCCCATAAGTAAAGTCACCAGCAGTGACAACCCAACCGAGTATGACTGGAGATCCCAAGAAGCCGGTTCAATGGGTAAAAAAAAGCTGGACTTAGGTGACTTTTATGGAACACTGACCTGAGATTAAAATCTCATTAAAATAATGTCCAAGTGGCTGTACTGTGTACAATAATTCTCCATCCCTATGGTGACAGTGTTCTTGAGTGATATGGTTAGGTATAGGTCCAAGCTGATATGCGGGGTTGACACCTATCACTAACCCTTAAGGACTTACCTATATGAGAGGTCGTGAAGGCCGCGACTATGGGTTAGGTGTGGTTAATCAATCACTCATTAGTGTATACGAGTAATACTTTGATACAGATGGCTGTATCAAAGTATTGATACAGTCAGCCAACCAGTCAGCTGTACAATGAAAGATGATGTTTATTTAAGGTTGATGATAAAGGCACCACAAAATACACTCAAGTTGGTCAAATTTTTCTTCTGTAAAATTTTTATTTAAAATTTTATTCGAACTATTCTAAAAATTTATTTAGGAGCAGTCAGATTTCAATGTTTCTCTCTCGACTTTTGTAACTGTGAACTTTACATATACTAATTAATACAGGTACCAGGCAGAAGCAACATCGTATCTTCTTTCTCCATTAGTTAAGCTTGGTGGTTATATATATCCAGTTGTTTGTGTGTGTGTGTATGTATGTATGTATGTATGTGAACTCAATTTTTTGTTGGTAGGCTTGACCAAAACCTTTCTACTTATAATAATACTAGTGGTCATAATCTTTTAGCATAGACAATTCCCAAATTGCTGTAGTCAGCTTTGGAGGAACCGACACATCCTGTGCTATCTATCATGAGTGCAACATTCATTTAAAGAAGAGTGAAGAGAAGGACAAAAGAAGCTGCACAAGGCACTTGTCGATGTCCCCGTCCCTTGTCCTAATATCTCACCTATGGCGGGCCGGCAGAAGAGTGAAGAAATTAAAAGGACGAAGCATACATATATGCTTAATTGGTTGAGATTACATGTATGTGTATGTATGTTAAGTTGGGCCCAATCAAGTTCAAATGAAAATATGAAAGGAGTGGACTGCTCCACTCTATTCTATTCTATTTTATTCCACTCCACTTCACTCCACTCCACTCTATTTATTTGTTCCAACAAAAAGCAAGCCAGATGCCGCCTGATGTCTATACCCAATAAAATTGTTTACCATTACTATACTCTGTCCAACTTCCTACTTAAATAATCACAAGTTATTGATTAGGACTCAAAAACACTAATCCAATGGGACGGCTCCATTCGTGAATCACGCACTAATTAAAAAATTGGGTTTATCGAATTGAAGTGGATTTGTCCAAATTGATAATCCTGACTTAAAGTAGTTGTGACTCTTACAATAAATTTCTCCGCCCAGTTCAAACTATCGTCACATCATCCTACATCACAACCTTATAGCCTTAAAGTATTAAACACTAAACAACAAGTAACCATACAAAGGACGGACCCACCTACCTTGCACTCTAAATAAAGATATAACAAGAGATGCTCCAGAAGATATATAATGCCATCAACTATTACCAAATAGTTCAGTCTGGAATTGACCAAAGAATAGCATCTGGTGAAGAAGATTCCAAAATGGATAATCTCTAACACAAGAAAACCTATAACTAGTTTAAAGATCCAAGTGCAACCACAAGAAAATGATCCATTGCAACTTGTCAAGGAAACCAAATTTCAAGTCATTAGCACCTTTCCACTCTGGTGAGATTATTGGATGAGAGAGAGAGAGAGAGAGAGAGATTCCAGGATTTGCTTATTAGCAATCGTATAGCCACTACCTCCTAAATCAGCAATACTATAGCAATTGCCCTCCTTATTTTGGAGAAATTATCAGTATAGCAGTACAAGTAATAAATAAATATAACAGAAGAACCCAACATATAAGCTTGTAAAACATATAAAACATGGCATTCTTAATTATACTTTCTATTTCATAATTTTCTTTCTGTGAGCTAGATACACTTTGCTTTTATCAAACAGAAACAGCCTCTATAGTCCAAAATGATATGGATATTTCATTCTTTAGTTATTTCTCCTTGAAATAGAAGAGAGGTCTCTCAGCCATGGTTCCTAGTGGCACGTTATGTAAATTTTTCCAATCTGCATATGTAAGCCATCTGATAGGCCCGATGCATGAGACTAATTTTGCATACAATCCCAAATTTTGTAATATTTAATAAAATATTTCAAATCTCATGAATTGCTAATAACTCCTTCAAATAAGTGGAAAATCGACTTGTGAGTCCCCATGGTTAAATTAACCCAGTACAAAAGAAATATTCCATTGTACTTAACGGTAATATATATATATATATATATATATATATATATATATATATATATATATCCCACTGTACATTTCAATAATAGTTCAAATTTATGAAGTAATCTCTCCTCATTATCATCTTCACCGACCACCATTAAAACTTCTCCAAACCACTCTTTGAAACTTCATCATCAAACAATCTCCCTCTTTCTTTCTCTTATGCTTGTCCTTCTATTATCTCCTCTCTTTTCTCCTTTAAAAAAAAGATTATTTACTCTAACCTCCCATATGCTTTATGTTTATTACACAGACTTCCCTTATTTAAAAATAATTACACTAACCTTTCCTATGTTTTATGTTTATTACATGGAGTTCCCTTATATTTTATTTTTATATTTTATGTAAAGAGTTATTACACTAAACACACTAATCCCACTTAAAACATAAAGCATAGGGGAAGTCTCTATAATTATTTTCAATATAAGGAAGGTCCGTGTAATAAACATAAAACACAAAAAAAATTAGTGTAAATGACCCTTAAAAAAATCTAATCCATCATATCAAATAATCTTCTCTCTATCAGGGAATGCCAAACTTATTTGGATATCATGCAAAATACTTCAATAGAACATATATCTAAGTGAAAAATAAAATGGAAATCTAAAACTAAAGATAAAGGATACAAAGTCGATTTTTTTTTTTTTATTTATTTATAGATCTCACCGATTCCGTAAAAAAATCCCAAACATTACTCTAGATGGATATGCATATGTTGTTGACGCAATTGTTGAGACTCTTTTCCAAATCCACTATAATCGAGGAGCTTGATTTTGGTGAGAGGTCTTAGGATTTTTGAATAAAATGATTAGAAATGAAAAGGAGATGAAGAGAAGTTGAATATTGAACAAGGGCTAAAGCATCAATTAGCTTAATCCATGGATTGGCTTAAAATAATCCAAACATAAACGGAGAGGGACCCATAACTCAATTTTCGGCTAATTTTAGAAATTTATTAACAATTTATGAGATTCAGAAGATTTTATTAAAAATACACAAAACTTGGGGCACTTTTATGCTGATAGTTTAGAACATGATCAAGCTATATAAGAAGCTCCGATTCTAAAACATTTCTCTAAAGCTAATAATTTAGAACATGATCAAGCTTACAATATTTGAATATTTGATTAAAAGCATGGGATTTTCGATCAAAAATCAGCAGTGTAGTAAGTAGTTGATAGAAGTAGTAAATCCTTGTTTACTTTTTCAGTGATTATACACGGATTCTTAAATGGACAAGATACAGCTTCAGATTACGGGGTAAGGCATGGATACAATAATATATACACACAATGTGTTGGTTCCGAGACGGATCAAAGATAGTAAAACGTGGGCCATAGCAAAGTTGCTAGCGAGACCCGAAGGTCCGCTCTTTACTGGAACACAAGTTGTCATCGAGATCAAAGATTCATATAAGAGTTTCTCATCTTATATTTTTCGGTTCCAACGAAGCACAAATCAAGAACATGTTACAAACTGGCTCCGAAGAAAATGAAGATTACAACAAGCAACAAGTAAAACGTTCTTCTCTTTACGTTCGCAGATGCTACAATGAGAAAGAACGAAGCAAATAAAAAACTGAAGAGAAGCTCCTTGCTGGGGTGGTCAAAACCACCGTTGTTCAAAGCAAGATTCCCCGTAAAGACGATCTGCCCCCAGAAACCAGCAAGTTCACAAAAGAACTTCTGGAACGCTCAAAGTCATCTTCGGAAACACGCGAAAACACCATGTGAGAGCGAGACACTCTGGGCCGCATATGATCTGGTGTTCTCGGTTTTTCATCTGTATTCTCTCTCCTAAAATGAAAGAGGAGGTACTCTATAAATAGAAGAAAATAACACCTATGCTGCCTGAGGAAACTCCATGTCGCATAAGCGCTGACCGACCAGATCCCCCAAATTCAGGTGTCAGAGTCGTCGACGCCGCAAGTCACGTTGCACTGCACGAGGCAGACAGTGTCGCCAAATGCCGAAAACAGCCGCTCGTGCCGCCTGACATGCTGTACTGCACGAGGCAGATTACTTACGTTACCAAACGCAGAAAGCAGGCCCTGTCCCCTCCACGTCAGACTCTCCACAGGCCGTATGGGCACCGAGCCACATGCGCACCTGGTCGCATGGCCCTTGGCCATATGAGCACTTGACCGCATGGCCCATAGCCGCATGGGCACCTGACCGCATGGCCCCTGGCCGCATGCGCTCCAGGCTGCATGACTTCACGAAACATGCGCCCGAGCAAGCAACCGTGCATGTAACTCGCGCATAAATGGAGCGCACGAGCGCCATACGACGATGCTGGCGTGCTAAGTTTAAAGTGCGCCAACAAAGTGCCATTTTGCGTCCTTGAGCACGAGCCCAAGTCCGAGTCCGAGTCTCTAAGCCTCAGCGGGGCTTAGCTGCTAAGGAAAACTTTCCAAAGGTGGTGACAAAACAAAGATTGTCATTTATGGAGTTCACACTTAAACCTTCTAGGAAAAGTCAACCCAAATGGGCCTCCACCCCATGTGCATATACCAATACTTAGCATAGCTATATATTAAGATATACATATTGGTGGTTTTCCAATGTGGGACTAAAATACCCAAAGCCAAGTGGAAAACACCAACAATCTCCCACATATATCACAATAAATGGTTGAGCGTTCCTCACAGTTACTGCCATCATGCATTAGGATAGATGTCGCTGACGACTTGAATCTTTCCGCATGGATCAAACAACAGTACGATACAAGAATGGACTAGGCCTTGAATTCTACACCATAGCTGCTATTCTCCCTACTCACACAATGACCTCAACTGTGCCATCAGGTCGCACGTTAAAGGCCCTGTGCTGACCTGGTCTCAGTGTATGTATATTGGGTGTCTATAATCTTTCACTTAAGAGACGACCTATATCTCTATCCATACACTTAGGTGAGTTCTTTCACTATAGAGAGTTTATTATCCAGCATGAAGCATTGTGCTTCTTTGCGGTGCTACGCTGCATGACATGGCCGGCCAAGGCCGAGGATCCCCCTCTTGTGGTGTCATACCACTGTAGCATGAGGGCACATGCCTTTTAGTAGTGCCATTACTATACACAACATGGAGCCTTGCGCTCCTATGCAGTGCTACACCGCTGTGACATAGCTTAAAGCCGAGGTTCACTTCCTCATGTGGTGTCACCCTCTATAGCATAAGGTCACAGGCCTCTTAGTAGTGTTGTAATAACTCCCAACACGAAGTCTTGCGCTTCCGTGCGGTGCTACGCCACTGTGACATAACTCAAAGCCGAGGTTCACTCCCTCATGTGGTGTCACCCACTGTAGCATGAGGTCACATGCCTCTTTGTAGTGTTGTACTACCACTCTCTATTTTCTTTCAGCATTAGGCTACCTGCCTATCTGCGGTGCTACTGCCATTGTGACATGGCCGACGCCGAGGTTCACACCCTCGTGTGGTGTCACGCCTCTGTAGCATGGGATACAAGTCCCTTATAGTGCTGAAACTACTCGTGGTTCCTATAACGCATGCCGGACATTCACTCTGCCCGAGAACTCATTAAGGCGTCAAAGCCATCCTCTCACAGAAAATGTTCTGATCAAGAACAAATAGTAGAACACAATGGTTCCGGATACGTATCGTATAATGTCCCTAAGGACTACCCACTGTACCTGATATTCTTCTGGTCAACGGTCCTCCCTTGAACCAATAGCTAGATGCCTGGTAGATTTCTCTTTAACCCAATAGCATAAAACTAAATGGTAGGATTGCAGAGACGCAATACCAGAGGTCCTCCAAGCCCATATCTGCTCTGTCCTTAACTATGTGCGGTGTTACTGTCGCTGTGATATGGCCTGCAGTCGAGGCTTTACCCTGTCGAGGTACCTCATAGTGGAGTCACCCACAGTAACATGGAGTACTACTCTCTATTATAGTGCTTGACTCTGACTATATGCGGTGCTACTGCCGCTGTGACATAGCCCGAAGCTGAGGTTTTACCCTGTCGGTACCTCTTGGTGGTGTCACCCTACGGTAGCATAGAGTACTACGCTCCTTTATAGTTCTTACGATCAGTTGGCGCTTGAGGCCTATTATGAATGGATCTGCCAGAATTACCTGATTTCGATCTTTAATCACTGTAATGATCCACGCTAGCTGCGCCCATTTAGTGTTCTGTACTGGCCTGTTATGAACGGATCCACCAGAATTATCTAGCTTTAAACATTAACCACTATAATGATCCACGGTAGTTACGCTCATTCAGTGTCCTGTACTTGCCTGTTATGAACGGATCCGCCAGAATCACCTGGCTCCGAATATTTAACCACTGTATTGATCCACGCTAGATGTGCTCATTCAATGCTCTCCGTTTTATCTATACAGTTCTCTTCAAAACTTTGAATAGATGAATAGATGCCACTGTTGCAGCTTTCTAGTTTTTATAGTATATTGGTATCATCCGAATCTGTGTACTAACCATAGAAAGATCATCAGAGAGCTTCCAGAGCCATTCTGCTTAATATGCTGCAGCTGATAGTGCATAGAATTCTTAGAGTAAATATTGCTTCTTAGACTTCCACGATCTGGCATCACCACTCCTGGAGAAGTTACGTCCTCCTGTGGATCTTTCACTCTTCTTTCCTGAGCACCAACTGACATCACTGAAGCCTTCCATAATTTCTGGACAACTGTTGTAGTGCAGGATATACCACTGAGTCCACTTGAGAATTCTGACGACTCTCTTCACAGCTTTCAGTATTCAACAATACACATACTTCTCGTGAACTGACTTAGCATCCCGACAGGGAGAGCTATATCAGGCCTGGTGGTACTCACAGCTTGAATTTTTCACTTGATGATGCTTGAGTACACCAACTTTCTAATGCTTTCCTTTGGATTAGACTTCATCTCCATGTCACACCTGAGGAGTATCGTCCTTGATACCCAAAATGTATGATCAGCTCTTTATGCATAACGCTTGTGACTGAGCAAGCGCCCCTGGCATCCGGATTATCTTATATCCTTAAGGATGATATCCGCAATCCTATGTCCCAAGTCTGGACAAAATGATATATTTGTTCTTCTGATCCTTCTATATCTACAGCTGGGATTAGCTAGTCGTTCACATAGATACAAAATATGACTCATTTTTTATCAGCTAACTTTGTGTACACATACTTGTTTGTCTCGCTGATCCTGCGACAAATTTGACTAGATAATTTGTCAAACTTCTGCTGCCACATCCTGGGATTTGCTTCAGGCCATTTTTGAGATATCACCAACCCGTAGACTGTCTTCAAACCTGAATAAAAAATAATTCTGACTGTTGTCCGTGAACCTCTCATGATTGTCTTCCTCCATCTGATAAACAATCAGCTTATGAATAACAACTACGACAATCATCATCATGATATATGACACCCTCAACGAGGTGCCTAAGAACTCAATCCCTGTTATCTGAGAAAATCCCTAGGCTACAAGCCTATTCTTGAACTCAACTTTTCGGTCTGCTTCCATTTTCTTCTACTAAAGATATATAAGCATCTGAAAGGTTTATCTCCTTTAGGCAGATTGATCAACATCCAAGTATTGTTATAGGGTCAATCACTTCATGGACTGCCTCCTCCCAGCAAACCGAGTCCCTGGTCTTCATCACCTCATCATTGGTAAGTGATATAACTTTCATATGATATGTAATAAGATCATTATTGGTCCTTTGACCTCTTGACTTTTCTAGCTGACTGCTCTTCGAGTTTTGGTTCAAATGTTTTCTTTTAAAAGATAACTCCTTCATGGACTACATCTTCTTCTACAGAAGTGCCAACAACTCTGCCTGATACGATCCTCCTAAAAACCCTCACAATCGAACGATCTTCATGTGGATGTGACTTTGAACCAGAGTTACATCAGAAGTGATAAACGGTACTAAGGACCTGACCATAAGTGCAACCTTCTCCCACATATAATCTGGAAGATCTTTTGTACAACAATATAGAAATTATCATTACTGTCAACTACTGGTCCTTCCTATCTGCACATTCAAAGGACAGGTAGATTACGAAAATGTCGTTCCATAGTCAATTTTATGTTATAAGCTGAACGATGTGAATCCAAAGAATAATGCTCTTCGTAAAGAAAATTTATGAGTCTATTGAGTTGTAAACCGGTATGACGTTCAGCACCAAACTTGAAGTCCCTGAGGTTCTCGAACGCTTCATCCTTCGATTATGAGAAGATACGCAAACGCGTTTTCCGAAAAATCGTCAAAGAAAGGAGCGATAAACTTTAACCCAACCCTTTGTGGAGAATAAAAGTCACAGATATCTGAGCGCACCAGCTCCACGGCTTCCTGACTACCTATGTCTGAACATAGCCATCACGAGTCTCCACCTCCTTACCCCCACATCTTGGAGATATCCCTGAACTAGACATCTTTAAAAAGGACATGTCTTAGTCAGATGTGACACAACTCAATAAGAGCAATCTCTTCCTCAAGCCGGAAGTCCAGAATTATAATCCTGATCCCTAGATCTTCTGCTTGACATATGTTCGCCATAGAGACCTCATTCTTAGATAGTGCTCTTCCTTAGTGAACAACTCTTTTACAGAGCATGCGTGTCCGAATGCACCAGTGTCCATCCACCAGTTAGTAGCCACGTTTGATAACTCAACCTGCTCAATCATACCAACCAAGTTAAGTAATAAAAAAAACCAAGTTTTAGCAATACCTTGCTATATTGGTTCGAATTGGTTATGCTTTCAACTCCAATTCCAGCCATTCGTCAAGTTCTGCCAGAGCAGTGACCTTCATGCGCAAAACCTCCATACGCCAAGTTATGCCATGCGCATAAGCCTTCATGCGTCCTGCATTCACATAAGCCTCCATGCGTCCTGCATGAGTCCAAGACACTATGCAGCAATCTCTGTCATGCGGCAGGACCTTCAATGCATCAAAAATATGCTATATGCTAAGAGTCTTTTATGCGGCATGAGTCTTCATGCGGCAAGAGACTTCATGCGGCAAGAGACTTCTATGCGGCCAAGTCTTGTCAACCGCCAATAACTATCATGCGTTAAGTCTCGTATTGCGCATACTCTGCAATCCTTGGTCAACTTGGAATCTTTTTTCCAAATGGAATGCGCGTCCTTCAAACGCTAACTCCTCTATTCTGGGAAATGATAGTTTCTGACAACTCACATTCAACATTTGACAAAGGACTCCTTCATCCAAATGTTCAAAGTGTATCCCATCAATCTTCTCAAGTTGGTAAAAACTTGTTGCCGAGAAGATTTGATCGGATGTTCTACATCTTTCTTCGGATCTTGATTTGAGATTGTTGGTCCCGAGACGGATTAAAGATAATAGAACGCGGGCCATAGCAGAGCTGCTAGCGAGACCCGAAGGTCCGCTCTCTACTGGAACCCAAGTTGTCGTCGAGATCAGAGATTTACACAAGAGTTTTTTATCTGATATTTTTTGATTCCAACGAAGCACGAACCAAGAACATGTTACAAACTGGCTCCGAAGAAAATAAAGATTACAACAAGCAACAAGTAAAACATTCATCCCTTTACATTCGCAGATGCTACAATGAGAAAAAACGAAGTAAAGAAAAACTGAAGAGAAGCTCCTTGCTGGGGTGGTCAAAACCACCGTTGCTCAAAACAAGATTCGTCATATAGACGATTTGCCCCCAGAAACCAGCAAGTTTACAAAAGAACTTCTGGAACGCTCAAAGTCACATTCGATAACACTCGGAAACACCATGTGAGAGGAAGACACTCTAGGCCGCATATGATCTGGTGTTCTCGATTTTTTATTTGTATTCTCTCTCCTCAAATGAAAGAGGAGGTCCTCTATATAAATAAAAGAAAATAACACCTATGCGGCTTGAGGAAACTCCATGTCGCATAAGTACTGACCGACCAGATCCCCAAAATCCGGATGTCAGAGCCGTCGGCGCCGCAAGTTATGCTGCACTGCACGAGGCAGACAACGTCGCCAAACGCCGAAAGCAGTCGCTCATGCTGCCTGACACACTGTACTGCACGAGGCAGACAACGCCGCTAAATGCCGAAAGCAGGCCCTGTTCCCTCTACGTCAGACTTTCCACAGGCAGCATGGGCACCGAGCTGCATGCGCTCCTAGCCGCATGGGCACCGAGCCGCATGCACCCCTGGCCGCATGAGCACCTGACTACATGACCCCCTGGCCGCATGGCTCCTAGAAGCATGCGTCCGAGCAAGCAACCGTGCATGTAACTCGCGCATAAAAGGAGCGGACGTGCTAAGTGCAAAGTGCGCCAACAAAGTGCCACTTTGCGTCATTGAGCACGATTCCGAGTCACTAAGCCCCTGCGAGGCTTAGCTCATAAGGAAAACTTTTCAAAGGTAGTGACAAAACAAAAATTTTCATTTATGGAGTTCACACTTAAACCCTCTAGGAAAAGTCAACCCACATTGACCTCCACCCCATGTGCATATACCAATACTAAGCATAGCAATATATTGAGATATACACATTGGTGGTTTTTTAATATGTGACTAAAACTCCCAAAGCCAAGTGAAAAACACCAGCAATATGTATTTATAAAGATATTTTGTATATTAGATCGTAATAATATCCATACGTATGTATATATCGGATAGTAACTTATTCTCTGATAAGTTCGGGAAAAAATTTGATCCAAAGAAATACTACTTTCTTATATGTTTGTCATGAACAGGATCATGCAAGCACTTTCGACCATGTTTTAGGTCTCTTTGTAGCCCTAGACATGGGCGAGCATATCCGACAGGAGTATCGAGAAAACGTCATGTCCGATACGGTTAGAGACGGGATCAAAATTTTGAAGTAGGGTGGATTAGCTTTAGTTACTATAAAGTATTAAAATTTTATACTAAAAATTTGATAGAGTTTTTTTGTAAATTCGACGATTCAAAGCCTGCTCGACGATCCAAAAATTCGGCAGAGTTTGCCTTATAGAACGAAAGTATAGTTTTTTGTGGCTTGGGTGCTCCTGCTCAACTCATTTTAAAAAATACTTGATTATGTAGATAAGCCAAAAAAAACATCATTTATCAATAACTAAACAAGACTACTTCAAGGAACCAACAAATAAAAATACAAAATAGAAGCAAGCAACAGAGAAGGAAGAAGGTAGTGGCGTATTACCTCTCGTGTCTGATTCGACACGACTGCGATCAAGTATTGGACACTGAATGATGTCGAGGTTCAACTGCTCGATGGGAACTCCGCTAAAGATTTCCTTAATCGACGATGCTCGTCGTCACCTGGGACAACGATTCCGTTGTGAGTTTTTCTCGAACAGTTGATGAGTAATTTCTGGAACAAAATTTAAATGAGAGAATTCATAGCATGTTGATCATCATCGTAAATAACTAGAATAAGAAATTAGAATACTCATCATTCAGTCCATCCACCATATGTTCCTTTGTGTTAGGTAGTTGATCATCATCGGTAGGCTTGGTGGTCATCATCATCGGTAGGCTTGAAGAAAGCTCTCTCCTAAAAAAATGACCCACGGGCTATGGTCCAATTTTGACCTTACTATGGTACAAAAATTCAAAAAATTATCCCGAACTACAATCCGGGTAGGCTTGTGCCTAGTTCCGCCATTGAATACGAAGATTATCTGGACAACATCGGACATCATAGATATAGATGGTTGCTGCAATAACGACGCCCTCCCCCACCCTCGTGGAAAGGTCATGCCAGTTTTGACCGATCACTAAAATATCAATTTGGAGGTGCAAGAAAGTTACTGGAGCAGAGGATTAGGCAATATGTGCCCCCATTCACTCATCTGGCAAACTTGGTGCCAACATGATTAAAGATGCGCAGTAAGAATGTTCAACAACAGGCAAATTTGGCAAAGAGGGGATTATAGTGCTCTCATTAGTTGGTTGGACCAGCAGTCGGATGCTTTCTGTTTAAAGCCTCGCAAACCTACCATGAGGCCTATAGCCCATGATTGGGGATGCATAATGTCCAATAGAACCAAGGACTTTCAACAAAGGAAAAATTGAACAGCTTTAAGAAGACTTTTGGAAATAGGCTGTAAGAACATGCAAAAGATCTGAACTAAGAAAGGGTGGCAATGGGGACCTACAACCTGGTAGAAAAAGAACTGGATTTTTGGATTTGGATCATCAAATACCATAGTAGTAACGAGGTGGCAATGGAGATCTACAACCGGATAGGAATAAAACTGCATTTTTGGAATTGGATCATCAAAATTAATTGCATACTATTCACCCTGCATTTGCATAACACTCACAATAACTGTTTCATTGCCAGAGTTTAGTAAAAAAAAATCTCACATGTTGGGAACGAAACGCGAAACCATTCCTCAAACCAGAGAATACCTGCAAGAGAACCGAACAAAACGCACAAACAAAAAAACATCAAACACAAATTGTAGATCCGGAGATTTTACGTGAAAAATTCAGATGAAAAAATCCACGAGACGATCGGAGTCAAACCCTGAAGAACCTTCACTAATGTAATCAAGAGTTTACATCCTCTACAAGCTCATCACCGATCCAACACGGATCACCGTAACTCTTTGGAACAAAAAAATAGATTACAACCACGAAGAAAAAAAACAATAAAAAAATACCCAAAATTGATCTCCTTCTTCGAAACGGCCTATAATCCTTTTTTCTCCTCTCCAAAGTTGCAATAACACTCTTGCCACATTTGTTCCTCTATTTTTTCTTTTCTTTTCTCATGTTGTTGTATATTGCATGAGCCTTTTTATAAACCCTTGCATGAATTAGGGTTTCCATATGAAAATCTATATATGGAGGCCAAAAATATTTATGGAAATCCAATTACATTCAATCATATATTTTAATGGAAATCAAATCATAAATTAGCTTACCATAAATTGAAAATCGAATTATATGGAAAGTTAATATATGAAAGATCCAATCATAAATATACAATTATAATTAAAGTCAAAGATGAAAATCCAATATAATCTTTGTTTACCATAAATGTTCCAATACAAGGCACTCGATGCACTTCTCGAGCTTTTCCGACATACGGATGACGCTCGTCGCATTTCGGGGTATTCTTCACATAGGTTGGGAACCCCACCCACTCCAACAAATCTCTCACTTCACAACTATGTGGAGGGGGTCGTTGTCACGCCCCGATCTCCCGCAGGCAATCGGCCGTTCCCGCTAGGCGGGAATCACCCTCGCCAGCGCTCCCGCGGAACGATCGCTTAACCCATCCGGGCGTGATGCCGCACGAGCGTGATCCACGCCCGTGCAAGGCCATGGTTCATTGGCTGGCGGCAAGAGTTCTAAGCCACAGAGTCGCACAGATTGTCCGAGTGCAGCGGAGTCATGAACGCATAGGCGATCGGTAACAGGTTCACTGAGTCGACAATATAGCGGAAGCATTGAAACAAGTAAAGTAATCTCTTTATTGATATGAACAAGTGTTACAGGCGGCGTATAGCCGAGATTACAAGCCGCTCAAGCCTCTCTCTCTGAAACAGTAAAAGCGTGCCAAGTGGCTACAACTGTGGAATGATTGTACTAGCGATGGTTCAGGCGATGCTCCAACATTATGTCTTGTATATGTGCTTCAGTCCCGGACGCACCGTTGCAAGGCTTCAGAGGAAAACTCCTGGCCTTAGCACGCACGAAGGAGGCATCCACACCGAACGAGGTTCTCCCGCATCCTGCACACAAACTGGTGGATTATCAGTACATTGAATGCACTGGTGGGGAAGCTACTCGCCCGCTCGACAAATCTAAACACGTAATAAAGGTTCCGTGCACAACTATTAAGTTGTCTTTCTAGTTGCCTTAGGATCAGTTTCATGCAGATATTGAATAGCCTATCGTGTCGGGCAGTGCGCCGTGCGATGTTAGAGGAAACACGGCGAGACTTACCAACTTACCATCTCCTTCCCTGTCCAAGGCAAACATTGAGGCAAACATCGTTAATTCAAGCAGGAACATGTATAAGCATTCAAGGGCATAGCATATGCAAACACGAGGGTCGTTTTAACATGATCGTTCAGGTGTTCAGTTGATGCGATGCAATGACTCGCATGCGGATAGCCACTAAGCGAGGATGACTTATCTATATGAACAGAAGTCGCTGGCATAGCCATAAAGGACCAGATTTGTAGTCTCAGGGTCGAGGATAAAGTGCAAGAAATGAACACGATGGGCATTGCACTTTATCCCGCCAAAACAGACGACTACTGTAGTCTCAGGGTCGAGGATGAAGTGCAAGCATACAGAAACAGAGAGCCTTGCACTTATTCCGCCGAAACAGACGACTACCAGAAGTTCCGTCTAGACCGGGTCGGCCCCAGTGCCCCGGTGACCGCCCGCGGAACGAGATCCGAAGATCACCTTTTACAAGTTGTCCGCGACATGCAAGTCAGGGTCTCGGGTCAGATACAGAAACAAGTTCGTGGCAGAATATATATATGAACAAGTCCGGTATGGAACGAGTTCGAACAGAATATATATATATGGAACTTGTTGAGACAGGATTCAGTAGTTTGCTCCTCGAGCTGTAATCCAGGAATTTATTCATTCTTGGTGCAGATTCCCTGGTTCAGAATTTGCCTTGGTGACCTAACGGTCCCGGATACTTGCAGGTTCGTTCAGGCACGGAACGACTACTTAGTAGTCTTCCGGGGTTTGGATGAATACAAGACAACATACAACAGACAAGCATGCGATTCTAAGGAACATAAGCAGACACGTTTGCTCGGGCCCGAAGGTAGTCCGAGAGATGAAACCGTTAAGGGACTTAGCATGCGAGGGTCTGAGTATAAGCAGTATTTTATTTCCATGTTCTAGCAAGCAATACAAGTTGGGATTATTCCCTTAGCTAGGTGCATTGGATTTATTAGCATGCAGGGGGTGAATCACCTAGCGACTAGCATGTATATTCCAGATTTTAGGTGTGCTGGCTAAGCAAAGACAAGTTCACCGTAGCCACCCACCTTAGCGATGATTCGCCTCGGTAGAGCGATACGTCTGAGCGAGCCTCTGAAAACCTAAGCCGGATTCCTGTAGGGACAAGTCTGGATATCCTTTGCTTCTTGTTTGAGGCAAAGCAGGTCGGGACAGTTGCACTATTGCCGTTTGAGACGGCAGTCCGCTTGAGCGGAACGGGGTGTTACAGTCGTCATCCCTACGATCCGCATGTAGTACTCAAACTTTTCTCTTGGAAGAATCTTTGTAAACATGTCTGCTCCGTTGTCATCTGTATGAACCTTCTCAAGCATCATTTTCTTTTTTTCCACAACTTTTCGTATCCAATGATACTGGATCTCAATGTACTTGGACCGGCTATGAAATGTCTGGTTCTTCATAAGGTGAATAGCACTATGACTATCGTAAGGCAAATGATATTGCTCTTGCTTTAGCCATATTTTCTGTAACAGCTTCTTCATCCACAACAACCCCTTGCAAGCCTCTGTCGCCTTAATGTACTCTGTCTCTGTCGACGATAAGGCAACACACTTATGCAACCGCGACTTCCACGATACTGCTCCACTAGCAAACATCATCACATAGCCCGAAGTCGATCGCCTCGTGTCTACATCTCCAGTCTTATCAGTGTCGATATACCCAACCGGCTTTGGCTCGTCACCACCAAAAGAAAGTCTCCAATCGGTAGTGCCCTGAAGATATTATAGAATCCACTTGACCCCACTCCAATATACCCTTTCAGGATTGGAAGTATACCTGCTAACAGTGCAACCTGCGTGAGAAATGTCTAGCCTCGTACACACCATAGCATACATAGGACTCCCACAGCTGAGGCATATGGAACCCGCTCCATATCTTTCTTCTCGTCCTCGGTAGATTGACACTGCTCCTCAGTGAACTTAAAGTGATCCGCAAGGGAGATACTCATTTTCTTCGACACGTCCATCCCGAAACGCTGAAGTACCCGGTAAATGTACTTCTTTTAGGACAAGTATAACATCTTGGACTCTCTCTCTCTCTCAGCTGATCTCTATCCCAAGAATAGTCTTCGCTGCACCCAAATCCTTCATAGAGAAGGCCGTGCCCAGTTGGCGCTTCAACTCTGCTATCTTAGTGGCATTCCGACGTACTAGTAGCATATCATCAACATATACCAGTAAAATGATAAAATCATCATCGACAAAGTACCTCACAAATATACAGTGGTTTGACGTCGTCCGTGTGTAACCATGCTCGCCTATATACGACTCGAACTTCCTATACAACTGCCTCAGAACCTGCTTTAGACCATACAAGCTCTTTCTCAACTGGTAGACCAAGTGTGACTTGCCCTTCTCATAGAATCCCTCTGGCTGCTCCATGTACAACTCTTCCTCAAGATCACCATGGAGGAATGTCGTCTTCATATCCATTTGCTCGACTACTAAGTCAAAACTGGATGCCAATGCTAGCACCACCTGAATCGATGACTGCTTGACGACTGGAAAAAATATCTCATTATAATCTACGTCTTTTCGCTGATCGTAGCCTTTAACTACCAGCCTTGCTTTGTATCGAGGGCAAGTAGCATCATCTGTCTGGTTCACTCTGAATATCCATCGATTCTTCAAAGTCTTCTTTCCCTTTGGCAACCGCAACAGATCATAAGTAGAGTTGGTCTCCAAGGAACTCATTTCCTCCTGCATGGCCACCATCCACTCCTGCCTGTGTTCGTCTTCCATAGCCTCTGTAAAACGTTCGATTTCTCCACCATCAGTCAGTAGCACATACTCACCCGATGAGTATCTCGTAGATGGTCGACGCTCTCTATCGCTCATCCTCAATAGAACCACTGGTGATGGATGTATACTAACTGTAACACCCCGTTCCGCTCAAGCGGACTGCCGATTCAAACGGCAAAAGTGAAACGTCCCGACCCGCTTTGCTTCAGCGAGAATACTCGTTTGAGGCAAGAGTATTTTCAGACTTTTCCCTTCAGGATTTTGGCTTAGGCTTTCAGAGGCTTGCTCGGAGTATCGCTCAACCGAGGCGAATCATCGCTAAGGTGGGTGGCTACGGTAAACTTGTCTTTGCTTAGCCAGCACACTTAAAAATATGGATGTTTCATGCTAATAGCTAGGTGAATCAACCCCTGCATGCTAATAAAAATATAACGCACCTAGCTAAGAGAATAATTCCAACTGTATTGCTTGTGCTAGAACATGGAAATAAAATATTGCTTATAATCAGACCCTCGTATGCTACCTTTGCCTTATGCAACAAGACCCCGCTATGCCTCGAGTAGAACGATATGTATATGCTCTTCTTAGTGCACTGTTCACTTGTTTACACTGCACGAACCTAGATCATGTTGCTCGTTAAGTCCCTTTACGGTTTCACTCCTCGGCTTACCTTCGGGCCCGAGCCAACGAAAATGCTTAAGTTTTTAGTTATGAATGCATGCTTGTCTGCTTAGTGTAGTTTGTACACATTGCCTCATTAAATATTTGCTGCACGAAATATCATGCCACAATCAAGAACACAATCGTGAGTAAGTCAGAAGACTATCAAATAGTCCTTTTTGTGCAATATGAACCTGAAAGTATTCGGGACCGTAGGGTCGCCAAGGCATTTACCGAACTAGGGGACTGCATCAAGGGACAGTTAAGCAAGATAATATCGCAACACCTCAGAAAAGTGATATTCGTATTCTACTCAATCTAACAGCTCAGGGAGACTATGTAAAGACAGATCTGCTATGTGATTATCTCATGCTCGTATTGCCTTAGGTTGCATCAAGTCGAGTTGAACACTGAACGAGAATCGTGTTAAGTAAAGCAATGAATCAACAGCTCGCGGAGCAATACTCATTCAGGAAAGAATCAAGGATTATTGTTATGAATCTGGAATGGCCATAGAGACTTGCGCGTCGCGGACAACTTGTGCACAGGGGTATGAATTGGTTCCATAGACTGTTGTCGGGTCACTGGGACCGATCCGATCTAGATGAAAAGTATGGAATAATCAGTATGTTAGAGGAGGAAATGGCATGCAGCGGGGATCGCCATCTGTATTGTATTCTATTTTTTTCCGTGATTATAACTCATCTTTTATGGCTATGCCAGCGACAATCGTTCATATAGATAAGTCATCCTCGCTTAGCAGCTATCCGCGTGCGAGTCATTGCATCGCATCAAGAATATCGAAATCAACTGAACGATATTGAGTATAAGATACTTGTGCATGAGTATCCCCTGCAAGACTTCTGGATAATCAGTATGCTCGTGTACCCGAAACATAATCTCGCATGCAACCACTTGTGTTTGTATATGCTAATGCCCTGATTCATTGTATATATTCTCGTGCATGAATTAACTTAGTTTGCCTTGGACAGGGAAGGACAAATGGTAAGTTGGTAAGTCTCGTAGTATTTTCTCTTATGTCGTATGGCGCACTGCCACACGAGTTAGGCTACTCAATCTTTGCCATAAAACTAATCCTAAGGCAAAACTAGAAAGATAACTTAATAGATGGTGCACGAAACCTATTGAAAATGTTTGGATTTGTAGAACAGGCGAGTAGCCTCCCCACCAGTGCATTCATGTACTGATAATCTACCAGATTGTTTGTAGGGTGCAGGAGAACCTCGTTCGGTGCGGATGCCTCCTTCGTACGTGCTAAGGCGTGGAGTTCACTCTGGAGCCTTGGAGCGTTGCGATTCCGGAACTGGAGCACTTATACAAGACATAATGTTGAAACATCGCCAGTACATCATTCCACAAATATAGCCATTTGGTATGCTTTTACTGTTTTAGAGAGAGAGGTTTGAGCGACTTGTAATCTCGGCTATGTGCCGCCTGTAACACTTGTTTATATCAATAAAGCAACTTGTGTTATTCAATGCTTCCGCTATTGTCGACTCAGTGAACTTGTTACCAAATCGCCTATGCATTTATAATTTCGCTGCACTCGGACAATCTATGCGACTATGTGGCTTAGACCTCTTACCGTCAGCCAAAGAACCACGGCCTTGCACGGTCGCGGATCACGCTCGTGCGACATTACGCCCAGATGGGCCGAAGCGATCATCCCGCGGGAGCACTGACGTGGTGATTCTCGCTAGCAGGGACGGCCGATTAGCCTGCGGGAGATCGGGGCGTGACAGATTGGTATCAGAGCTTGGCTATACGCCTTTGGACTTCTTACGATTTTCTAAGTTTTGAAAGCTCGTTCGTGGGTTATGTACACACTCTCTCTCAATGTCCCAAACAAAATATTCCAAAAATAAGTCTAAATACTTTCGAAAAGTGCATGTGAATGATATAATTGCTTGTATAAAATTTTGATACGATTGGCCTTTGTGCCAACCTGTGCCAGTTCCTTTGGGAATAGACTCGTGCTAGAATCGCGACTTATGTGCGAACCTGAAATGCCTATACATGTTTTCCCAACTTGTTAGTATGAAATCGAATATTGTTCGAACGGTTAGCTTTGTACGCAGCCTTTCAGCTAAGTTGTGTAGAGTATCGCACGCCAAGACCCTTTGGTGCAAACTGAGTTGTAACGAGATGTGATATCATTCCGGAATGAGACAAGTCAGACTTAGAATGCCAACCGATAAAAACATTCTCGGATTTATCGCTTAGACGAATATTGAGAATCGTGCTTAGATTTTGAGAAATAGCTCGAACGATATTTTGTGTTGGAAGATAGAAATCGAATATGGATTAATTGGATGACTCAATTCTGAGTGGTGTATGGATCACTTAGAAATGTCCAAACGAATTCATAAGGTTTCGTGCGATAGTTGGATCGAACGAATTTGAGAATGTCTTGAATAAATGATAAGGCTTATATCAAATTGGGATTCACGGAAATGGAAATTGATATCTGGTTAAGAAAACTTGTTGGAAACTTGGTGGATTGTAGGAACGATTTCGGATTGAAACGAACGGATTGAACGTGAATACAATATCGCTCGAATAGAAATTAGTCCAAACTAAATATTGTGTTTCGATGAAAGAGATAAGCGATAATGGATTTGGCTTAGAGTTCGGAAGAGCGGCCTTGAAATCTAGTTTAAAATGATAACTCTCAAAATCAGTCCCAACGAGAACGGTTATCCTGCGGGAGCGCCGGCGTGGTGATTTCACGTGCGGCGGGGATGATCGAACTCAAGGGAACACGTTTGGTGATTATTCCAAACGAACTCGATGAATGCAATGTATCAAAATAGATTTTATAACTTGGATGAAGCAAAGTGAAAATGATAAAGGTGTCTCGATCGTGCCAAAAATAACCATAACATTCAAAAGTTTTTGTCTTGTGCGGGAGTAACTCTATGTCATACATGCGTCATTCCCGAATTAGGACGATTATCCAACGGGAGCATTGACGTAGTGATCAAATGTCCAACGAGGGTAATCAAACTTGCGGGAGATCGAGGCGTGACAACTTATGGATCGTCTTGACTTTTGGTTCGACATGATAAAATGAATTTGAAAATGCAAGTGATTGAAAATGTTTTGATAGATAAGTTAGCCTAGAACCTGGAATAAATCATGCTTGATGGTTTCGTGAACGAATACGTGAATCAAGTTGAATGACTTGGATTATAATCCAAGGTTTAGAACTGAATCTTGGCTTGGTGGACTAGACTTGAAATGGATAGGGATTCTATCAAAAATATGTTTGGAGAGATAGACTATGCAAATCACTAGGCTTATCCTGCAACTTGGATATGGAATAATAGACTATGCAAATCACTAGGCTTATTCTGCAACTTGGATATGCAAATCACTAGACTTGAAATGGACGGTCGCCGGGGCACTAGGACCGTTCCGATACGGATGGAAAGTATGAAATAATCAGTATGTTAGAGGAGGAAATAACATGCAGCGGGGATCGCCACCTGCGTTGTATTCTATTTTTATCCCGTGATTATAACTCGTCCTTTATGGCTATGCCAGCGAAAATCGTTCATATAGATAAGTCATCCTCGCTTAGCGGCTATCCGCGTGCGAGTCATTGCATCGCATCAAGAATATCAAAATTAACTGAACGATCTTGAGTATAAGATACTTGTGCATAGTTGAACACTTGAGTATCCGCTGCAACACTTTTGGATAATTAATATTCTTGTGCACCCGAAAAGTAATCTCGCACGCAACCACTTGTGTTTGTATATGCTAATGCCCTGATTCATTGTATATATTCTCGTGAATGAATTAACTTGGTTTGCCTTGGACATGAAAGGACAAATGGTAAGTTGGTAAGTCTCGCTATGTTTTCTCTTATGTCGCACGGCGCACTGCCACACGGGTTAGGCTACTCAATCTTTGCCATAAAACTGATCCTAAGGTGAAACTAGAAAGATAACTTAATAGATGGTGCACGGAACCTATTGAACATGTTTGGATTTGTAGAGCGGGTGAGTAGCCTCCCCACCAGTGCATTCATGTACTGATAATCTACCAGATTGTTTGCAGGGTGTGGGAGAACCTCGTTCGGTGCGAATGTCTCCTTCGTGCGTGCTAAGACGTGGAGTTCACTCTAGATCCTTGGAGCGTTACGACTTCGGAATTGGAGCAATTATACATGACATAATATTGGAACATCGCTTGTACATCATTCCATAAATGTAGCCATTTGTCACGCTTTTATTATTTTAGAGAGAGAGAGAGAGAGGCTTGAGGGACTTGTAATCTTGGCAATGCGCCGCCTGTAACACTTGTTTATATTAATAAAGAGTTTGTTTTACTTCAACTTGTGTTATTCAATGCTTCTGATATTGTCGACTCGGTGAACTTGTTACCAAATCGCCTATGCGTTTATAATTCCGCTGTACTCGGACAATCTGTGCGACTCTGTGGCTTGGACCTCTTACCGCCAGCCAACGAAACCATGGACTTGTACGGGCGCGGCTCACGCTCGTACGGTATCACGCCCAGATGGGCCGAAGAGATCGTCCCACGGGAGCGCTGATGCGGTGATTCTCGCCTAGCGGGGACGGCCGATTAGCCTGTAGGAGATCGGGACGTGACACTAACAGCCTCCTCCTCAGGAACTGCCTCCTCGGCATGCTCATCCTCCTGAAGATCACCCTAACCACCATCAGTAGGCAGGTGATCAAGGTTGGAAGAAACTTCATGTACTGGCTCCCCCATAACTAGATCCTCTGCGATGTCTTCTTAAAACTGCTCGAAGAAGTTCTGCCCACTCACCTAGATCAGTCATCTTGTGTTTCGATCGAGAAACTCTTCGAGAAGGCTTTTGCTCGAGCCAGCAAAGCGATATCTTTTGTATATAGTGCCAACGCGGAGCGGGGCACTACACCACCATCAATGGATTACCTTTATAGGACCGCAGACATTCGAATGAATCAACTCGAGCAACGCCGGCTTCCTTGAACTTGGATAATTTTGGAAAGACACCCTATTTTTTCCCCTAAACAGTACGTGCATCTCTCCAGCTTTGTAGACTTGAGTCCTGGAATCACCTTCCTGTTCACCAAGTAGCTTATCCCCTTCTCGTTGATGTGGTTGAGCCGCCTAGGCCACAACTCGATAGATGCATCAAAAGCTGCGTTCACCTTATGTGCCCCTTGTGTGCTCCCTTAGTAGAGTCCGGACCTCTTGCTTCCTCTAGCAATTAAGATCGAACCTCTGGAAAGCTTCCACTGACTGTCCCCGAAGAGATTGAAGAAACCCTCATCATCCAACAATCCAACCGACACCAGGTTGAACCAGATATCAGGGATATGACGAACATCTTTCAGAACAAGAACTACACCTATCTTTGTCCTCAAATGCACATCTCCAATAGCAACTGCCTTCGACACATCTCTATTGCCTATCTTCAACACTCCACAGTCGCATATTGTGTAAGTAGCAAATAGTGCCCTGTTGTGAGTTACGCGCATTGAAGCACCTGAATCCACCAGCCAAGAGTTGTCATCGTAGGCGAGGTTCATAACTAATACATCACCTACAATAATCAGATCGCCTCCATGTGCCGAGGCCGCCGCTGTAGTACTTTTGTCTTGCTTTTCCTTGTCGCCCTTCAATTCTCTCTCTTCCAAGAAAAATAGTTCTGCTTGATTTGACCTTTCTTGCCACAATGGTAACACTCTGAGTCCTCGTACTGACCCTTAGACCTTCTCCTGCTTTTGTCTCTTCCACCGCCTGGACCCCTGCTTTTACCCCTTCTGCGGCTCTTTGAATCAATCACCTATGCGTGGTATGTGGATGAAGTGGCCTGAGAACGTCTCCACATCTTTTCATTCAGTACTCCGCTCTTGGCAAACTCCAGACTGACCATGCCTTCCGGAGCAGAAGCGATCATACACACTCATACGGTCTCCTACGAGTCTTACAATATACACAACAGTCATAGTTCCTGAACCTCATCGTCTAACTTGACTCCCATCGAGGATTGTTGGTAAACCACGTCATGGAAATTACTAAAATGATCCGTAATGGACGCCCCATCTTTGTACTGCAGACCCATCATTATCCGGATCAGAAATAATTTATTTACCCCAGTCTTCTTCGCATACAAAGATTTTAGCTTATCCCAAAGTGTCCTCGTGTGCTCAATACTGGCAACATGGTTGTACACGTTCTCGTCAATGAACTGCCTTATGTATCAACACACCTGTATATTCACGAACTTCCAGTCCTCTTCGAATTTGTTACTGGGCCTTTCGGAAGCAAATACCGACAGATGCAGCTTCTTGAAAAATATCATATCATTCATTTTGCTCCTCCAGTAATGATAGTTGGTACCATTCAGATTTACCATGCGCATCGGCTTTTCTGTCAACTCCTGACACCCTTCTGAAATTTTAGAATCTGGCTCTGATACGACACTGTTGGGAACGAAACGCAAAAACCATTTTCCAAACCAAAGATTACTTGCGAGAGAACCGAGCAAAACGCACAAACCACAAAATATCAAACACAAATCGCAGACACAGAGATTTTTATGTGAAAAATCTAGATAAAAAAAATATGGGACAATCGAAGTCCAATCCTGAAGAACCTCCACTAATGGAATAAAGAGATTACACCCTCTACAAGCTCCTCACCGATCCAACATGGATCATCCTAACTCTTTGGAACAGAAAATAGATTACAACCACGAAGAAAAAAGACAATGAAAAATACCCCAAATTGATCTCCTTCTCTGAAATAGCCTCCAATCCTTCTTTCTCCTCTCCAAAGTTGCAATGGCACTCTTGCCAAAAAAATTTCTCATGTTGTTGTATATTGTATGAGCCTTTTTATAAACTCTTGTATGAATTATGGTTTCCATATGAAAATCTATATATGAAAGCCAAAAATATTTATGAAAATCCAAATACATTCAATCATATATTTAATGAAAATCAAATCATAAATTAGATTACCATAAATTAAAAATCCAATTATATGAAAAGTTAATATATGACAGATCCAATCATAAATATATAATTAAAGTCAAAGATAAAAAATCTAATATAATATTTTCTTACCATAAATGTTACAATACACGACGCTCGATGCACTTTTTGAACTTTTCCGACACACGGATGACGCTCATCGCACTCCAAAATATTTTCCACATAGGTTGGGAACCCCACCCCCTCCAACATCACTGACATGAATGTAATAGGGATTCAGTAATGAAACGCTAACAAGAACTACCTGATCATTTCAACAACTAGGATACCATTATATTAGCATGTGAGAACTAAGGCGTTTATGCATATGATTGAGCTCGTACAGACCATAGCATACATGAGACTCCCCACATATGAGGCATATGGAACCCGTTCCATATCTTTCTTCTCGTACTCAGTAGATGGACACTGCTCCTTAGTGAACTTAAAGTGAGCCGCAAGGAGGTTACTCACTTTCTTCGACCCTTCCATCTCGAAATGCTGAAGTATCCGATGAATGTACTTCTTTTGAGACAAGTGTAGCAGCTTGGATTCTCTCTCTCGACTGATCTCCTTGGCGGTTCAACTCTGTTATCCTAGTGGTATTCCGACCGACCAGAAGCATATCATCAACATAGACCAGTAAAATGATGAAATCATCCTCGAAAAATTACCTCACAATTACACAGTGGTCCGACGTTGTCCGTGCATAACCATGCTCCCCCATAAACGACTCAAACTTCATGTACCACTGCCTCAGAGCCTGCTTTAGACCATACAAGTTCTTCCTCAACCGGCAGACCAAGTGTGACTTGCCCTTCTCACGGAATCCCTTTGGCTGCTCCACGTACAACTCCTCCTTAAGATCACCGTAGAGGAATGCCATCTTCACATTCATCTGCTCGACCTCCAAGTTAAAACTGGCTGCCAATGCTAACACCACCCTAATAGATGATTGCTTGACAACTGACAAAAATATCTCATCATAATCTATGCCCTTCCGCTGATCGTAGCCTTTAACTGCTAGTCTCGCTTTGTATCGAGGGTGAGTAGCATCATCTGTCTGCTTCACTCTGAATATCCATCAATTTTTCAAAGCCTTCTTGCCCTTTGGTAATCATACCAGCTCATAAGTAGAATTGGCATATAAGAAACTCATCTTCTCCTGCATAGCCTCTATCCACTCATGCTTGTGTTCGTCTTCCATAGACTCGACAAAATTTTTAGAATTTCCTCTGTCTGTTAGTAGCACATACTCAACCGATGAGTATCTCGTAGATGGTCTACGCTCTCTATTGCTCCTCCCCAACGGAACCACCGGTGTTGGGTGTATATCAACAGCCTCCTCCCCTTCAGGAACTGCCTCCTCGGTATGCTCATCCTCCCGAGGGTCACCCTGACCACCATCAGCAGGTTGATGATCAAGATTGGGAGCAACTCCATGTACTGGATCCCTCATAATTGGATCCTCTGTGTTGTCCTTTGGAAACTACTCGAAGCGAAATGACTCTAACTCAGGCAATTCCTTAGCCTCAGAAGGTATCTCGGAATCCTGAGTGTTGGTTATGGTCTGATCCTCGACGAAAACCACGTCCCTACTTCTGTAGAACTTTCTTGCTACTAGATCGTAGAGTCTATATCCAAACTCATCCAGACCGTAGATGACAAAGACGCACCGCCTCGTCTTCGGCTCAAGTTTTGATCTTTCATCCTTCGGTACATGCACAAAGGCCTTACAACCAAACACTCGCAGGTGATTGTATGATGTCTCTTTGCCATACCATACTTTGTCAGGCACATTACCCTGCAAAGGAACACTAGGAGATAAATTAATAATATAAGAAGCAGTATAAAGAGCCTCACCATAAGAGTTGTCCGACAAGTTTGCTTCTGACATCAAACATCGCACCCTCTCCATCAGCGTCCTATTCATGCGCTCTGCTACACCGTTGAGCTGCGGTGTCTTTGGTGGAGTCTTCTGGTGTCGTATCCCTTGCTCTCTGTAATAAGCATCAAAGGGATTAACGTACTCTCCGTCATTGTCGGACCCAACACATAGTAGCTTCTTGCCCGTCTCTCTTTCAACAGAGGCCTGTAACTCTTTAAAAGTGGACAGAACCTGATCCTTGGTATTTATGACATAGACCCAAACCATCCTTGAAGAATCATCAATAAAAGTCACAAAATAAGAAGCACCACCAATGGACTTTACTTTCATATGACCACAAACATCCGAGTAAATCAACTCGAGCAACGTCGACTTCCTTGAACTTGAGTGACTTTGGAAAGACACCTTATTTTGCTTTTTTTGCCAAATAGTGCGTACATCTCTCCAATTTTGTAGACTTTAACTATGGAATCACCTTCCTGTTCACCAAGTAGCTCATCCCCTTCTCGCTGATAGGATTGAGACACCTGTGCCACAACCCAGTAGATGCATCAGTAGTTGCGTTCACCTCATGTGCCCCATGTGAGCTGCCTTCCATATAATAGAGTCCAGATTTCCTGTTTCCTCTGGCAATCACCATCGAACCTCTTAAAAGCCTACACTGACCGTTCCCGAATAGGTTGAAGAAACCCTCTTCATCCAATCGATACCAAGTTAAAAAGGATATCAGGGACATGACGGACATCTTTGAGAACAAGAACTGCACCCGTCTTTGTCCTCAAATGCACATCTCCAACAGTAACAGCTTTTGACACATCTTCGTTGACCATCTTTAACACTCCACAGTCGCCTGTTTTGTAAGTAGCAAATAGTACCCTGTTGTGTGATACGTGCGTTGAAGCACCTGAGTCCACCAGCCAAGAGTTATCATCGCAGACGAGGTTCATAACTACGTCATCACCTACAATGATCACGTCGCCTACATGTGCCGAGGCTGCCACTGTAGTGTTCTCACTTTATTTTCCCTTGTCGCTCTTCTTTTCCCTTTTCCAAGCAAAAAAGTTCTACTTGATGTGGCCCTTCTTGCCACAATAGTAACACTCCGAGTCCTCGTACCGACCCTTGGACTTGCCCCTGCTCTTGTCTCTGCCACCACCTAGACGCCTGCTCTTGCTCCTTTCGCGCCTTTTTGAATCTAGCGCCTCTGAGTGGGATGTTGATGAAGTTCCCTGAGAACGTCTTCGCATCTCTTCATTCAGTACTCCGCTCTTGGCAAACTCTAGACTGAACACTCATTTCGGAGTAGAAGCGATCATAGATACCCATAAAATTTTCTACGAGTCTGGCAATGTACACAATAACCATAGTACATGTACTTCGTCGTCGAACTTGACTACCATCGAGGATAGCTGGTCCACTACGCCCTGGAACTCACTCAAGTGATCCAAAATAGACAGACCATTTTTGTACCACAGATCCATCGTCGTTCGGATCAGGAATAACTTGTTTACCCCAGTCTTCTTCGCATACAAAGATTCCAGTTTATCCCATAATGTCTTTACGTTCTCAATATTGGCAATGTGGTTGTACACGTTCTCGTCAACAAACTGTTGTATGTACCCATACACCTATATGTAGTGCCCCGCTCCGCGTCGGCACTATGTATCAAGGTGAGTGGGCAGAACTTCGTTCTCTGATTCTTGCACGCCTTAATAATGAATCTGAGTTTTTGAATGCTTGTTTTCATAAGAGAATGATAGAACCTGCCTTGCATGCTAATAAGTGAACTCACCTAGCTTGTATTTGAAACGAATATGTCTGCTTAACTAAGAGACCCTGAAACGCTTGTCTAAGACTAAGAGTTTGCATGAACATGTTCCACTATCGCTTTTGCTTAAAGAGAACCATATCGTGTGCTTGAATATGTTCAAAGAAAAGGCGGCTTGTCCCGCAACAAAGAAATATTGTCTGATGGTTCGTCTCGTCTGCATCCTAGAGTTTATTTGATAGTGTTTTATGCATTAGCTTCGGTCAGATAATGGCTATTGGTGGAGAGCTGAACCATGTGTCACGGCTGCTACAGAGATAGTGGAAAGCAACCATGTGTCACAGCAGCCAATAACATCAGATAAATGAGTCATTGGTTAGCTGGATCAACCGTTGCTAATCCTGAGTTACTCGGGGACCGCACTGCATATTGTGTTAGCTTGATAGAGGACTGTCCCTAGATATGCATTTGTTCCTAGATGTGCATTTGTCCCTAGAGTCTTTGTGTATAGCTCACGAGATACGCTGCACACACCCTGATAATAGAATAATCAGCTTGTCTTGCTTGCTTGCTTATATCTAATATGAACTCGGTTTTCTAAAGATGTTTCCAAAACAAAGTAATATGTCTCCGTGCTTCTGCTGCATGTAACGAACATAGGTAAAACTAGAAAGTTCACTAGTAATATAATATTTTACAACATGATTACTTAGTATTGGTTTTAGTGAATGTTTGCTTCTGTTCAGTTGTTTATACTCACCAGTACATATAAAAGTGCTGACCCACCAATAGTTTACTTGCTTGCAGGTACTGGATCGTCCGAGGGAGCGATAGGCGTGCCTCATCACCAAGACCCAGAAATTCTGGTTTCGATTGCCTCGAGCTGCTTTCGTATAGAGGGGCATAATGTATGGAACGATGCCTTTGTAAACAGAGAACCCAATCCCTCGATTGCCCCGATACTCAGATGCATAAATACTTGCAACAATGTCCCTCCACTGCTTACTCGATTGATGCGATGATAGCCAAACTTTAACGATGTTGCCTTGTGCGGGCGCAACCCCAGGCTCGCACGGCATCATGTCCCGGTATCAAACGACCATACGCGCCCTGCGGGAGCGTCGAGGTGCGGTGATTCGCGTCCGGTCCCGGCGGGGGAACGGTGGTCAGGAGGCCTTCGGAGCCGGGGTGTTATACTCACCAGTACTTATAAAAGTGCTGACCCACCAACAGTTTACTTGCTTGCAGGTACTTGATCGTTCGAGGGAGCGATAGGCGTGCCTCATCCCCAAGACCCAAAAATTTTGGTTTCGATTGCCTCGAGCTGCTTTCGTATAGAGGGGCATAATATATAGAATGATGCCTTTGTAAACAGAGAACCCAGTCCCTCGATTTCCTCGAATACTCAGATGCATAAATGCTTGCAACAATGTCCCTTCCCTGCTTACTCGATTGATGCGATGATAGCCAAACTTTAACGATGTTGTCTTGTGCGGGCGCAACCCCAGGCTCGCACGGTATCACGTCCCGGTATCAAACGGCCATACGCGCCCCGCAGGAGCGCCGAGGCGCGGTGATTAGCGTCCGGTTCCGGCGGGGGAAAAGTGGTCGGGAGGCCTTCGGGGCCGGGGCGTGGCACTATATATACTCGAACTTCCAGTCCTCTTCGGATTTATCACTGGGCCTCTCGGACGCAAATACTGGAGGATGCAGCTTCTTGACGAACAACAAATACTTCATCTTGCTCCGCCAATAATGACAGTTGGTACCGTTCAGGTTTATCATGCGCACCGGCTTCGTGTCTATCTCCACTCCCTGATTTGACTGTCAACTTCTGACACCTCCCTGAACTCAAGAACCTTGCTCTGATACCACTTTGTTGGGAACGAAAGCGCGAAAACCATTCCCCAAACCACCAGAGAGTACCTGCGAGAGAACCGAGCAAAAGCACACAAACTAAAAATGACAAACACAAATCGCAGACACATAAATTTTTACGTGAAAAATTCTTGAGAAAAAAAAAACACAAGACGATAGGCGTTCAACCCTGAAAAACCTCCACTAATGGAATAAGAAATACACGGACTCCTTACAAACTTCTCACCGATCCAAACGGATCGCCACAACTCTATGGAATAGAAAATAGATCACAGACAAATAAAAAACGGAGACGAGGAGAAAAGAATTACCCGAAACCAATCTCCACTTCGAAATAGCCTTCAATCTCTTCCTCTCTCCTTCCAATGTTGTAAAAGTACTCTTGCTTCCTTTTGCAATATTTTTGAGATATGTGAAATATTTTAGGGCTAGGAGACACCTAATATATATAACCTCAAACTCACAACTAGTATTCCTATTATATATAGGAATACCCAATCCAAATCCAAATCCAAATCCATTGACATATTCCTATTATATGTAGGAATACCCAATCCAAATATATTGAGGTATTCCTTATATGTAGGAATACTCATTCCAACTCCGAAATATTTTTCACATAGGTTAGGAACCCCACCCAAACCCCACCCACTCCAACAAAAGTGCCACGTCCCTTCCTAGTGTATCCGATATTTTAAAACACTTCCTAGCATCACTTGTTTCCTTTTCTAGTGATATAAAATTAAAATTTTGTGTTTTCAGATTTCTCATTTATTATTTTTTCTGTTTTAGATAATGTTATTTATATGGTGATTTATTGTTGTATCCACAGTGTAGTGTATCCTGGTTCCGCAAAATTGCCATTTTGAATCATGATGTACATCATGTTGCCCTATCCATATCCATGCAACACAGGTAAGAAATTCATATTTATTTGGAACTAGACATGGATATTTTCTTAGTGTACGCAAATTAAATCTATAATATACATATAACCATATCATGCTAAATACAGAAGGGAAAAAGAAATATATGGATATTAATTTAACCATTTTCCATCCTACCTAATACCTATCAAGCAAAACAAGAACAAAAAGAGCCTCCATCCTCCTTCATGTAAAATTTTCAAACTTTTCCGATTCTATACAATTAACACTAAATTCTTACCCTCAAATGAAATTTGCTGCTAAAAATATTCTTTATAACACCAATGATATTGACGGTCCTATGATCAAACCGTGAATAGTAATGACGATATGATTGCTTGCTAATGATAATTTGTATTATTTTTTGTATTTTTCAAAAAAAATTATTCTATACATAATATTTATATAGTTTATTATTTTATACGTAAATTTTTGTTTAGTAATTGATTATGGTTGAATTAGTATTAAATTAGAGATTATATTTAAATTATTCATAACCATAGCAAAATATTATTAGCATTAAAATAATATTAATAATAGTTACTGGGACGTGTTGTGCTAGTTCGGATCGAGAAACAGACAAAAAAATTTGTAACAGCCAGTATGATACAAACATATAATCGACTCACCAAAATACGGAAATATGCATTTAGAATCGCAATCATTTTAATTCTGAAAGAGAAACAATAATATAGTAGTTAATAAAATTGTAAGGACTTAGGAGTAGAAATAAGATTAGAATAATATAATATGAAATGGTAAGAATGATAGAGATTTTGTTAGTGTTACACAGTATAGAATTGGAGTTTTATGCATGGAAGAAGAAGATTCAAACATGGAACACCAAAATTTTAGAATAAAAGTTTTGTGGCTGGTGTTGTCGTAGATAGAAGAATGTGAAAGTGTTACGAATCATATAAGTTTACGTTTAAGAAGCCAATGGTTTTTGAATACCATAGGCCGACTCGTGCCACAGAAATATTCCTTGATAAGACTCTATGACTTGGTCTAATAAGATTGAAGACATTTTGTAAGTAAAATGTCCTTGGAGAAAATTGAAAGATATATGGGAGAGTGCAGAAGGAAGGAATTGACTCAGAAATGGAGGAAATAATATTGAAAGTAAAACAGGAGGCAGGAGCTCCTGGTTTTAACAGTAGGCAAAATAAATAAATAAATAAATCCAGCCCACAGATAAATTAACAGCATGTTATTATCTCCAATTGACCATGGATCATCTATAGTTATAAATACACACAAACATGTACAGAGAGACATATACTTTTCTTTCTCAATTGCTAATTGACGTTGCGCAAAGTTCCATTAGATACTTAGGAGAAGATATGGCACGTTGGATAAGACCAGAGGTACTTTCTTTCTTTGATAGCTTGATCTCCTTATTAGTTCTTTTCCATATATATATATATATATATATATATATATATATATATATATATATATATATATTAGTTCTTTAGGATTAATATATTTATGTGTGTGTATGCATTGCATTGCATTGCAGGTTTACCCACTGATGGCTGCCATGACATTTGTGACGAGTTTGTGCGTATTCCAGCTTGCCAGGAATGCCTTAATGAACCCTGATGTCAGGTGGTTCGATCGATCAATCTGAGTATAATCATTCTCTTCTCTTCTCTTCTCTCGGCTCCGGCCGGGGAGGAGGAGGAGGAGAATCAAACAAATATTAACATTAATTGTTTATGCATGCAGGATCAACAAAGCCCATCGCACCACAGCTGTGTTGGAAAATAGTGAAGAAGGGCACAAGTACAGCCAACATGGCTTCCGCAAGTTCCTCAGCCACCAACGTCCTGAAATCATGCCTACTCTAAACGCCTTCTTCGCCGGCACCCCAGTGGCCCCCGACCACGACGTCAACCATTAATCACCACCTCGATCATCATCATATTTCTTCCACTCGATCGATCCATCTATATGTGTAAACTGTGCATGAATGCATGGGCTTCTTTCATTCCTTTTTAATTACTTGCATCCATCAAAGTCTCCCTCCCTCCCTCCCTCTTCGATCTCATTCATGGTTTATAGAATTACAGAGCTCATGTATACAATAAATACAATATCTCAATTCTGCTTAATTATCAATATATGCATGTATCATGTTGTTTTTGTGTCTCATCTCTTAATTAGCATCTTCAAATTCCAGCATATATATATGATCAGGGACCGTTTATTGGCTTTGACTCATCCATTCACTCAAATAAACTGCGACTCCATAACATCAACTATTCCATTTTTCAATTTAATATCCTAAATTTACAACTATAATTTTTTTCAATTTTTATGTCAGTCAGAGATAACTATTTCGTTAAAAAAATATAACAAAAATATCCCCTCTTTTTCCATGCCGTTGCAGTCCTCCACCCCCGGCTGCACTCTTGATCCCGCCGTCCTCCTCTCCCCTCCACCCTCCGGCTGCACCCTCCCACGCCTCCCCCCCTCTCGCCTGTACACCTCTCCCACTCCAACCCCGAAATATTGTACCAAGCAATCTCAACCACACATTTTTTGAAATGTGTGATTATAAATCATTCAATAAAGTTGCTGCCACGTCAGCATAATTTATAATTACACATTTCAAAAAAATGTGTGACTGAGATTGCTTGGTGCAATATCCCGTCCATATATATATATATATATATATATATATATGGATGTGTGTAACGATCTGCTCCGCATCAATGTGGATAGCCGATTCAAATGGCACAAGTACGACGACTTGACCCGCCTTGCGCGTGAGATGACTCGCTTGATGCAAGAGAATTCAAACTTGGCCCTTCAGGAGTTCAGACTTAGACATTTAAAGGCGCGCTTGGAGTATCGCTCGGCCGAGGTAAAACATCGCAAATGTGGGTGGCTACGATAAACATGTCTTTGCTTAGCCTGCACACCATAAAACATGGATCATACTTGCTAGTCGCTTGGTGAATCACCCTAGCATACTAATAAAGAATACAACGCACCTAGATAAGAAAATAATCTCATTCTTGTATTGCTTGTGTTAGAACATGGAAATAAAACTTGGCTTACTTTTGGCCCTCGCATGCACTACCAGAATAACACATATTAGCGACGCCTAAAAACGTCGCTAATATGTAAACTAATGTCGCTAAAATAATTTAGCGACGTAATTAACGACGTTTTTACGGTGTTGTGTATTTCATGGTCGTTGATAACAAAAATGTCGTTAGTCGTCGCTGTAGCGACGTATATTTGCGACAAAACAACGTCGCAGAATATACGACAATTAGTGACGTGTCGTCGTTAAATGGCAACGTAATATTTGTTCACAAAACATCGCTACATTAGCGACATTATGAGCGACGTTTTGCTACAACAATGCTGACATGACAAGTTGTGCCATGTCAGCATGTTAGCGACGTTTAGCAACATACTAGCGACATCCTTGGTATCAGGTAGCGATGTTCCGATACTTTTTAGCGACGTAAATGTACGTCGTGGAACGTCGTAATACGTCGCAACACGTCGCTAAATTAATTTTTTTAAAACATAATGCAATTTGTAAAATATTTTCCAACAAAACTCTACCTACAGTTTTAAAATCACAGTTTCTATAAATAGACCGGGAGCAACCCTCCGTTGAATTCCCTGGATTGGCCGACCCCTTCGGTGGTACACTTGACACCAAAAAAATTTGGTGTACAGTTAATATGAATAATAAACTAAACTCACATAGAAAAAAATCTACAAAGTTACATTACACTAAATATGTCCCAAGAAGTATAAAAATGAATTTAAAATAAGTGTCACATGCGTCTCAGAATGTAATAAAAATTTTAAAATAAATACATCAAAGAACCAAGAATGGGCTAATACACACAAACACACTAAAATCTGTCCAAACAAGGACTACTACTGATGAGGAGGAGCACCGCCACACATATGGGATAGAAGAAACTCATACTGCTCCTGTAAAAGCATCATCGATGCCGATGGAGGAGGCAGTGATGGAGGCGGTGTCGATGTCAGCGGACCAGGAGGACGTATATGCTCCAATGCTAGCATTCGATCATTGTATGAAAACATGGTAGATACCCACCCTCGAAGTGTTCTCCGTAATCGACCGGCTCAACAAATCATGTGCCACATGGATCCTCGCAAGTGAGTCGCTCATGGTCGTATGCGACCCCTCCAGCTCCGTCTGTCTACGCTCCGTAGACGCGGCCAGAGTTGCCAAGCTGCACTCTATCGTCTTGCCCATAGTCCTGAGCTCCATAAGGCTGCGCTCTGTCGTATGGCTCAGAGCCCTGAGCTCCATAAGGCTATGCTCGAGCGAATCAAAATGTGCGGTGATCGTCGCATCGTTTGTCTATGGCGCAGACTGTGGCCACTCCGTAATCCTCCGTAGAAACTCATCACGCAGGTCAGCAATCTGATGGTCAACGCTCTCCTGGGCTCGTGCCGACGCCTACGAAAGCTACGAGAAATGTACACAGACAGAGGGGGCTCTGGATGACTGCATCGCAACATAGGCGCCGTAGGATCCCGTACCGTAGTACGTACCCCTCTGAAGACCACCAACGATGGTCATCTAGAATTCATCTGTCGACGGAACTGTAGAGGGCTATGAGGAAGTACCAGCTCCTCCCTCCGCAGGTGCACTAGTAGTCACCCGCTCACGTAGTTTAAGATACTCATCCTAGAAAAGTGGTTGCTAACGTCTAACTTGCTTATTACTAACTATATAGATATCTATTTGCATATTTTCTAAGTTACATTAAAACTAACACAGGGTAGTAAAACGTACATAGGTCTGGTGGCCTTCTTATCGATGAGCTTTCCGTCATTCCGATAGGTGGCCAGGAAGACTGTCACCATGTTGGCATCCTCACCCCTCTGTACATGTTAAAAATTATATTATTTATTATTAAAATTAAACAAATTATCCTACTTGCATTAAAATAATATATATTTAATATAATATATACCAGACGACAAAAATATTCTGTCATGGGAATCGAGCCACCAGACCACTTTTCTGCCTTCGACCTAGCCGCCTTTGCCTTCTCCGACCTTTCCTTGTACTTGGGTTCGTCGAATCTCGCCTTCATCGCAGTCCACTGCTTAGGCGTGATCCAACCGTGGATCGGTTCTCCATCATGATCATGAAACTTCTGGTCGTTGATAGCATCACGGATCAGCTTGGCGGCGACGGCAGGAAACTGCTGCTCGATCTTCTCAGCTTGGTGTGATGGATAGAAATAGGTTTTCTACAAGAAGTAAAATAGAGAGTTACATAATATGCATAAATAATTATTGATATTAAAAGTAAATATATTTTTACCTTGAAGTGGGCAAACCAAAATACATTCCTATCTTTAGGAGCTTTTAGTAGTTGATCCAAGGTCCACCGTAGTTCTGCCTCAGAAAATACCCCAGTGCTCTCTATACCGCCGAGGGAAGATATCTATACAACGATAATTAAATTCATGAATATATAGATATAATTATTTAAAAATGTTAACTATTTAACTTACTTGCTAGGCCCATCCCACCAAATCTCTATCCTCGTCTCGCCCGGAGGCATACATGGCGGATCGCTCTGATCATGCGCAGACGGAGTCGGCTATATAGTGCCTCAAATCCTGATCCAACTGGGATGCGCACTATATAATTGGGCTTGTGGCTAGTCTGTCTGAGTCATAGTTTGGAGTTTAGATTTTTCGCATCCTCTTGCCACGGACGAAATACGATGATCCTTTCCAACCAATGGATAGGCCTCTATTGAAACAAGTCCAGTAGTTTTCGTGCTTTATTGTTTGGTTTTCTTGATATCGCTTTAGGATTTTGATTTTTGATTTGGTGTTGCTTTCGATTTGCTTGGTTTTCGCTGCTGGCTTTCTTGTTTGAAGCTTTAATTCTAGGAGAGTTCGGAAGGAAGGATAGGAAAAGGATTCTAACTCGGTGCTCATGCTGTTGTAGGTCCGCGTAACTGACGTTTGATCATCGCTAGGCGGGACTCCTTCTTTCAGCACTTTTCCTTAACCAGTGAGTGGTTCAGACCCTTCTTTCATACTTCTTCACGTCCATATTTCTAATGTTTAAAACGTTCAATCGATGATGTCCGGCTGAACACCTAGGAAATCCTTAGCCATAATGCATGCCAGCCACTAAGAAAGGAACATGGGATTGTAGACTAACTTATTATATGCTTGCACACCTTATGAACACGAGGTTCTTTATAAAGGAATTTGGTTGTTGGTTGCGGCCTGGTGCCTCGGATAAAGCTTGGACCTACGGGATACCAAAATCGGAACACGGCTTGAGAAAATATGAACTGTTGCATAAGTATATATATTTCTTCTTTACTTCTTCTGTTTTATTTCATGCATTGTATGATATATGAATTGTTCATGCATTTGCATGGTCTGGGATAACTTGTGCACAAGGTTTGGCATTTTCTCGAAACGGTATTCCGGGGCACTAGAACCGTATCGACCCAGGGGGAATATTTGATTGTGCTAGTCATGATGCATTGTGGGACCTTCAGCAGGGCTTGCTACCCAGGCTGACAGGGCACATCGTAATGCTTTGGATAAGTTCCTATGGTGTCGATCACACCAATGACCGCATAGAATAGAACACATGCTAATTTATTATCTTGTGCAGATGGTAAGTATACTTGTGTTTCGTTGCAGGGAAGGCGTGCATCGGTTGAGTAAGCAACCGATGTACTTGATGGTTTTAATGTTATTTTTATTCCTATCAAAACATGCAACTGATATGAATTGAATTCGCTTATTTCTCTATAGAAAGATCATCTTAATGCAAGCTCGCCCCTAATAAGCTAGTGTCGATTTAGTCGAGCGAGTTAGTCCCGCTCAACAGTACAGCTGAGTACTGACCCACGTTGTGGGAAACTATTTCAGGCAGTCAGGCGGTGCAACGCTAGTGGATAAACGAGAAGGCGTTAGAAGCCCTTCTATTTTGAAGTATAGTTGGAGTCAGTTCATTTTGGAGGTGTGGACTTTCAATCTATATAAGGGCGTAATGTATGAACGACGATGACTATCTAATGGAGCATGCCCTGCCTTTTGAGTTTTCTATTTGTAATACAAACCAAGTAGCCGAGAGGCGCATCAAATATAAAATCTATGTAAATTACTCTGAATTATCAATAAAAAGGATGTTTCTTCCTATACTTGTGTTCAACTATCTGTGAATGTATTTTCTAACTTGTGTTTTCAAAATGGGTTCCTATCACTGTACGTTCTTGCCTTGTGCGAGCGCAACTCCAGGCACGCACGGCATCATGCCCCAGCGAGGACGATCGGTTCCGTAAAGGATCCAGCGAGGACGATTGATCCTTTCGGGATTGGGGCATGACATATTGGTATCAGAGCATGGCTTCACTTCCTTGGGATTTTAAAAGATAATATAGGAGTTTGATGTGCCTCTCAATTGAGTTGCATTCGGCGTCGGCTGCATGAGATGAGTCGCCTATACAATCCATAGATAAAAATCTATCATTTTTGGAGTTTTTACAAGCTACTCTCTTTTGTAGCAATGGCTAAGAAAAATACTGCCGTTGCAAGCAGTCAACCCATTCAGAGTGATCCGGCAAGTTTTGGAGAATCCGGAGGAGCGGATTTTATCGATATGACCGAGCGTCTTATGCATCTCATGGAGGTACAGCAACAGCAAGCCGCCACTTAGCAGGCGCAGTTCATTGCTCAACAGAAGCAGATGGATACCATGATGCAATTGATCACATCCTTGGTACCCAGCAGCGGAGGAGCCACAGTGACGCCTGTCACGCCGCCGGCTGTGGCGGTGGAAGACGAGTCAGAAGAAATGTAGCCTCCCGCTAGGAATACATGTCTCTTCGTCTTCGGCACCCTCGGGATCTATCTATCCCTCGGTTGCGGGTAAAGGAACCTTACCCTTGTCCCCGACTCACTTAGCGGCATGTCCTGACATGCCTGCCCTGCGTCTCGCTCCCCTTAACCGCTCGCTCTTCGCTCGCAACTAAGTCCCCTGTGTAAATAAGGAATAGCGAACCAAAGGAGTCTTTTTCTTCCTGTATTTTGAGTTATAGGAAGCCAGATCGGTGTAGTTATTAAGCGTTAGATTTAGTTCAAGGGCGAAAGATCGTATCGTGAGGAGAGCGACGGAGTTCACCAAAATGCATCCACTAACGTTCAACGGGCGAGCAGAACCGGACGTGGTGATGGGATGGATTATAAAACTGGAGGGACTCTTCAACTTGGTTGGTATTAAGGGGTCCAAACGAGTGGCTTGTGCCTCGGTACAACTGGAACTACGGGCGCATGATTGGTGGGAAGCTACCAAGCAAGGGATTTATGATGCCAATCCCAACTGCAAGATCACCTGATAGATGTTCAAATCTGCCTTTATTGAACAATATATCCCACGGGCCGTGCAAAAACAGAAAGAAGATGAATTCAACAATCTGGTACAGAAAATTATGTATGTTGATGATTATGATTCAGTGTTCGCTTGACTGGCTAAGTTTGTCGGACACTTCTTGCCTAACCAACAGGCGTGGTGCTACCATTTTTAGAAATGTTTGAATGACGATCTGTTTAGGGACGTTATAAATTAGAAGTGTCAAACCTACAGGGAATATTATGAAGTTGTCCTGAATAGCGAACGGATCTTTAGGCGCAATCCACAAAAGGTAAATGTGCAGACCCTCCGTACCAATTTTGACAAGAGGCCTCATAAAACGGGAGGGTCTGGAGCACCAAAGCGTCTGCACACATTCGAGCAAAGGGGTCCACCCTCGGGACTGTACTGCCATAGGTACGGCAAGATGGGGCATCGGGTGAATGAGTGCCGAGTTATTGGATGCTTCAAATGTGGTCGTTTGGACCATAAAGCTTTTGACTGTTGAGACTCCAGGCCAATCGTCAGGCAGCAGCCAAATCAAAACAATGGGAATCATAATAAGGGGCCTCCAGCACACGGAGCTAATATTGTACCAGTGAACCCACAATGTCAGGGTGCTCAAGGCCGAGTCTATGCACTGACTTGGGATGAGGCATCTGTCTCCGACACTGTTGTGACATGTACCTTACTTTTTCGAGAATTGTCCGCTAGAGTCTTATTCAATTCAGGTGCTACGCATAGTTCAATATCTGCTAATTTTATTGTTGAGAATAAATTAGCTTCTACTCCTTTAAATATGAACCTTTACGTAAGTACCCCTTCGGGAGTCGACATGTCCGCCCATGCGATCTTTAGGGACGGTTATATTTGCATCGGAGGAAGGAAGCTTTTCTTAGATGTCTTTGTGCTAGACATTAAGGATTATGATATTATTCTCGGGATGGACTGGTTAGGTGCTTGCTATGCAACAATCGAGTGTGCGAAGAAGCGAGTCGTATTTCGTCTACTGGGCGAGGCAGACTTCTACTATTTGTGCAGTGCTGCACCGAAGACGGCGATGGTGATATCAGCAATTTTGGCTAGGCGTATGTTGTATTCGGGCTGTGAAGGGTACTTAGCCTCTGTTCGAGACACCCGGCAGGAAAGTACAGATGTAGTCCAGGCTGATGTCATAGCAGATTTTTTTGACGTATTCCCGGACAAGCTGCCTAGAATGCCTCCTGATTGAGAGATCGAATTCTCTATTGACACCTTTCCGGATTCGCGACCGATATCAAAGGCACCCTATCGAATGGCCCCAAAAGAGCTGAAGGAACTGAAGGTACAGTTGTAATATCTGTTGAACCGAGGATACATTCGTCCAAGCATTTCTCCATGGAAAGCTTCGGTGTTGTTCGTGAAGAAAAATAACGGATCCATGTGGCTGTGCATTGACTACCGAGAACTGAATAAGGCTACCATGCGAAACCAGTACCCATTGCCAAGGATAGATGACCTGTTTGATCAACTGCAAGGTGCAACCGTTTTCTCTAAAATTGATCTCAGATCATGCTATCACCAGCTGAAAATCAAATCCGATGATGTCCCCAAGTTCGCATTCTGAACCCAATATGGAAACTATAAATTTCTTGTAATGTCGTTCGGCTTGACGAACGCCCCTACAGCTTTTATGGGTCTGATGAACCGCGTGTTTTGGCCGTTTGTGGACAAGTTTGTGGTCGTGTTTATTGATGACATACTAATCTATTCCAAGAACGAGGCAGAGCACAAGGAACACCTGAAGATCATGCTGCAAATATTATGAGAGCATTAGTTGTTCGTAAAGCTTAGCAAGTGTGAGTTTTGGTTGAACAGCGTGGCATTCCTTGGACATGTCGTCTCGGCAGAAGGCGTCGCCGTAGACCCAAAGAAGATAGAGGTGGTGGTGGACTGGAAGCAACCTACGTCAGCCAGTGAAGTTCGAAGCTTTCTGGGCCTAGCGGGATACTACCGTAGGTTCGTGAAAGATTTTTCTAAATTGGCCTCGCCTTTGACTCGCCTTACTCATAAAGGTATTGTATACAAGTGGGGTGATGACTGCGAAGCTAGCTTTCAGGAACTTAAGCAACGGCTCGTTTCAGCTCTAATTCTTACACTTCCGGATGGGGTAGAAGAGTTTCAGATATACAGCGATGCTTCAGGACTCAGCTTAGGGTATGTTCTCATGCAAAAGGATAAGGTAATATCGTACACCTCCAGGCAACTGAAGCCGGACGAGAAAAACTACCCCACACATGACTTAGAATTGGCGGCAATTATGTTTGCACTGAAGTTATGGCGGCATTATCTTTATGGTGTTGCATGCAAAATCTATACAGACCACATGAGCCTCAAGTATCTATTCACCCAACGGAAACTGAACCTCCGGCAGCGGCGCTGGCTAGAACTGATAAAGGACTATGACCTAACGATCGCATATACGCCGGGCAAGAAAAATGTCGTTGCTGATGCTCTAAGTCGAAAGCACGTGTGCTAGCTATACATAAACAACCATTTACTTCAGGAGCTAGAGGCGATGGACATCGAGTTTCGAGTTTCAAGTTTCGCATCAAGGAGTGCAGCTGGCACCACTCCATCTTGATCCGAGTTTTCGTGATAGAATCAAATCAGCTCAGACGGATAATCAGTTCCTAATGAAGGTACGTGGGCTGATCTCGGCAGGAAAGACATCCGACTTTGTGGCAGGCGAAGATGGGGCCTTATAGATGAAAGGAAGAGTATGCGTTCCTAGTGACCCAGTACTCCTAAGGAAAATTATGACAGAGGCACACTATGCGAAGTATTCCTTGCATCCAGGGAGCACTAAGATGTATATGGACTTACGCAGAACCTTCTGTTGGCACGGTATAAAATGGGATATGGCGACCTTTGTGTCACAGTGCATGGCCTGTCAACAGGTAAAAGCTGAACATCAGAGGCCCGACGGGGAGCTGCAGAACCTCGCTATTCCCGAGTGGAAATGGGACAACATCGCTATGGATTTTATTGTGAGATTTCCGAAGACGCCGCGGGGGCATGATGCAATTTGGGTCATAGTTGATCGTTTGACCAAATCTGCCAACTTCCTCCCTATGAAAGTTACTTAAAGCATCGATCGGTTTGCACAAATTTACATTGACTAGATTGTCCAACTACACGGAGTACTTGCCTCAATCGTCTCTGACCGTGATAGACGTTTCTTATCTCGCTTTTGGACAAGCCTACAGTCTGCTATGAGAACCAAGCTAAAGTTCAGTACCGCATACCACCCCCAGACTGACGGACAGACAGAAAGGACAAATCAGATACTTGAAGATATGTTGCGACTGTTTGCAATCAATTTGAAGACTAGTTGGGACACGCACCTTCCGTTGGCGGAGTTCGCATACAACAACAGTTACCAATCTAGCATCCAAATGGCACCGTAAGAAGCGCTCTATGGGCGCAAGTGTCGATCTCCAATCTGTTGGGACGAAGTCGGCGAGCGGCAGGTACTCGGGCCAGAGCTGGTGGAGCAGGCAGTTGAGAAAGTTTGCTTGATTCGGGAAAGACTCTGCACTACACAGAGCCGACAGAAGAGCTATGCCGATGCTCATCGTAGACCTTTGGAGTTTATGGTCGAAGATCATGTCTTCTTGAAAGTGACACCGATGCATGGGATGATGCGTTTCGGCGTTAAGGGCAAACTGAGTCCCAGGTTTGTTGGCCCATTTGAAATACTATAGCGAGTGGCAGTTGTGGCATACCGGATTGCACTACCTCCCGCCTTGTCTGAAGTACATGATGTCTTCCATGTCTCTCAACTTCAGAAGCATGTGCATGATCCGAGTCATGTGGTTAGCTTCGAACAATTAGAACTGCGCACGGACTTATCGTACTCAGAAGAGCCCGTGCAGATTTTGGATCGTAAGGAGAAAGTGCTTTAGAACCGTACGATGTCATTGGTTCGCGTGCTTTGGCGGAACCATTCAGGTAGGGAATCAACTTGGGAGATGGAGTCGAAGATGAAGGAGAAGTATCATTCATTGTTCGTTCAGTCGGAGGTAAGGCCTTGTTCTTAAGTTTCGGGATGACACTTTTTCTTAGTGGTATATTATGTAGTACCTCAAATCCCGATCCGACTGGGATGCGCACTATATAATTGGGCTTGTGGCTAGTCTGTCTGAGTCATAGTTTATAGTTTAGATCTTCGGCATCCTCTTGCCACGGACGAAATGCAATGATCCTTTCCAACCAATGGATAGACCTCTATTGAAACAAGTCCCATAGTTTTCGTGCTTTGTTGTTTGGTTTTCTTGATATCACTTTGGGATTTGGTTTGGTGTTGCTTTTGACTTGCTTGATTTTTACTGTTAGCTTTCTCGTTTGGAGCTTTGATTCTAGGGGAGTTCGAAAGGAAGGATACGCAAAGGATTCTAACTCGGTGCTCGTGCTGTTGCAGGTCCGCGTAACTGACGTTTGATCGTCGCTAGGCGGGACTCCTTCTTTCAGCACTTTCCCTTAACCAGTGAGTGGTTCAGACCCTTCTTTCCTACTTCTTCACTTCCATATCTCAAATGTTTCAAATATTCAATCGATGATGCCCGGCTGAACGCCTAGGAAATCCTTAGCCACAATGCATGCCAGCCACTAAGAAAGGAACATAGGATTGTAGACTAACTTATTATATGCTTGCACACCTTATGAACACGAGCTTCTTTACAAAGGAATTTGGTTGTTGGTTGTGGCATGGTGCCTCGGATAGAGTTTGGACCTACGGGATACCAAAATCGGAACACGGCTTGAGAAAATATGAACTGTTGCATAAGTATATATATTGCTGCGTTACTTCTTCTGTTTTATTTCATGCATTGTATGATATATGAATTGTTAATACATTTGCATGGCCTGGGACAACTTGTGCATAAGGTTTGGCATTTCCTCGAAATAGTATTCCGGGGCACTAGAACCGTATCGACCCGGGAGGAATATTTGATCCCGCTAGTTGCGATGCATTACGGGACCTTCATCAGGGCTTGCTACCCAGGCTGACAGGGCGCGCCGTAATGCTTTGGATAAGTCCCTATGGTGTCGATCACACCAATGACCGCATAGAATAGAACACATGCTAATTTGTTGTCTTGTGCAGATGGTAAGTATACTTGTGTTTCGTTGCAGGAAATGCGTGCATCGGTTGAGTAAGCAACCGATGTACTTGGTTTCAATGTTATTTTTATTTCTATCAAAACATGCAACTGATATGAATTGAATTCACTTACTTCTCTATAGAAAGATCATCTTAATGCATGCTCGCCCCTAATAAGCTAGTATCGATTTAGTCGAGTGGGTTCGTCCCGCTCACCAGTACAGTTGAGTATTGGCCCACGTTGCGGGCAACTATTTCAGGCACTCAGGCGGTGCAACGCTAGTGGATAGACGAGAAGGCATTAGAAGCCCTTCTATTTTGAAGTATAGTTGGAGTCAGTTCATTTTGGAGGCGTGGACTTTCAATATATACAATGGCGTAATGTATGAACGACGAGGACTATATGATGGAGCGCGTCCTGCCTTTTGAGTTTTCTTTTTTTAATGCAAACCAAGTAGCCGAGAGGCGCATCAAATGTAAACTCTATGTAAATTACTCTAAATTATCAATGAAAATTATGTTTCTTCCTATACTTGTGTTCAACTATCTATGAATGTATTTTCCAACTTGTGTTTTCAAAATGGGTTATTATCACTGCACGTTCTTGCCTTGTGCGAGCGCAATTCCAGGATCGCACGGCATCATGCCCCAGTGAGGACGATCGATTTCGTAAAGGATCCAGCGAGGACGATTGATCCTTTCGGGATCGGGGAGTGACAGGCTCGACCTCATCAATCTGCTCCTCTGTCTCTATGGTGCTGTCACCAGGAGGAAGGCTGGACGGGGGAGTAGTCTTAGGCATAAAACTGCTGGTCCCAGGAGTACTGTCACGTACCATCGACGGAGTCGGAGATGTGACTGGTCGGTATATTGGAGTACTCCGCGATGAGGATCCGGAACCAGTAGCCGATACCGGAGGAGCACTCCGTCTAGAGGATCTACCTCTATATGATCCTCGTTGTCCTGTCATACCTGATAATAACATATGATGATAAAATAAATACACAGACTTATAATAGTTCATAAAAATAGACAGACCCGGAGCCTCCATTGAATTTTTTGGGTACAAAATATCATAAAGGTATATGAAATATCACATTCACACAATAAATACAAAATAAAAGTATCCATACAGTTAAGATAGATGGAAACAAAGAATATAATTTATAACAGATATAAATATATGTATCCATACAGTTAAAATTGATGTTATATTCCACATTAAAAATATAGTACATAGCCAAAGTTCTAAATGGATTTTATTTTATTTTTAATCCTCTTCTAAAAATTCATCTTCTTTATTTTTCTCGCTCTCCTCTTCCTCTTCCTCATCATCTTCATCTTCATCTTCACTTTCATCTACTTCGTCTTTCTCTTCGGATAATTTTACCTCTTTCACACGATTAATCGTGTAATGAGGAACTTTCGTTGAGTCAACATCTACAATATTTGTTATAATAGGTAGCTCATCCTCCTGATAAGCTATTTCATTAATGTCAAAGGTATCTCTAGCTTTCGTCTTGCATACTGCCCACTAGTCCGACCTCGTTGTTCTGTGTTTCGGATAAGTTGTGAAGTACATGAGCTGAGCTTGACTTGATAGGACAAATGGTTCATAGCCTTGATATCGATGCCGGTAGTTTATATCCACAAGATCATGCTTGTCTATTTTCCATCCATGATCATGGATCTGATCGAACCAATCACACATGAATAACACGATCTTAACAAGCTTTGTTTCATATTTATATGTCAACTCCACAATCTCCCATACGATGCCATAGAAATTATTGTCTAGATCAACATCTTTGTAGTTCAAAGATCTGATACACAAATAACTATTTTTTGAAGAATCGAGATCCAAGAAGTTGTCTCTTATCGGGGCTTTTGTTGACTTGAATCTAAACCCATTCACACAGTAGCTTGGCCAAATTTTGACAGCATAAATTAGTCCCTTGGCTAGAGTTCTAATAGACTCATTCTCGAGTGTTGTATGGGAATGATCGACGTAAATACCAAGGAAACAATATTAAGTTCAACGTTATATTAATTATTGTACATAGTGCATACACAAAAAGATTCTTACATATGCACTCAACCAAGAAGGGAAATGAAGTCTCATTTCCTGTTCTACTTCTTCATCTGTTATGTATGGTCTCATCGACCTCACCTCATCATTAAATGTGCTAAAAAGAATAAAACATCGTCCGATTAGTGTAACAATATTAGCGTATAGTATTACATTAAGATGACTTAATATTGACATATCAATTACTTACCCCTCTAGCTTCTCCACTTTATCCTCGTTACAGTTGAGTAATATATACAACTGAGCAGCCCTTAGCTCATCGTCATTCAGATATCTCTTATTCATTTTGTCCGAAGTCTTATCGAAAGCATTGAATACTTTTAGTATTGCATCATTATATTCCTGGTATTCGTTATAGTTTCTGGGAACTCTTGTTCTATTAGTAACAACATGCGGCTTGAAATACGAGCAAAAGTTTGTAATCTTCTCAAGAACATAGGCTTCAGAAATAGAACCCTCGACCCATGCCTTGTTTTTCACCTTTCTCTTTATGTGGTTCAATTAATGCTCGAACGGGTACATCCATCAATAACCGACAGGCCCACCAACACGTGCCTCGTAAGAAAGATGAATTGGCAAATGATCCATGGAGTCGAAGAATCCATGAGGGAACACTTTTTCAAGCTTGTACAGTGTTACCGCAATGTCCTTCTCTTACTTTTTTAGACGATCGACAATCAACTTTGTAGAACAAAGATCCCTGAGGAATATGCTAAGCTCAGTCAATGGATTCCAAACTACCTGCGGTAAGAATTCTCGAAATTCAATTAAAATTAACCTCTCTATGAATACGTGACCGTCGTGGTTCTTCATACTTGTTAGTTTGTTCTCCTTTGTGTTAACACATCTTCTCAGATTCGACACGTATCCGTCTAAAAAATTTAGCCCATTAATCCACCTACAAAGTCTTCATTTACCCTCCTTGTCCAGTGAGAAAATTGCCTTAGGCTTCTTATACATTCCATTCCCTTCCTCTATCAAATGCAATGCAGGGCATCTACATATTTTTTCAATTACAACCTAGCCTTGGTATTGTCTTTCATCTTCCCCTTTACGTCCATCATAGTATTAATTATGTTGTTAAACACATTCTTCTCGATATACATGATATCAAGATTATGTATGATAAGATTGGTGCTCCAATATGGCAGATCCCAGAATATGCTCCTCTTCGTCCAGTTATGAGTGTGACCAAATCCATCGCACTTGTACCCCTTAGTAGGATCTTCGATAGAACTTGGTAAATCTTTAACCTCTTTCCATATCGTGTCTTCGGACCACATTGGAGGTGGATTTTTCTTCTCCATAACTCTGGCACGAAATGTATTCCTTTTCCTCCGGAACGTATGATCCGACGGCAGAAATTATCGATGACAATGGAAAAAGCACGATTTTTCTCCGTATTTTAAACGAAAAGTCTTAGTGTGGTCCATACAATACGGATATGAGAGACGACCATGAGTGCTCCATCCTGATAACATGACATAAGCCAGAAAGTCGTTAATGGTCCACATAAGTGTTGCCCTCATCTAAAAAATTTGCTTTTTAAACGTCGTACGTGTTGCCACCTACTTTCTACAGCCGATTCAACTCATCTATCAACGGTTGCAAGTACACATCGATGTTCCTCTTCGGATTTTTTGAACCAGCAATAATGACGCTTAAGAACATAACCGGAGTCTTCATGCACACCCAAGGCAGTAGGTTATACGATGTAACGAGCACAGGCCAACACGAATACTGAGATCCCAAAAGTTAGAATGGGATAAAACCGTTGGAGGAGAGCCCTAATCTTATATTACGCAGATTCAAAGTAAAATCGGAATACTCTCGATCGAAGTGCTTCCATGCTTCTCCATCGGATGGGTGATCCAACACTCCTTCAATTTGTTCTCGTTTGTGCCAACTCATATTTTTGGCAGTCTCCTTCACCATAAACAACCTCTGCAACCGCGACGTTAGAGGCAAATAGTGCATCGAATCGGTCGGCTTCCTTGTACCGACAGACCTTCCTGTACCAGTTGTCTTGTAGCAATCAGCATCACAAAATCTGTACATATTTTCATCCTTGTCATCTTTATAGTACAGTATGCACCCATTGCGACATACATCGATTTTCTCGTATCCCATCCAGAGCGATCTCACCATCCTCTTAGACCGGTAGAAGTCTTTAGTTAACTTAGCACCCGCCGGCAAGATCTTTATAATCAACTCCACCAGTCGGTTGTATCATTCTTGTAACATGTTAAAATTGGACTTGATGATCAATAGTCTTGTAGCCACCTCCAACGGTGAATGATCCCTCACAACCATGATATAATGGAGTTCTTGCATTCTCCAATAACTCCATAAACTTTGCAGCATCGGTATACGGTGCCTCCTCAACTGCAACATGATTGTTTGGATCGAAACTAGGCCCAACAGCGTCGAAAACTATTTTCACGCACCCATCGTCATAATCAGCGTGGTCGTGGACACCCATATACGGCTCCACATAAGACTCTGGCACCGATGCTAAAGATACAAGTTCTCCGTGTGAGGTCCACTGATAGTAATTCGACAAGAAATCCCTCGAGTATAAATGATATGTCACATCCATTTCTGAGTGATATTTAAAGTTACAACATCTCACACACGGACACTTAATTTTGGTACCGTCCATGTACAGAGGGAACGCCTTGGCGAACTGCAGGAACTGTTCCACCCCTGTATGAATTTATTTCGCACACCTCATGTATCATCAGGATGACAGTTATACATCCACGAACGATGATGCAGGTAGTAATTCATATCCATTTCTAGATACTTCTGAAAAGATGAATATATATCGTTCAAGTATATTATCTAAATAGATGCAAAGATGGATACACATATGAACACTAATAAATGATATGTGTGATGTCACATATTCAATCTCAAGTCACACCCACAAATACTATATTTAATAATACCCCCAATCTAATTTCACATACAACACACTCACCAATATATATGTTAGAGTTAGTATGTGTGTATGTGTGTGTGTGTGTGTGTGTGTCCGTGTGTCCGTGTCCGAGTTTCACCCACGTTTTGTATTGGAGTCGCTAAAAACGTCGCTCGGACACAACTACTAGGAATGAAAAGATCTCAATAGTATAACCTAAATGTATAAAATATATTTTATAAAATATCAATAATTTATTAATAATTAATTGCTTTTTAATAATAAAAAATTTCTATACTCAGATCAGAAACCATCGATACAACCGACACTGCCAATATTGATACTCATAGGAATAATACAAACAATCATTATTAATTTCTTTCCGATACCAAAAATTTAAAAGTTATCTATCACATGTAACGTGTCTGTGTCTGTGTGTGTACGTGTCTGTGTCTGTGTTTGTGTCGTATTGTGTATGTGTCTATGTGTGTGTGTACGTGTCTGTGTCTTTGTCTATGTCGTATCAGATAGGGTTAGGGTTTACCTATGTCTGTGTCATGTCGAATATTGTAAAGAACACCATCTCAGTGTGTGTGTGTCCCCGTATATGTGTGTGTGTGTTCGTGTCCGAGTTTTACACACAACCCACAATCCAATTCCACATACAACACAATCTCAGTATGTGTGTCCGTGTGTGTGTGTGTGTCCGTGTGTGTGTGTGTGTCCGTGTGTTCGTGTTTTCGTGTCCAAGTTCCACACACAACATCATCTCACCATCTCAGTGTGTGTGTGAGTTTGTGTCCGATTTCAACCCACAACACCATCTCAGTGTGTGTGTGTCTGTGTGTCCGTATCCGTGTTCTACACACAACTCCCAATCCAAATCCACAAATAACACCATCTCAGTGTGTGTATGTGTCGTATCATGTCCATATGTCCGTGTCCGAGCCTCCCTGTCCTTGACAGTGTGTGTCATGTCTTTTCTGTGTGTGTCCTTGATAACCCTAGAGAGATAGAGAGAGACAAGAGAGAGGAGCTCACTGAGTGAGGAGAAGGGGAGCCAGAAGATGGGAGGAGGAGCGTCTGAGGGAGGGGTCGACGGAGGAGGACCACGTCGGAGGGGAGCAGCCGCGCTGAAGGGGGAGGAGCCGCGTCTGGGGGTCGCGGGGGGGGGGGGGCTCGGAGGCGGGATCACAGGGGGCTCGGAGGCGGGGCATCGAAGAGGGGATCGCCGGGACGGGTGGCTCAGAGGCGGTCGGCAGAAATGAGGGGGAAGGGGGTGTGCGGGAATGGGAAATTTGGGGGAATGAAATAAAAAGTCTAACCGATCAGCGAAACCCTATATGAATGATTTAGCGACGTCAACACTATACTCGCTATATGTCGCCAAAAATTTAATATACTGTGACTTATAACATTTTGCATCGTTAAACGTCGCTATTATTAATAATATAACAATGTCTACCGACTCATTGGCGACATCAGATTTCATAATACTAAATGTAGTCGCTAAATGTCATTGAATGTCGCTGATATAGCGACGTATTACGATATCTTTTAAGTACGTCGCTAATTGCAAAAATATTAGCGACGTTATAATCCAGAGTCGCTAATTTGACTTTTTTTTGTAGTGATGCTACTTTAGCTTCGTGTAAGTAGACTCCGCTAATGCTGCGAGAAGATCATTATATACACTTCGTAGTACAATACTTCACATGTTTACGCTGCTCATCTTATCGATTACGCCGTACTATATGCCTCTGCACGATTTTAATCCTCGTACTATCTTCACAGATATGATCAAGTAAGATGTACTTATATTTCAAGTAGACTATTTGTATGCTCCTTGTATTGTACTGCCTCATATATTTAAAATGCTCGTCACCTAGATAATGCCACGATCTGGATGCATAATACGAAACATGGTTCATTCACCTGAGATAGGAAGATTATCAAAATAGTTGTTCCGAGCCAAGCAATAAAAAATATGGAAATGCTTCGGGACCATAAGGTCGCCAAGGCGGTTTCCCGTACCGGGGACTACATAATGAAAGATTGAAAAAAATGATAAGAAAGTAATGCAAGTATCAAGTAATTGAACTGTATTGCATTGATAGGTAATAAGAACAAGAATCGTTCGGGGTGGCTCATAGCGGGCTCGCGATGCGTTACCATCATCGTCGTTCGGGTTGTCACCCTCACATTTTCAACTAAGGGTAGTTTCGTAATTGTCGATAGGTATTATTATTCTAGAATTATTTAGATTTAATATTTGTGCATGCATGATTTATTTATTTATGGTATTATTAATTTTTGCTAGTTGTAGATTTGTTTTGGACTTGCGTAGTGGACCTAACCCAATTATTAGAATGCATGAACCAAACAATTGGACTAGCCTAAGTTGAGCCCATGAATTAGGCCCATGGATTAGGAGATTAAATTAAATTAGTGATACCATTAGACTAGAACTTTTACTTCCTAATTATTTCTTCATGAGAGGCCCCAAGGGGTATTTGGGACATTAAATTGCTTGGAGAGGGGTTTATGACCAGCCATAATTAGAAGGAGAGAGAGTGCTCGTATTTTATTTCTTCCCCAAATTTCTAGATCTATATTCCCTCTTCCAATTTTCCTCCATTCTCTCATCAATTCTCCACTAATTCTTCACAAAATATCTTTCTAAATTTATCATTGAGGCTTCTACATCAAGGATCTACAAGCAAAGAGCAAGGGGCAAGGAGGAGGAGGCCAAGATCTACAAGGAGAGGAGCTACTTGGCAATTGGAAATTTTTCATTAAAAATTCATCTCCCAATAGGTACAATTCAGTTTTCTCCCTTCTATTAGACTTTAGATCTAATATTTTAACATGATAAACCAACCCACATCCATAGGCTACCCATAGGATTTGGTTTGGGGTCAATTGGAGACCTACGGTAGAAGTTATGACCAAATTGGTGCCAATTTTGGGAGAATTTCGAGATTGGCACATATAGTGTTTCTCAATTGATCTAATAGATCCAATTGACACTTGATTGTTTGTTTGTGACTAGTGTCGTGTCCACAATTGGATACATCTAGGCCGTAGCTCATCAATTTGATGAAACGGGTTGATTTTGGGGGGATTTCTCCGACACGGAGCTTTGTGCATATCATATTGTGACAAGGACACGTAGGCACACTAATTACTATACGCATTGTTCATATTTTCGGTATTAGACTTTTTTGTGTCCTCTGGGATACGTTTGGTTGTGTATTGGAGCCGTATCGCAAGCGTATCATAGAGAAAGTGTGATACGGGTGCGATGCGCTCCATGTGTTTGATGTTTTGTTCTTCTCTTTGTACGTGCATGTGTATTTATATAAGTATAAGCTATCTATGTATTATATAGTATATGTAATAGTGTATTTGGAGTTATGTATAAGAATTGGGGATATGGATATATATATATATATATATATATATATATATATATATATATATATATATATATATATATATATATATATATATATTGAGTTATATGGTGATACATAGATATATTTGTATATTTTGTTATATATATATATATATATATATATATATATATATATAGGTCTATCTAGTAGAAAAGATTGATGTACATTGATATATGTAAGAGAGGTATAGTGTTGTATTGCACTGACTTCTATATATAGATATATCTGTTTTCTGTGTTGAGATTATTTTCATGTTCATACAGTGAGGGGGAAGTAGAGGTTGATATATACAGTGAGGGGAAGTATATAGTTTATACTTGTTACAAATTCGTGCGTGGTATGGACTCGATACATTTTTCAGGCAGCTAGTATAGCTCCTGTACAGCATTGCAACTCTCGAGGGGAAACTGTAACAGTTTTGGAAATTTCATTGTATATATTGTGTAGTATCTTACTACACAGTGTATACGACACTGGGGTGTTAACAGCCAGTTCCCAGTACAAGTACATCCGAGTAGGCAATGCTACAACTGAAATAGGGATTCCTCGGGCCAGCACACTGGGAGTTAAGTACAGTGAGGCTAAATGCAGCCTGTGTACAAGGAGCTTGAGCAGCACGAAGAAACTGCACACCTAGCTGCAGTTGTTGTGTCCAGCGGGCACACAAGGAAGTCGATAGCAGCAACCAGGTCTACACCACCTGCAGTTTACACATGGTTTGGGATGAACAACAGGTTACTAACAATCGGGTTCCACCCTGGGTGCTGTGTGCTCACAGTTTGGGTGAGTATCAGACGCCAATAATTGTAATTTGTCAGTTGACTTCAGTCCATTTTTTGAGTATCAATAGGATTAGATCCCGTCTCTTGGTTCCATTTCCAGTTTAGTGTTTAGTTGGTTTTGTTTGGGTTCAGTTAGGGGTTAGTTGTTTAGTTAGTGCTTGAATTATAGTTAAGGTTTTAGTTGTTAAGGATTAATTAGTTAGCTACATATCTATATGTAAATATGGTATCAGTTACTATTTTATAAAAGTTAGATGGTAACAGTAGTAGCTATAATTGTTAGTATAGATATATACCCTACTAGTTAAGCTATACCTAGGCATGAATTTGGTATTAAGGATAGGTAGTTGATATATATATGATACTAGTAAGTAGTTAGTATAAGTATATGTATATATATACTTGAAATTGTTGTTTGTTAGTAACTAGATATTATAGTAGTAGTTATACATTGTATTAGTTGGGATTCCTATATGTATTAGTTATCTTAGAGTTTGGTTCACCTTGAGATACCAATGTATCACCAATGCATTGGATCGATACCCAAGGTTTTGAGATTGGGTATCTAGTTAGTTGTGATACGCATTGGTGCAAGGCCAAGGTATCCAAATTAAATTGTTTTGGTGTAGTATTATAATGTTTGGCTCGTATACATATATAAAACCATATTTTCATAATTAGAAACTTGCGTATCTTGAGATACGGCCCTTTGAGTGCTTTATTTATCCTTAGCATAACTTGTATAGCATAGCTTCATAGCGTATCGGCTTAGTGACTTAGCATTAGACTATTGCAACCAAGATTTTATTGGTTTGACTTAGAAATGGTGTATTGACCTAGAACTTCATCAACTTCATCTATTTTCATTATCGAACCTTGTATTGATACAACATACCATATATAGGTTGTGAGACACCGGCTTGGACATCGAGAGACACATCTTGCTCAGGACATCAGGTGTCATGTCCCAATCTCCCGCAAGCTCGACAGTCCCCGCTGAACGTGAATCACCACGTTGCAGCTCTCCCGCGGGACAATCGTTCTAATCGGGACGTGATGCCGTACGAGCCTGGAGTTGCGCTCGTACAAGGCGATGTTGTCAAACACCAAATGTTATTGTCACGACCCGCACCCGAAAATCGGGCATGAGCCGTGGGTACGTCCAGCCTACGCCGCAGAATCGGCGGTAGAACGCTGTAAAGGTCCGTTCTAGGTCAACCATATCTATCTATATCTCACTGAAAAATCCGGCATGACCTCTCCAAAAGGAGGGCAAAACCACGCATTATATATATATCAAAATAATCTTCTCCCGAAGGAGGGCAACCACGCAATATATATATGAATCTCAATCACAAATCTAGGGGAAGAAATAAGCACGATATGATATAAACAAAGAAAACCAGAACCAAGAGAGCAAGACAATCCAAAATAATACAGTCCAAGTCTAAAAGCTACAACATCTCACAGAAGCACAAAAGAATAAGTACAGTCATCCAAAATACAAACCACTGGAAATAACCCAGAAAACCCACCTAGCTAACTAGGGTGCTATCGGCGTCTCCTCGGCGCACTCCTCCTCGATCTCAGGGTCACAACAGTCGTCAACACCAGGCCCGTAGAACGTAGGGCAATAGTCCTCAGGATCCTCTGGAAAAAATATGCCCAGTCAGGACTGGAGCGAAGTACATAACTCTGAAAGCAACTCCAAATGCATGGTAAGGTGTATATGACGAGCAATAGAAAAGTAATCAAGATGCACAGGAAATAAATATATGCTGGAGCACAATAAATAGCTGTAATATAAACTGGAGAACAATACAAGTAGTGGAAAAGTAACTGCAGGTGAGAAACATGAATACTAGCTAAGTGCCTTGAGCACAAGTTCGTTATGTGATCGGCTTAGGTTGCACATGAAAAACACTAAGATAACTCCGTTATGCGTGAGTTGCATAACCGACATACACATGAATACTGTTTGGCTTTGATCACATAACCAACTCACTACTCCCCTCCCCCACTAATACCATTGGATCCAACCACAACACGCTACGTACATGATAATAGCTCGCGCACACGAAGGCGAGAGCACAATAAGCACATGATAGCACATGATAATCAATACCCGAAGCACATGATGAAATACACGTGATAGAGTACCCGCTGAACACGGTAAGGGGGATAGCACCTCATGACGGGATCCACTAGTACCAGCTCGTGTAATAAAGTGTCAGAATCAAGTATTACAGTTCTAGAACAGGTGATATAAACGCTATCATGAAATGGAAACTATCAGAGGTAGGTACTCGCCTGATGTCCTGAGCAACTGATGAGGATCGAGGTCCGGACCGGTATCGCAGGGACCTAATGCGAAAAGCAAGGATTAAACAGGGTTCTAAGCATTTAAACTGATATAAAATAATTAAAAACAGGCTTCTAGGGCTATTCTAGGTCGAACGGGTCAAACCGGTGAAAATCGGGTCAAAAAGTCAACCCGGGGTCCAAAAAGTCAACTCTAGGTCAAAACTAGGTCAAACGTTGACTTTTACGGTCAACGGGGACAATTATGGTCAAAGCTAGGTCAAACTAGGGTGCCCCTGAAATTCTAGGTCAATCCGAGCTCATTAAGCTACTAAACTCTCAAACTCGCCTAATCGAGATACCGGGATACCCTCGGTATCCGATACCTCGCCCTAGGCCACGCACCCCGCCTAAACCCGCTAAAATCTATGCTAGCACGCGTAATTATATACATATAAACATATAAAAATTACTCCCAAGCATTTCCTAGGCTAATGCTCAAATATCCCGCTCGAAACTCAATACCTTGAATATCTCAAGGTATCGAGATACCTCGGTATCTCAAGGTATTGAGGTTTCGCTCTAAACCCTCTAACTAGCTACCTAGCTATTAATTATGCACCTAGTTATTAATCTAGGCTAGGAAATATAGATATCTACTATATTTATATATATCTAAGTATGTATATACCTATGTATATAGATATCCACACACATTTACCCGATTACCCATTACCTTACCTAATCATAACATATATATATACATATATTACCTATCAAGATATCTATATATATATAACTAACTATAGATATATAGATATCTATCTCCTAGATAGATAAAACTACCTATCTACCTATCTAGTATCCATAGATATAGGTATCTATCTATCTAAGTATCTAATAACTATTTAACTAGCTATCTTATCTATTTATCCTACTATCTATCTATCTAACTTATCTATCTAACATATACTCTAACTATTATCTATTACCTAACACCCCTCGCTAACACCCCTCGCTACTAGCCTTGCCAACGCGCTGCTGCTGCTGGCTCTACATGCTGATGATGCTGCTGCTGGCTGCTGTTATTGCTGCGCTGCTGCTGCTCCTCTATGCTACTGCTGCTGCTGATTCTGCTGCTGCTGCTGCAGCATATAGCTGCTGTTGGCTGCTGCTGCAGTGGCTGAAAACCCCCCTCGCTCTCACAAGCACACACACACACACGCCTATATACTTATATATATATACCACTATATATATATATATATATACACATATCTCTATATATATATATAACTAGATATATATTTATACACTTATATCTATTCTAACACACTCACTAACACACACACCTACACACTCACAAACACACTAATACACACACTCACGCACAAATATACATAGCTATATATATATACACTTAATATATATATATCTACACACACTCTCAACTATATATATATATATCTACACACACTCTCAACTATATATATATATACATATCTATATATATACATATACACACAAACACACTTACACATATACATATATATATATACACATAGACATATACATATACAAGTACATAAATATAAATGCACACATATATATATAAATATATATACATAAACACACATACATATATATAAATATATATATATATATATAGACACATATCAATACAAACACAACCACGCACACAACACTCAAACCACACGCCCTACTCACGCCCAACGACCCCGACACTCACCAATACCCTAAAATATATAAAATATAGCCCGAAAACTCTAGCACACACTCCCCGATACTAACCCAACGCGCGCACAAAGCCGAAACAAGGAAAACAAGTCGAAATGGCCGTTTGGTCATTTCGACGAACACGTGGTGCGCGGCTCGGAAAACCTCCTGAAACGCACACCAAACGAACTCGGAATCAGCCCAAAATTTACCCACGCGCTCTACATGATGTCTAGATCCTAGAAAATGCGCTCCCGCGTCGATTCTAGGTCCATGGCGGAAACGCACACGCACTTAGAATCGGCGACGACGAAAAGCCCCAATTTCGCCCGAAACGCCCGTTTCTCCGCGACACGGCTTCCCGTGTCCGAACGGAGACACGCACTTACCCTCTAGACACCCGACAACGTCTACCTAGGTCCATCTAACCTAGGGCATCACCCAAAATTGGGCCAAATTCGGATTCCACCCGAATTCGACACAAAACCTAATGTCAAAGTCTCTAAACTCACCCAAACTAGTTCCAACTTCCTCCTACGGGTAGGGTTAGGATCTAGGAGGGTTCTACAACACTAATTATACTACACAAAAATAATTAGGAAGGGAAAAGTTAGGTTTTACCTCTTGGGAGTTGGAATCCCAAGGCCAAAGTCTCCGATCTACTCCAAATCACCTCCCTCAAGCTCCAAGCCACCAATTCTAGCTCTCACACTAGATCTAAGCTCCTCACACCTAGGTTAGAGAAAATGCAAGGTGAGGGTTAGCTTAAGGAAGAAGGAATGAAAGAAGAAAGAAGAAAAGTGGAAGAAAACTTACTTTGGAGGAAGAAGGAGAAGAAGAAGAAGAAGAAGAAATGAAGAAGAAGAAGTGGAAGAACACAAAGCAAAGGGGAGGGGCTGCTGGTTTTCTCACGGGTGGGGGTAGGTAGGGGCCGGCCTAGCTAATAAATGGGGTTTCCTAAGTTGCAAATTTCCAAAACGCCCCTACTCACTCGGTTTTGGGTTCCGGGTCTCCAAATGCACTCAAACTAGCTCCAAATCTCTCCAACTAACCTCCTAAAAATAAAATAATAAATCTAAGCCCCAAAATAATTCTCACAAGGGTGTGGGCTGGGTCGGACATGGGTCCACTAGGGTCTGACATGGGTCCAGGCTAGCCAAAACCCTAAAACAATCAAAATAAAAATAAGACAAGCACTAATTAATTATAAATATAAATAATTAAATACAATACACTATTTATCAAATGAAAAAAAAATATATCCTATTTTCTAGAATTGGGTAGTGACAAGCCTACCCTCCTTAAAATAATTTCGTCCTCGAAATTAAAAGACGAAACTAGGACAGGAATGCAAAGAAAGAACCATACCTCAGGGCTCGAAGAGATAGGGGTATCGCTCGCGCATTTCATCCTCCCTCTCCCAGGTCGACTCCCCTGGAGAGTGATGCCTCCACGCGACGCGAACCAAGGGAATAGTCTGGTTCCTCAACACCTCCCGCCGATCCAGAATCTCCACCGGCTGCTCTGGATAGCTAAGAGTAGGGCCCACTGCGATCTCCGAGTGATCCAATACGTGACTGGGATCCGCCACGTACCGTCTCAACTGCGACACGTAGAACACATCATGAACTCCCTCCAGCGTAGGCGGCAACTCAAGCCTATACGCCATGGCGCCGACCCTCTCGAGGACACGGAAGGGTCCGACGAAACGTGGGCTAAGCTTCCCGCCTCCACCGAAGCGAATAGTGCCCCGCGTCGGAGAAATCCTCAGGAACACCAGATCTCCAACCTAGCACAAACAAGGTCTCTGCACTTAGTCTAAAACAAGCAATCACAAGCAAACACAAGAACAAAATCTAGATTCTAAGCTATACCTCGAACTCCAAAGGTCTCCGGTGGCTATCGGCCCAATGCCGCTGCCTGTCCTGCGCCACCCGAAGTCTATCTCTAATGAGCTTGACCTTCTCCGCTGCATCAACCACCATCTCCGGGCCAAGCAAAGCTCTCTCACCTACATCATCCCATGATAACGGAGTGCGACACCTCCGTCCATACAACGCCTCAAAAGGTGACATCTCGATACTGGCTTGGTAGCTGTTGTTGTAAGCAAACTCTACCAAGTGCAAGTGATCCTCCCAAGAGCCTCTGAAATCCAAAACACAGGTCCGAAGCATGTCCTCAAGTGTCTGAATGGTCCTCTCTGACTGACCATCTGTCTGTGGGTGATACGCACTACTAAACTTGAGCTGGGTGCCCAAGCTAGCCTGCAGACTCCTCCAGAAATGCGAAGTGAAGCGACTGTCCCGATCTGATACTATGCTCACTGGAACTCCATGCAGTCTGACTATCTGGCGCACATACATCTCTGCTAGTCTCTCTGTAGACGTACCCACTTTGAATGGTAGAAAGTGGGCCGATTTGGTCAACCTGTCCACGATGACCCAAATCGCATCTTTCCCGCCTGGAGAACGGGGAAGTCCAGAAACAAAATCCATGGTCACATGCTCCCATTTCTACTCCGGAATGGGTAACGGCTGGAGTAATCCTCCTGGCCTCTGCCTCTCCGCCTTCACCTGCTGGCACACTAAGCATCGGGATACGAAGCGTGCTACCTCCCGCTTCATCCCGTACCACCATACATGCTGTCTCAGATCTCTATACATCTTGTTGGCACCGGGATGCATAGAGTACTGGGATCGATGCGCCTCCTGGAGAACCTCCTCGCGCAACGACCCACTCGGCACACACAACCTGGTACCGTGCCGCAATGAACCATCATCAGCAATGGTGAAGTCGTCTGCTAAACCCATATGAACCTGCTCCCTGATGCTCCTCAGGGACTCATCCTCAAACTGTGTAGCCCTGATCCGGTCTACCAACTCTGACTGAATCTGCAGTCCCCACATCTGCATCTCAACTCCAGGCACTATCACCTCAATGCCCAAGCTCTCTAGATCTGCCAGAAGATAACGATCTGTAGTCAGGCACATAGCTACCGGATACCTGCTCAACGCATCCGCAACTACGTTCGCCTTCCCTGGATGGTACTGCAATGATATGTCGAAGTCTTTCATCAACTCCAACCATCTCCTCTGCCTCATGTTCAGCTCTTTTTGGGTAAACACATACTTCAAGCTCTTGTGGTCTGTGAAGATCTCCACACGCTCTCCGTATAAATAGTGTTTCCACAACTTCAGAGCAAAAATGACCGCTGCCAACTCCAAATCGTGGGTAGGGTAGTTCTTCTCATGAGGACGTAATTGCCTGGAAGCATAGGCAATCACCCTCCCATTCTGCTGCAACACACAACCCAGTCCCTTCCCCGATGCATCACTATAGATAGTGAATCCTCCAGAACCTGATGGCAACGTCAACACTGGAGCTGTCGTCAACCTCCTCTTCAGCTCATCAAAGGCGATCTGGCACTCCTCTGACCAAACAAACTCCACGTCCTTCCGGGTCAGCCTGGACAACGGCTCTGCAATCCGGGAAAAATCCTGAACAAATCTCCTGTAGTAGCCTGCCAGTCCCAAGAAACTTCTGACCTCGGCTACTGAACTCGGAGCACTCCATGCCTCAACTGCCACGATCTTTCTCGGATCCACCGAGATACCCTTTCCAGTCACCACATGACCAAGGAATTCAACCTTGTCAAGGAAGAACTCACACTTCGAGAGCTTTCCATAAAGCTCCTCCTTCCTGAGAGTCTCCAGCACTATCCTCAGATGCTCCTCGTGCTCCTCTGGGGTCTTCGAATACACCAAGATATCATCTATAAACACCACCACAAACCTGTCCAGATGCTGATGGAACACCTTGTTCATCAGATTCATGAACACTGCCGGGGCATTGGTCAACCCAAACGGCATCACCAAGAACTCATACTGTCCATATCTGGTCCGAAAAGCTGTTTTCAGAATATCCTCCTTCCTGACCTTCACCTGGTGGTAGCCTGTCCTCAGATCAATCCTGGAAAACACCCTCGCTCCGTTCAACAGGTCAAATAGATCATCAATACGCGGCATCGGATACTTGTTCTTGATTGTGAGGCTGTTCAGAGCCCTGTAGTCGATACACATCCGTATCGACCCATCCTTCTTCGGCACAAAAAGTACCGAAGCACCCCACGGAGAAGAACTAGATCTGATAAATCCCTTGTCCTGAAGCTCATCCACCTGCTTCTTCAACTCTATCAGCTCACTGTTGCTGACTCTATAGACGTGCTGGGATATCGGCTCCGCGCCTGGCACCAAGTCTATAGAGAACTCCACGTCTCTGTCCGGAGGTAACCCTGGCAACTCCTCCGGAAAGACATCCATATACTCCTCTATCAGTGGATGTAGCGACCTCGGCTCCACCACCAGGGCTCCGCAGAAGACTCCCTCGGTCTGCTCCGCTGCTCCTCTGGCAAACTGAAACTCTGGCTCACCCGGCGGACTGAACAAAACTCTGCCTCCACGACAATCTATACTAGCACAATGCGTACTCAACCAATCCATCCCGAGTACAATATCGTAGCTCGGAAGTGGCATTACGAGTAGGCACACACTCAACTCCCGGCCTCCCAAGGTAACTCTCCGGTCTCTGCAGACATCACGGACTAGGATAATACCACCCCCGGTCGTGATCTTGCAGAGTCTAGCTAAAGGTTCAGCAACAAGATGGTGTCTAACAGCAAAAGATACAGACACAAAGCTATGGGAAGCACCGGAATCAAATAAAGCAAGTGCTGGAATGGAATCAAGAAGAACACAGATCAAAAGAAGTCAATATAGTGCAAGAAACGATAACATCAATGAAGGACAATAATATTGCAAAAGAAAACAATTTCAGAAGAATTAAAGATAGCAAAAGGAAGTAGGAAGGGTCCTAGTTGTGATTGAGCACACTCTCTCTCAGCCTATCTCCTATATCCTATTGCAGGTAACCCTAAAAAGCTGGACCTGCATGGGCCACCACCAAAAACGTGTCACGACCCGCACCCGAAAATCGGGCATGAGCCGTGGGTACGTCCAGCCTACGCCGCAGAATCGGCGGTAGAACGCTGTAAAGGTCCGTTCTAGGTCAACCATATCTATCTATATCTCACTGAAAAATCCGGCATGACCTCTCCAAAAGGAGGGCAAAACCACGCAATATATATATCAAAATAATCTTCTCCCGAAGGAGGGCAACCACGCAATATATATATGAATCTCAATCACAAATCTAGGGGAAGAAATAAGCACGATATGATATAAACAAAGAAAACCAGAACCAAGAGAGCAAGACAATCCAAAATAATACAGTCCAAGTCTAAAAGCTACAACATCTCACAGAAGCACAAAAGAATAAGTACAGTCATCCAAAATACAAACCACTGGAAATAACCCAGAAAACCCACCTAGCTAACTAGGGTGCTATCGGCGTCTCCTCGGCGTACTCCTCCTCGATCTCAGGGTCACAACAGTCGTCAACACCAGGCCCGTAGAACGTAGGGCAATAGTCCTCAGGATCCTCTGGAAAAAATATGCCCAGTCAGGACTGGAGCGAAGTACATAACTCTGAAAGCAACTCCAAATGCATGGTAAGGTGTATATGACGAGCAATAGAAAAGTAATCAAGATGCACAGGAAATAAATATATGCTGGAGCACAATAAATAGCTGTAATATAAACTGGAGAACAATACAAGTAGTAGAAAAGTAACTGCAGGTGAGAAACATGAATACTAGCTAAGTGCCTTGAGCACAAGTTCGTTATGTGATCGACTTAGGTTGCACATGAAAAACACTAAGATAACTCCGTTATGCGTGAGTTGCATAACCGACATACACATGAATACTGTTTGGCTTTGATCACATAACCAACTCACTACTCCCCTCCCCCACTAATACCATTGGATCCAACCACAACACGCTACGTACATGATAATAGCTCGCGCACACGAAGGCGAGAGCACAATAAGCACATGATAGCACATGATAATCAATACCTGAAGCACATGATGAAATACACGTGATAGAGTACCCGCTGAACACGGTAAGGGGGATAGCACCTCATGACGGGATCCACTAGTACCAGCTCGTGTAATAAAGTGTCAGAATCAAGTATTACAGTTCTAGAACAGGTGATATAAACGCTATCATGAAATGGAAACTATCAGAGGTAGGTACTCGCCTGATGTCCTGAGCAACTGATGAGGATCGAGGTCCGGACCGGTATCGCAGGGACCTAATGCGAAAAGCAAGGATTAAACAGGGTTCTAAGCATTTAAACTGATATAAAATAATTAAAAACAGGCTTCTAGGGCTATTCTAGGTCGAACGGGTCAAACCGGTGAAAATCGGGTCAAAAAGTCAACCAGGGGTCCAAAAAGTCAACTCTAGGTCAAAACTAGGTCAAACGTTGACTTTTACGATCAACGGGGACAATTATGGTCAAAGCTAGGTCAAACTAGGGTGCCCCTGAAATTCTAGGTCAATCCGAGCTCATTAAGCTACTAAACTCTCAAACTCGCCTAATCGAGATACCGGGATACCCTCGGTATCCGATACCTCGCCCTAGGCCACGCACCCCGCCTAAACCCGCTAAAACCTATGCTAGCACGCGTAATTATATACATATAAACATATAAAAATCACTCCCAAGCATTTCCTAGGCTAATGCTCAAATACCCCGCTCGAAACTCAATACCTTGAATATCTCAAGGTATCGAGATACCTCGGTATCTCAAGGTATTGAGGTTTCGCTCTAAACCCTCTAACTAGCTACCTAGCTATTAATTATGCACCTAGTTATTAATCTAGGCTAGGAAATATAGATATCTACTATATTTATATATATCTAAGTATGTATATACCTATGTATATAGATATCCACACACATTTACCCGATTACCCATTACCTTACCTAATCATAACATATATATATACATATATTACCTATCAAGATATCTATATATATATAACTAACTATAGATATATAGATATCTATCTCCTAGATAGATAAAACTACCTATCTACCTATCTAGTATCCATAGATATAGGTATCTATCTATCTAAGTATCTAATAACTATTTAACTAGCTATCTTATCTATTTATCCTACTATCTATCTATCTAACTTATCTATCTAACATATACTCTAACTATTATCTATTACCTAACACCCCTCGCTAACACCCCTCGCTACTAGCCTTGCCAACGCGCTGCTGCTGCTGGCTCTACATGCTGATGATGCTGCTGCTGGCTGCTGTTATTGCTGCGCTGCTGCTGCTCCTCTATGCTACTGCTGCTGCTGATTCTGCTGCTGCTGCTGCAGCATATAGCTGCTGTTGGCTGCTGCTGCAGTAGCTGAAAACCCCCCTCGCTCTCACAAGCACACACACACACACGCCTATATACTTATATATATATACCACTATATATATATATATACACATATCTCTATATATATATAACTAGATATATATTTATACACTTATATCTATTCTAACACACTCACTAACACACACACCTACACACTCACAAACACACTAATACACACACTCACGCACAAATATACATAGCTATATATATATACACTTAATATATATATATCTACACACACTCTCAACTATATATATATATATCTACACACACTCTCAACTATATATATATATATACATATCTATATATATACATATACACACAAACACACTTACACATATACATATATATATATACACATAGACATATACATATACAAGTACATAAATATAAATGCACACATATATATATAAATATATATACATAAACACACATACATATATATAAATATATATATATATATATAGACACATATCAATACAAACACAACCACGCACACAACACTCAAACCACACGCCCTACTCACGCCCAACGACCCCGACACTCACCAATACCCTAAAATATATAAAATATAGCCCGAAAACTCTAGCACACACTCCCCAATACTAACCCAACGCGCGCACAAAGCCGAAACGAGAAAAACAAGTCGAAATGGCCGTTTGGTCATTTCGACGAACACGTGGTGCGCGGCTCGGAAAACCTCCTGAAACGCACACCAAACGAACTCGGAATCGGCCCAAAATTTACCCACGCGCTCTACATGATGTCTAGATCCTAGAAAATGCGCTCCCGCGTCGATTCTAGGTCCATGGCGGAAACGCACACGCACTTAGAATCGGCGACGACGAAAAGCCCCAATTTCGCCCGAAACGCCCGTTTCTCCGCGACACGGCTTCCCGTGTCCGAACGGAGACACGCACTTACCCTCTAGACACCCGACAACGTCTACCTAGGTCCATCTAACCTAGGGCATCACCCAAAATTGGGCAAAATTCGGATTCCACCCGAATTCGACACAAAACCTAATGTCAAAGTCTCTAAACTCACCCAAACTAGTTCCAACTTCCTCCTACGGGTAGGGTTAGGATCTAGGAGGGTTCTACAACACTAATTACACTACACAAAAATAATTAGGAAGGGAAAAGTTAGGTTTTACCTCTTGGGAGTTGGAATCCCAAGGCCAAAGTCTCCGATCTACTCCAAATCACCTCCCTCAAGCTCCAAGCCACCAATTCTAGCTCTCACACTAGATCTAAGCTCCTCACACCTAGGTTAGAGAAAATGCAAGGTGAGAGTTAGCTTAAGGAAGAAGGAATGAAAGAAGAAAGAAGAAAAGTGGAAGAAAACTTACTTTGGAGGAAGAAGGAGAAGAAGAAGAAGAAGAAGAAATGAAGAAGAAGAAGTGGAAGAACACAAAGCAAAGGGGAGGGGCTGCTGGTTTTCTCACGGGTGGGGGTAGGTAGGGGCCGGCCTAGCTAATAAATGGGGTTTCCTAAGTTGCAAATTCCCAAAACGCCCCTACTCACTCGATTTTGGGTTCCGGGTCTCCAAATGCACTCAAACTAGCTCCAAATCTCTCCAACTAACCTCCTAAAAATAAAATAATAAATCTAAGCCCCAAAATAATTCTCACAAGGGTGTGGGCTGGGTCGGACATGGGTCCACTAGGGTCTGACATGGGTCCAGGCTAGCCAAAACCCTAAAACAATCAAAATAAAAATAAGACAAGCACTAATTAATTATAAATATAAATAATTAAATACAATACACTATTTATCAAATGAAAAAAAAATATACCCTATTTTCTAGAATTGGGTAGTGACAGTTATCATTGAATCAACCAAGTTGCAGCGGAAGTCAAGTATTGTGTACCAAGCACACATCAGAGTATACGCAGCGAAGCTCACGATAGGGTCCAAATAAAATGCCCCGAGGCAATGCCACAAAGACAATGCCACAAAGACGATGAAATGCTCTTGCTCTTTTCTCTAGCCCACAAAGGTACTTACAGTTCATACATCTTGTCCCGTATATCCAAGCAGCGCCACTACGCCTGTGTACCTGAAATATTGCCCACAAACGTGGGTCAGTACACAACCGTACTGGTGAGCGGGGTAACCCACTCGTCTAAGCCGACACTAAGTAAAATAGTGAATGCAACAGTTATATGGTGATCTTTCTAGTTGAATCCTAGATTCTTTTCATGGCATAGGGATGACATGTTAAGGAAAGCTGTAAAGCAGTTTAAGCATGCAAGCATTCAACTCAAACCAATCGACAAGCATTTTTAATATATCCGACCCATCTAACTCAATGCCATCGCTTGCACGATAACATATCGAATCATTCCCAAGCCTCAAATATCCATCCTCATCCAAAGTTTATATTCCCAATATCGAGTGCACACTCTTGCCAAGGCAAGGTGGCCGCGCCTACACGAAAGCCAAACCAACAAAAGAAAAGCAAGCCAACTCTTATCTATATGAAGTCACTGGCAAAGCCATAAAGGACAAAATCCAAGCATTAACGGTGCTCCCTATCAGCCCGGGTAGCGAGCCCCGCTGGAGGTCCCGCAATGCATCGTGACTAGCACTGTGACTAGCACGAATCAATATTTCTCTCCGGATCGATACGGTCCCAGTGCCCCGGGAAGCCGTTTCGAGGAAATGTCAAACCCTTGTGTACACAGGTTGTCCGTGACATGCAGAAAGTAGGTATGACGAGAGGATCGAACATTCTCGCCCCACCAAGCGATCCTAGACTCGTTTCAACCGAATATCCAACCAAAGCATCCATAACCATTCTTCCAACATATCCAACCAAGGAGTCCAAATCTCGACCTCAATATATATATCCCAAGGCACCAAAATATCCATATGCACAATCTCTCAAGTTGTGCCCAAGTTATGCCCACACTTCACATTGCCGCTTTCCAACACAGTGTTTCACATTGGGTGCAACACCCCACACTCCGAATAATCCTATGGCACAATGCCCCAACAGTGGCACAATACCCTCGCCGATGCAGTTGTTCGGTTTCGAACCACAACTGCTCGCTTTGCAAGACAAAGCGACCCAGTGATACTCGTGCACGAATGCACGCTCGCTCGCCCGGATTCCCGATATTCCCATTGTGTCATTCCAACTTGTATAATTCCAACCGTCCAAGTATAATCCCAAAGTATCCAACCGACTGCCTCAAATGAATAATCCCACCATCGTACCAACTATCCAACGCGTAAATTATTCCAAGCCACAATCCTACCAAGCCAACGACGTACACTCTATGCACGCCTCAGTGTAGTGATTCCCAATGTTTCAGCCCAAGTGTTCAAGCCTTTTTCGTGTTTCCCATATTATTAGGCATGAAGGAGTAGAGGAGAAGGGAAAGAGCCCACTCACAATGATTGATCCCGTTAGGCATCCTGTCCTGCCGATACGGCCAATCCCTTGAACCCGTGGTCCGATGTAAGCGCGATCTACTCAACTGGTATGACCGTGCGAGCAGGCCGTGCTCTCCAAATCATCCGACCGATCGGATTAAGGAAGACGGCATTATCGCTTCCATCCTTCTATTCAGCACTGTTCTGAACGAATACCTGATTTCCATCGAACCCGCTAGCCATCTGCACATTGAAACCAACTCGATTAATCCTTCTTCCCAAAATCCAACATTTCAAATGTAACCAGCATTTGATTCATTCGATCCGACTCAGCATAACGCTCCGAGCGGTTGCGGACGTTACATAATATACCACTTAGAATCAGGTTCGTCCACGAACCGTGCTGGTACTCATTCCTTACTAGCATGCTATAATCCAATTCCATAGATCTGCTCTATGCAACTCTCATATTCACTATTTCTGACTCAATATCTCGCTCTGCTGAACGCTCGTACAAATTTTACGAATTCCCACATCCTCCTTGCAGCTCAATACAAATTCTTCGTATCGCTTAGTTTTGGATCGTACACATATTTAAGGCGTCCCTAAAATACATGCATTTCAGCCGAGCTTTGCGATAGCAAATTTGAACAAGTTACAAGGGTATCTTTATGTTCGAGGCATCCATTTGCTTTGCTCCCAATTGAATCAATCCCGATTTCCATTCCAACGTTTTTCGATTGAGCACTATTCTCAAATATGATAATTTTCCACCGACTCAATCAGTTCGTGTTCCAACTCAAACCATCCAACTATTTTTGAATCCGCGCTAGCAACATCTCCAATATATCTTATGCACCGAACGATCATCTCAACTGATCTACCCCAGCTATGCGACTTACCCAAATATCAACTTTGCTTGGATCAGCTCAGTCCAACACATTTTCCTGCCATCTCAATATCTCACAGGGTGAACATCTATATTGAGGTTCGTGTGATCCACGAAGATTTCGCCGCCACGCCAAAGGGATTGTATCGCCACGATTTCAACGTGGACACACTCGCCACAATTCTTAGGTTGCGCATGGAATAGTTCTTCGCGCTGCTTCCACTGCCTCGAAGCATAGAATATCACCTTTGCCTTCCGAACGAGCACGCTTCCCATACTAAGTTCCGATGCATCTTGTAAATCTGAGGCACATCTGTCCCTTCCAGTATTTGCAAAGATTTGATTTGAACGAGCCGCCACGGTCGTCCATTCATATAAATGCTATTCCCTTCCAGAGCACGATGAGTCAGAGGCGATGCCATCTACAAAAATCTGTGACTCCGAATCTCATCAGTTGACTAGGCTACCTTCCACCATCGCTTCGATCTTCCGGCTGCATCTTCAGCTGAAGACTATCCCAAGGGTCTCTCAAATCCAACACTCAGTCAATAAGCCAAATATTATTGCTCACATCTGCCCTCGACGCATTCCCAAATACGCCGCCTCAAGGGTCGTTCTATGGGTCTACAATATTCATATCCGATTCGACGGGCAAGGTCGCTTAGGGTCAGCTGTCCCGAAGCTACGCTCGATAATTGTAATCATCACGATGGACAGTTACTATAAACCATGCTATATCTCATCTGTAAATCCGAATCAAAATCCAACCATCCATCCGAGCGAACTCCCGAATCCGAGCATTGTGCTCGTTGAAACCGTCTACCATCAATCCGTCGTTTCTGCCCTGAATCCATCAAATTTCCGAATTGTATGTTCGATTCTCGCACTACAAATTGCAATGATTCTCAAAACCCAAGACTTGCTCCAATTCTTATCCATTTGCTGCGTCCCACAATGCACGTCCAACTTACTCGAGCAGCACAGTTATTTGTTTCGACGTTGCTCCCACATTTAGCTATCTTTAAAAGTCTGTCCGCCAAAATCTTTTGCCTTCTGTTGTTGCCACAATCCGTCCACGTCTTCCGGAGAATCCGTCTACCATTGTTGCACAATTTTGCCCAAAATTCTATTTTCGCTAACCTGAGTCGACTTCTCGAGCAGCAATATCCAAAATCTTTCATGTTTGTGTGAATCCATCGCTTTGCCCTACAAGCCAAGTTCGTGTTTCTTTGCTCAACCAACAGCTCAATTGCGTTGCTAAAAAATCGTAGTTCGTGCTCGCTATCCTTCCGATAATCCCATCACTTTGCTCAAGCATAACCCAAATGTTCGTTCCGATTCCGCCCATCTCTTAAGCCCAATGATACTTCCATTTGCACGATTCCGTTCTTGAGTTCTCAAGTCTAATGTATCGAAGGATACCCGAGTCAAATTCCATTGCACTATATACCACTTGGAAATATAGTTGCCCTCGTGCGAAATCTGCGTCAACCAGCGTCTATCCCAAACCGACTATTCCGAGGTGATTTTGTCGAATCATAACTCAATGTTCGCTTGCTCCATTTTTATTCCTTCCAACTCAGTCGATTTGCACCAACCGACTTGTATTCGTTATCCGAGTCCGTTCAGGCAATTTCCATAGATGTCCAACCAAAATATTTCCAATGCCTTGCTTAACACGTTTGATCCCATATACCACTTCGAATCAAGTCGCTACTCACATTACGTTTCCTTTCACGAATCCAAAAATCCATTCGAACCATCCCTTAGGTGTGATCATGCCATTCCCATCTTAAGTCTGACACAAAAACTAAGCCGATTCTTTAACCATCAATCTCGTTAGGCAACTCGTGCTATGTTCCATTCTCATTGCTCCTGGCTATTCTCAAACCGTCTGATACTTTCGCAACACGAGCAATCGTGCAACGATTGTATTCCAAGTAGTCCGACCCAATACCCAACGGTTCCACACATTTATTGTACGAGCAACTCATGCCAACTTATCTGATATTTCTCAAACCAAACTCAAATCTGCCCAACCGATGCGCCACAGCCAAAATTCCAACTTCTATCCAACACAATCGCTTGACGAGCAACTCGTGCAAGGATCCATTCGCATCGAATGTTTCTACTCAAAATATGCCGCATAACCAAATCTCGTTAGCCAACCAACTGATCCATCGAGGCAATCAGAACTCCCGAACGATAAGCCAAGCCAACCCAACGAAAGCCCACACTTGTTGCACAAATGCAACAACGCCAACCAACTTGCTGCACGAATGCAACAACGCCTAACGAGGCTAAGCGATCCTACGAAAACCAACCAAGGCAACCCAACAAAGAATAATATGCAGCCACAACAAGCAATAAATAGACTTATTGCATGAAACATCCAATGCGGCACCGAGTAGAGTCAAGAGCTAAATGACACGCGGAAACTATTTAGAGTTTGTGATGAAGCGAAGGACCAAGTCCGAAGAAATGAACCGGGCGCTCTGATACCAATTTGTCACGCCCCAATCTCCTGCAAGCTCGACAGTCCCCGCTGAACGTGAATCACCACGTTGCAGCTCTCCCGCGGGACAATCGTTCTAATCGGGACGTGATGCCGTACGAGCCTGGAGTTGCGCTCGTACAAGGCGATGTTGTCAAACACCAAATATTATCATTGAATCAACCAAGTTGCAGCGGAAGTCAAGTATTGTGTACCAAGCACACATCAGAGTATACGCAGCGAAGCTTACGATATGGTCCAAATAAAATGCCCCGAGGCAATGCCACAAAGACGATGAAATGCTCTTGCTCTTTTCTCTAGCCCACAAAGGTACTTACAGTTCATACATCTTGTCCCGTATATCCAAGCAGCGCCACTACGCCTGTGTACCTGAAATATTACCCACAAACGTGGGTCAGTACACAACCGTACTGGTGAGCGGGGTAACCCACTCGTCTAAGCCAACACTAAGTAAAATAGTGAATGCAACAGTTATATGGTGATCTTTCTAGTTGAATCCTAGATTCTTTTCATGGCATAGGGATGACATGTTAAGGAAAGCTGTAAAACAGTTTAAGCATGCAAGCATTCAACTCAAACCAATCAACAAGCATTTTTAATATATCCGACCCGTCTAACTCAATGTCATCGCTTGCACGATAACATATCGAACCATTCCCAAGCCTCAAATATCCATCCTCATCCAAAGTTTATATTCCTAATATCGAGTGCACACTCTTGCCGAGGCAAGGTGGCCGCGCCTACACGAAAGCCAAACCAACAAAAGAAAAGCAAGTAAACTCTTATCTATATGAAGTCACTGGCAAAACCATAAAGGACAAAATCCAAGCATTAACGGTGCTCCCTATCAGCCCGGGTAGCGAGACCCGCTGGAGGTCCCGCAATGCATCGTGACTAGCACTATGACTAGCACGAATCAATATTTCCCTCCGGATCGATACGGTCCCAGTGCCCCGGGAAGCCGTTTCGAGGAAATGTCAAACCCTTGTGTACACAGGTTGTCCGTGACATGCAGAAAGTAGGTATGACGAGAGGATCGAACATTCTCGCCCCACCAAGCGATCCTAGACTCGTTTCAACCGAATATCCAACCAAAGCATCCATAACCATTCTTCCAACATATCCAACCAAGGAGTCCAAATCTCGACCTCAATATATATATCCCAAGGCACCAAAATACCCATATGCACAATCTCTCAAGTTGTGCCCAAGTTATGCCCACACTTCACATTGCCGCTTTCCAACACAGTATTTCACATTGGGTGCAACACCCCACACTCCGAATAATCCCATGGCACAATGTCCCAACAGTGGCACAATACCCTCGCCGATGCAGTTGTTCGGTTTTGAACCATAACTGCTCGCTTTGCAAGACAAAGCGAACCAGTGATACTCGTGCACGGATGCACGCTCGCTCGCCCGGATTCTCGATATTCCTATTGTGTCATTCCAACTTGTATAATTCCAACCGTCCAAGTATAATCCCAAAGTATCCAACCAACTGCCTCAAATGAATAATCCCACCATCGTACCAACTATCCAACGCGTAAATCATTCCAAGCCACAATCCTACCAAGCCAACGACGTACACTCTATGCACGCCTCAGTGTAGTGATTCCCAATGTTTCAGCCCAAGTGTTCAAGCCTTTTTCGTGTTTCCCATATTATTAGGCATGAAGGAGTAGAGGAGAAGGGAAAGAACCCACTCACAATGATTGATCCCGTTAGGCATCCTGTCCTGCCGATACGGCCAATCCCTTGAACCCGTGGTCCGATACAAGCGCGATCTACTCAACTGGTATGACCGTGCGAGCAGGCCGTGCTCTCCAAATCATCCGACCGATCGGATTAAGGAAGACGGCATTATCGCTTCCATCCAGCTATTCAGCACTGTTCTGAACGAACACCTGATTTTCATCGAACCCGCTAGCCATCTGCACATTGAAACCAACTCGATTAATCCTTCTTCCCAAAATCCAATATTTCAAATGTAACCAGCATTTGATTCATTCGATCCGACTCAGCGTAATGCTCCGAGCGGTTGCGGGCGTTACATCAGGCGAGTACATTTCTTTGATTGTTTTCAATTCATAATATTGTATATATGCATGTTCTAGAATTGTATACATTGATCCCGATACAGTGATTTTACGGACTGGTACTATATGGATCCCGTCATGAGATGTTATCCCCTACCGTGTTCAGCGGGTACTCGTGTACATTGTATCCTATCGTGTATACTGGATATTGATGTTACTTCGTGTTCACACACTGCTCGTGTTCAGTGTGCTAATTCGTGTACACCCACCGCTCGTGTTCGGTGGTTATGATATTCGTGTACACCCACTGCTCGTGACAGTGGTTATATTTTCGTGTTTGTAGCGTGTCACGACTGGATCCATCGGTATTAGTTGGGGTGGGAGAGTAGGACTTGATTATGTGATCAAAGCCATTGTTACAAATCGTGTACATTCTGGTTACATACTCACTTGTAACCCATCTTACCTGATTATGTTCACCCAATCCGATCACATAATGAACTCGTATTCTGAGGCACATTAGTTAGTTAGATTGCAGTTACTTCATCATATTGCTGATATTCATATTATTGATCTATATATTCTCGTACATTACCTGTATATATCTTGTTCATCATTCATATGTTTAGTGACCTTGTATTTTATTTTTATATCTGTTTATATGCTCGATTATGTTATTGGAACTGCTTTCAGAGGTGTGTACTTCGCTCCAATCCTGACTGGATATATTTTTCCAGATGACTGGCTTCTAGAGCAGTGTCCCACCTTCTACGGGCCGCAGGACGGTGTACCTAGAGAGGACACTCTTATTGACCAGGGAGACTTAGTTGCAGAGCCCGAGGAGGTTTAGACTATTTTGTATCTTGGATTGTATTAGACTATTCTTTTGGTGGTTTCACACCTTGTATATTATTTCGGATGGTGGATTGTATCTTATTCTTCCTTCGCTATTTCCATTCGTACATATTTCTTCCTTGGTTTGTCTTGTGATTGAGATTAGTTATTCATGTAAGATGCCATATCGCTCCTCCGTTTGGAGTTGAGATGATTGACAAGTACCATATTATATTATTGAGGTATTAGATAGTTAGAAATGACCCAGACAGCGTTCTACCGTCGATTATGCGACGTAGACTGGGCGTAACCACGTACTCGTGTCTGAATATCCGGGTACGGGTCGTGATACATTTTGGCTCGTAGTGGGCTCGTGTCAGGCTACCACCATTGCCGTATAGGAATAAAAGGTGAAAAGATAAGTGAACAAGAATAAATAAAAGAGACTTGCATCGTCGCGGACAACTTGTGCAATAGGTTTGTATAGTTCCTACGAACGGCCGCCGAGAATACCGGGCCAGTGTCGACCTAGGCTGGAACTCGGGTAGTCTGCTATCAACATCAGCACGGGGGATTCAGCCGCTCGCTGTGGGCTAGCTACCCATGCTTCCACGACCATCGTCTGTCCGGACTACTGTCCACAATGGCTTTCAGGCCAGCGACTTCTGTTCATATAGATTAAGTTAAGCTCGATTGCAGCAATCTGCGTACGAGTCATCGTATTAAAACAAGTAATCTGAATATAACACACTTGGATAAACAGAGTATCATGCAATTTTACAATTCAAAGTAACCAGTAACTTGAGTATCACATATCTGAGTATATCGTTCACCTGAGTCAGAAACCCGCTCGTGATACCCTTTCTTTGCTTATGCGATTCCATTTATTTTATTATATATATTCTTGGTTGGTTTAACTTGGATTTATCTTTGGGCCGGGAAGGACAAATGGTAAGTTGGTAAGTATCGCCGTATTTCTCTTATATCGTACGACACACTGCCACACGAGTTAGGCTTTGTATTTTATGCCATAAAACTGATCCTAAGGCAAGACTAGAAAGACAACATAATATATGGTGCATGGAACTAATGTAACGTGTTTGGATTTGTCGAGCGGACGAAAAGCCTTCCCACCAGTGCATTCAGTGTACTGATAATCTACCAAATTTTTTGCAGGGTGTAGATAAACTTCGTTCGGTGCAGAGTATTCCCTCGTGCGCGCTAAGGCGTGGATTTTGCTCTGGAGTGTTAGAGTGTCATGTTCGGAGCTGAAGCACATATATAAGACATAATGTATTGGAACATCGCCTTTATATTATCTCATGTTGTAAGCCGCTTGGCATGCTTATATTGTTTCGAGAGAGAGAAAACTTGAGCGACTTGTAATCTCGGCCTAGCCCACTTGTAATAATTCTTGATTATCAATAAAGAGCTTGTTATTATTTTATAGTTGTGTTCATTCAATGCTTCCGTTATGACGACTCTATGAACTTGTTACCAACCGCCTATTCGGTTCTTATTCTGCTCCATTCGGACTATCTGTGCGACTTTGTAGCTTAGCTATTTTATCGCATGTTCGAATTATGGCCTTGTGCGGGCGCAGATTATGCTCGCGCGATATCACTTCCTGATCGGAACGATCGTCCTGTGGGAGCGCTGGCATGGTGATTCTCGCCTAGCGGAGATGGTCAATCCTGCGGGAGATCGGGACGTGACATATTGGTATCAGAGCACGAATTTACATCCTTGGACTTCTTATCGATTATCTCACTTTCGAAAGCTCGTTCGAGGGTTATGTAATAATACGCTCTATCTCAATGTTCCAACGGGATATTCCATACAATGAGTCTAAATAGTTTTGAAAGTGCATGTGAATGATATGATTGCTTAAATGGGATAGTATTGCGAAGGCCTTTGTGCCGACCTGTGCCGAACTTATGGAAATAGACTCGTGCTTGAAATTTGTAAGTTATGTGCGAACCCAAATACCTATACATGATTACCAAGTGGGTTAGTTTATGAGATAGAATATCGTTCGGACAGATATCTATGCACATTATCTTTTGGCTAAGTTGTGTTGAGTATCGTGTGCCAAGATGCTTTGGTACGAACAAATTTGCTGGCGAGATTGTGATATCATTCAGGAAAGGATAAGTCTGACTTAGAATAAAAATCGATAGAAAAGTTATGGACTATCGCTAAGGCGAATCTAGGGAGTCGTGCCTGGGTTTTGTGATATAGTTTGGACGGTTATTCGGATCGATATGTTATGACTCAAAACATAGTTGTACGGATGACTATCGATAGAGGTATATAAGATATTGAGATTATCGAGGTAACGCATAGTAATTGTGCAGGAGTTTTAAGGAACAATTTGGATGGATTGATGCGAATGCAATTGAGGATTAATTGGATGACTCAATTCCTGAGTGGTGTATACAATAGCTCAGGAACAAATAAGTGATTTAAAGATTCATAGAGTACAGATCAAACCCTGAGTGGTATATTGATCGGCTTAAAAAAGTTTGAGCGAATCAAGAATTTTGGAATAGCAAACGAGTCTAACAGCAAGCAACGTAATTGTGCGAAGTCTTAGTATAAATACTGCCTAGCAAGTAATCGAATTCGAAGAAATCGTTCAAGATTTCATTCGATCGAGTTAGAATGCTTTGAGTAAACGATATGGCTTACATCGGATAGGAATTCAGGATAATGGAATCAATATATGGGTCGAGGAAAATCTAGTGGATTGTACGAGCGATTTTAAATTGAATCAAACAAACTAAAACTTGAGCTTGAGATAGAATAATCGAGGATGCGATCGGAGTTAGTGCAATAAAAATAATGGCACGAACGAATGATAACGCGCATGGGAGATTTAGATTTAGTAGGATATCGCTCGATAGGATTTAGCTTGAGTATGGATATTGTGGTTTTAAATTAATAGACTTGATACGATATCAATAAGTTGGAAGATATCATGGATTGATGCAAGTTCGCAAATATTGTGGTTCAATGATTGAGGTAAGCGATAAAGGATTTGATCTCGAATTTGAACGAAAAATCTTGAATCTATTTCGAAAGATAACACTCGACAAAATGCCCAGTTGAGAACGAGTATCCCTCGGGAGCGCTAGCGTAATAATTTTACGTCTAGCGGGAAAGATCAAACTCACGGGAACATGTCCGATGATTATTCAGGCAAACTCGATAAAATGGAGCATAACAAAGATTTTGAACATATTTGTTTGAGGAATGATAGAATTATACTATAAACTGATCGAACGGTAACATTGAAGTTGGACAATTTGGCTAGACGAATTATGATCACGGCATGAATGGTTATTAGATGAACATGACTTGGTGGATCAATATATAACTTGAATGAAATGAAGTATAACGATAAGGTGTCTGTTTATTCGATGATAACCATAAAATTTGACGTTCTTGTCTTGTGCGAGCGCAACTCCTTGCTCGCACATGCGTCACGTCCGGATTATGACAATTATCTCGCGGAAGTGTTGGCGTGGTGATTTTACGTCTAACGGGAATGATTGAACTTGCGGGAGACCGATGCGTAACAATTAAAGAATTATTATGACTTATGGTTCGACACGATAAGATAAATTTTAGAATACAAGTGAATCAGAAGTATTTCAAGGATGAGTTAGTCTAGAACAAAAAGTAAGACGCGTTTGATGGTTTCGTGAACGGATACATAAATTATGTTAGACAACTTAGAGTTATGATTGAGATCGAAGATTTAAAAATTGAATCGTGATTTGGTGGTCTAGACTTAGAAAAGATTGGATATGTGGATTCTATCAAATATGATGGAGGAGATAGACTATACGAATCGTTAGGTTCGACATGCGACATGGATATATCGTGGATTCGATTGAACGGACGTATCTTAGGAACGATTTTACCAAACAGACTCGAATCATGTGCGACGAACATGTTGATATGGATAGGATGATTTGTGCTCGATGTTTAGAAATCTAAGTAAAAGGAGCTTGGGTAGAATACCCCGTACGAAAGAATAATGGTTTGACCTTAGGAATTGAGGCAAGTATCATACAAAGAATTTTCACGATGAGAATCATGAAAATGAACTGTACTTATGACTTTGTGAACCGACCTAGCGGTTAGGCAGACGACTCTATGCCAAGGAAAAGAACTTTTATGATGGACTTTAGAGTATTGCTTGAGCAAGCCATATAACTGGGGCAACAAGACTTAGAGTTAGGCTTGGGTCGATAAGTTTACGCTGTGTTCGATAATGTAGAATTTTTTTTATGTCTGATTCGAGTTCCCAGGTCGACTCCTCGACCGCATGGTTCCGCCAGAGTACGCGCACAAGCGGGACTGAACGATTCTGTAGCTGCTTATCCTTTCGATCGATGATTTGCACAGGTTCTACTTTATAGAAAAAATTTGCTTGCAAACCCAACTAACCAAAATATATCACGTGACTCGGATCATGCACGTACTTCCGTAGCTGTGATACGTGAAATATATTATGCACGTTTGATAGGCTCGGTGGTAGGGAAATTTGATATGCAACTGGGGCAACTCGCCTGAGAATTTGAAACGGACCAACAAATCGAGGACTTAGCTTTCCCCTTACTCCAAACCTCGTATCTCCTCACATCGGCGTAACCATGAGAAACATGTGATCACCAGTTGTAAATTCAAGGGATCGTCTATGAATGTCAGCATAACTCTTCTGTTTGCTTTGTGTCACCATTAATCGCTCTCGGATCAACCAAACATTCTGAACGGTCTGCTCTACTAGCTCCGGGCCGAGGATCTGTCGCTCGCCAACTTCGTCCTAAAAGATAGGTGATCTGCACTTCCGCCCATACAAAGCCTCGTACGGAGCCATTTGAATGTTGGACCGGTAACTATGGTTGTATGTAAATTCCGCCAACGGTAGATGGATGTCTTAACTTGACTTTGAGTCGATCGAACAGAGGCATATCATATCTTCAAGGACCTGGTTCACCCGCTCTGTTTGGCCGTCCGTCTGAGGATGGTACGTTGAACTGAACTTCAACTTGGTCCCCATAGCCGACTTAAGGCTTTTTTAGAAATATGATAAGAACCGCCCGTCCCGATCTGAAACAATAGACATTGGCACGCCATGTAGTAGAATTATCTCATCAAGGTATATCTGAGCCAGGCGATCGATGCTCCAAGTAACTTTGATGGCAATAAAGTGCGCTGATTTGGTTAGTCGGTCGACGATGAACCAGACGGCGTCATTTTTCCATTGCGTCTTTGGCAAGCCAACAATAAATTCCATCGTGATATGGTCCCATTTCCACTTTAGGACAGCAAGGTTTTTCATCTTTCCGTCCGGCCTCTGATGTTCGGCCTTTACTCTTTGACAAGACAAGAATTGTGACACGAAGAGCGCCACATCTTTCTTCATGTCGTGCCACTAGAAGATCGAGCGGAGGTCTTTGTACTTCCTAGATGTGATACATAGGCCGCATAATGAGCTTCTGTGAGGATCTCCTTTCTGAGTTCTGCATCGTTGGGCACGCATAGTCTTTCTCTTACCTGCAACGTTCTGCTTTCATCCACTGTAAATTCGGTCGCCTTTCCAACTGGCTCAAGTGCCTTCAACAAGAATGGGTTTTTCGTTTGAGCGAACTTTACCTTTTCTATCAGGCTCGGTTCAAGGTGTAACTGAGCTAGTATTCCCCCAATCGGTTCACCTCGATATCAAATTCACAGCTCGATGCCCATACTCTCCAATTTCTTTAGTAGCATACAGTTGACGGATAGAGTTTCCACAAATACTCGACTCGGCGCGTCCGCTACAACATTTCTTTTGCCCGGAGTGTAATTGATCGACAAGTTATAGTCTTTGATTAGTTCTAGACAACGTCTTTACTGTAGGTTTAGGTCCGACTGAGTGAAAAGATACTTGAGGCTCTGGTGATCAGTAAAAATTTGTCAAGCCACACCATAAAGGTAGTATCGTCACAACTTTAGTGAGAACATAATTTTTGCGAGTTCTAGATCATGTGTCAGATAGTTGCGCTGATGCGGCTTCAATTGTCTTGAAGAAAAAGCTATCACCTTGTTTTGTTGCATGAGCACAACTCCCAAGCCCTGGTCAGAGGCGTCGCTAAAGATTTGGAATCCCATATTTTCGTTCGGCAGTGTAAGTATCCGAGCAGAGACTAGTTTAAGCTATTCATACAGTTCTATCTCTTTACAAGCGATCAATGAAACATGTTCAAGCAATCTAGCTCTTTTAACAAGTAACAAGCAAGAACAATTCTATCAATCTAGCATACAATTCTATATCTTTAGTGTGATAGCGAACAGGCAAGCAATCTATTATTAAAGCAAGCATAGTAGTCATTCTACTATCTCCCTAAAAAAGCATGTATTTCTATTCTTGTTTAGCATTCGATGGAAACATATGAATTTTTTTTACTCTTGTTTATTAGCATGGCAGCTGTTCGTTCGATAGCGGTGTCAGTGTAACTAGCATGAACTTTTCTATCTTTTCTTAGCATGGCAATGGTTCTATCTCTCTTAGACAAGCATTCCAGTTCTCTAGTTAGGCAAGCAGATTCGTTTCAATGACAAGCAATACAAGTTCTCTTATTCAGCATGTTGAGTCATGTTCTACCATTCTTCTTATAAAACTATCTTCTTAGAACAAGCAGTAGAAAACTCATATTCATTATTAAGGCATACAAGAATGAGAGAATGCAGTTCTGCCCACTCACTTAGATCAATCGTCTTGTGTTCCGATCAGAGAAAACTTCGAGAAGGCTTTCGCTCGAGCAAGCAAAGCGATATCTCTTGTACATAGTGCCTACGCGGAGCGGGGCACTACATACTTACCCACCAACAAAGAGTTTCGTCCTCGAAAATCAAGGAAAAACTTTAGATATCTAGAGAACGATAGTCCTCATCCCTCACCATCCTCAATCAAAAACTCTAGCAATCAGAACTCTCAATAAAACTCTAGCCATCAGAAATCACAAAATCATATCTTAAGCAATAAAACAAATCTAGAAATCTTTTGCCGACAACTTTGAGAATATCTATGGAATTATTGTATGGAACGCTCATTGAGGCAACGATATCAAGTTGCAAATAATATCTTGAGTTGAAGCTAAGCAGCGAAATGGATAAAGGGTCGAGTCACTCTGATACCAGTATGTCACGTCCCAATCCCGCAGGGGTCCGTTCGTCCTCGCTTGGGTCCTTGCGGGACCGATCGTCCTCGCATGGGCGTGATGTCGTGCAAGCCTAAGCTGCGCTTGCACAAGGCCAAAGCTTTGAGCAAGGGCAAGTAAGTTATTCAAGACAGGAGCAGCGGCACATATTGCAGAAAAGTAAAGAATACAATGGCATAAGGAACAAGCTCTTTATTGATAATCAAGATGTGTTACAAGCGGCGCTTGACCGAGATTTTAGTTCATTCAATCTCTCTTTCTCTCGATTACAATGACATCGTTCCATACATTATATCCCTTTATAAAAAAGCAACTCAAAGCAAATCTCGATATGGCTCAAGGCATCAACTCCAAATTTTTGGGTCTTAGGGATGAGGCACGGCTATCGCTTCCTCGGACGATCCAACACCTGCGAACAAGCAAACTTTTGGTGGGTCAGCACTTTGGAGAAAGTACTGGTGAGTATAAAATCAACGAACAGAAGCAACACCCCCTGAAACCCACACTAAGTAAGCATGTGGCAAAATATTACATTACTAGTGATCTTGCTACTTTTACCTATGTTCATTTCATGCAGCTCAGGATTATAGTCAGTTTACATCTTTTCAAAAATATAACTTTGAAACCAGTTTGCATATTCAATACATACAAGCAAGCTATAGAGACATTGTTCTATCGTGCAGTGTGCAGCATGTATTATGAGCCATGTTAGATCTCTTATGAACACAATTTATCTCCAGTGGACTGTTAATCTCATATCAAGACAAGTATTTCAAATGGACTATTCAATTCGATACAATAGAGGCAGCAGCATATTCAATGTAAAACAGATGTATCACATTTAGCATAAATGATATGGGACATAAGAAAATACAAGTGATCACTTATTCAGTGATCCTTACCCATGGCCGAACCGTTATCCCTGCAGCAAACATACAAGTTAGCAACATATGCTTATATATATAAACGAGGTTCTCTTTTTCTGTCCGTCTCTGCATCAAATAGTTAGGTATGCAAGAAGGCTAGCCTAGCATGCGTCCTAACTACATGATGGTCTCCTCCACGAGATTAGCTAGTGGGACGTATAAGCCCATCTCACTAATGACAGATCGGCTAATAGCTGCTGAAATGCATGGTTGCTATATACTAAAATACACTCAAAATAGCAGCCGGGACTCATGGTTCATCATTACACTAAAATCCACACCCTCCCGTAAGTAAGGACTTCTAGCCTCAGGGTGTTCCAAATCTCTCCTAGGCCGAACGATCTCTAGTACCCCAGTAACCGCTCGAGAGATAAACCTTGTGCATAAGTTGTCAGACCGATGCATGAATGTACTTCTATTAGATAAATATCATATGATGCATATGATCCAGAACAAGCAAGCAGTCATATCTATCAAGATATAGAGCCGGAGCTCTCAATACTCTTGCCTAATAGCCACACCCTCCCGTAAGTAAGTACTTCAAGCCTCAGGGCAGACTATTAGTCGAGATGCACAAGTTTAAGTTATTCATACAGTTCTATCTCTTTACAAGCGATCAATAAAACATGTTCAAGCAATCTAGCTTTTTTAACAAGTAACAAGCAAGAACAATTCTATCAATCTAGCATAAAATTCTATCTCTTTAGTGCGATAGCGAACAGTCAAGCAATATATTATTAAAGCAAGCATAGTAGTCATTCCACTATCTCTCTAGATAAGCATGTAGTTTTATTCTTGTTTAGCATTCGATGGAAACATATGAACTTCTTTTACTCATGTTTAATAGCATGGCAGCGGTTCGTTCGATAGCGGTGTCCGTGTAACTAGCATGCACATTTCTAACTTTTCTCAGCATGGCAATGGTTCTATCTCTTTTAGACAAGCATTCAAGTTCTCTAGTTAGGCAAGCAGATTCATTTCAATGACAAGCAATACGAGTTTTCTTATTAATCATGCTGAGGCAGGTTCTATCATTCTTCTTATAAAACTATCTTCTTAGAACAAGTAGTAGAAAACTCAAATTCATTATTAAGGCGTGCAAGAATCAGAGAATGCAGTTCGGCCCACTCACTTAGATCAATCGTCTTGTGTTCTGATCGTAGAACACTTCGAGAAGGCTTTCGCTCGAGCAAGCAAAGCGATATCTCTTGTACATAGTGCCTACGTGGAGCAGGGCACTACAGGTTTAGGAGTGTAGCAACTCTCTTTACTCCTTGGATGATCTGATGCAGAAGCTCTTCTCTCTTGCTCGAGTGTAGGTTTGCCAATAGACAGTCGGGGCTTTGTATGGGTGTGGTACCTTGCTGTTTATAGCCGTCATATGGACATGCTATGGATTCCGCATATGTTCTTGATTGGTGGCCCCAAAAAGGCTCTTTCAACATAATGCGGTTGCAACTGTCGTCGTATGCCATCGGCCGATTGCCATGTGGTCTTGGTTGAGATATGTTGTTAAAGAGATCTTGGGTTTATTTTTAACCCGTTGTGTGCGTGACTTGGTCAGCTAGACACATCGTCATCACTAATTGTGCGAAGATCTCTGCAGTTAAAACGAAAAGATCTTGTGGGATGGAGGCCGCATAGAATCTTGGCCGCATGATGGCAAGGCCGCATGGGTCTTGTAGCCACATACGTGCTCTCGTTTGGGCCTTGGTCGAATGGACACTCGGGTTGCAAGTTGGCGTGGCCGCATGGGTCTTCTAGCCGCATACGTGATCTCATCCGCCTTTGGTCTGATGGACACTTTGGCTTCACGAGGATGAGAACGCATAGAGTCGAGGCCGCATGTGTGCTCTCGTCCGGCCTTAGTCTGATGGACGCTTTGGCTTCACGAAGATGAGGATGCATAGAGTTAATGTCGCATATGTGCTCTCGTCCGATATTGGTCTGATGGACACTTTGGCTTCATGAGGACGAGGAAGCATAGAGTCAAGGCCGCATGTGTGCTCTCGTCCGCGGTCTTTCCAAAAAAAAGGACGGGGCTTGGGAACGTCTAAGTTCCTCCTATTTATAGCCATCATGTTGATGGTTGCAACTGTGGAAGCATATCACGGGTGGGCTGCCATGTAGCCTCGGTTGGGATATGTCGTTGATAAAATCTTGGCGTTATCCTCAACCCGTTATGTGCGTGACTTGGTCAACTGGACATGTAGTCAGCACTGATTGTGTGAAAAAAAAAATTGGTTGTAACGACACGATCTTGTAAACTGATTCTCGCATAGGGCCGTTGTTGCATACGTGCTTTCGTCTAGCCTTGGACGAATGGACACCATGGCCGCATGATGACGAGGTTGGGTACGTAGCCGCATATGTGCTCTCGTTTGGGCTTTGGTCGAATGGACACTCTGGCCGCATATTGGCGAGGCCGCATGGGTCTTGTAGCCGCATACGTGCTCTCGTTTGGTCTTGGTCAGATAGACACTCTGGCCGCATATTTTTGAGGTCGCATAGAGTTGAGGTCGCATATGCGCTCTCGTCCGACTGAGGCAGCATATTATCGAGGCCGTATAATGTTCAAGCCGTATAGGCAGGACACGTGGCATGGCTCGTCTGACGAGGTCATTAATTATTGGATGTGACTCTTTGTCTTTTTATATGCCGCCTTCTTGCGAGTCTCGATGCTGTCAGGCCTTTTTGTCAGGCATTAGAGAGTGTGTCAAGGATCCTTTATGCGGCCTCTTACTACTTGGTTGGTCTGGCCGCATGAAGGCTATTATGCGGGTTTCGTCTGGCCGTATGGATGCACTTACAGACTTGCTTTCGGGATCTAGACGAGTCTCTTGGCCGTATAGCTTCTCTGTAGCATGAATAGAGGCAGGCTTTGAGGTCCTATCTTCTGGTGCAGGAAATCAGATTTTTAATGCTTTTACAGCTTGATCTCGGGTACTTCTAGCAGCTTAAAGTGATCTTCAATCTCATCTAGCCAATCTAGAGCTATGACAGGGTCCTCAGTCCCACGAAAAGGCGTGTTGTAGACCTTCTTGAAGTCAGCAAAGTCAAAGGTAGTCACATCCTTCTTCTTTGGGGTTTGAGGCGTCTTGACTTCAGGTGTTGGTTGCTGCACCAGTGTCGTTGTCATTGCAGAATGGTTGAAAGCAATGGTCTGAACGATCTGTTGGAGGGTGTCTACCTGTTTTTGTTGGACCGTGAACTGAGCTTCTAGATTTTTCTCAAATTTGTCCTGTCGGACCTCATCCCTATGTTTTTGTGCCTCAAACATGCACATAATTCGCTCAATTGAGTCGATGGGGGGCGCAGGTCATTGGATCTCGGAGCTTGCCGAAGTTTCTGAAGTACTTGCTTGCACTTGCGATGTTGCTTGTGTTTGAGTCATTCCTTCAAAAACAAAGAATTTACATTAGTCTCATAGAGTATTACGGACTCACTGTATGTAACGCATCTCATTTTGTCCAAACAATTTCAAGAGTTCAACTGGGAGGGACAGGGTCGTCTTATGAAAACTTTTCTGACATGAGGCCATAGGATCTAAAGCCATGCTCTAATACCAATATGTCACGCCCCAATTTCGCAGAATCGCTAACCATCCCCCTCGGCGTGATATCGTACGAGCATAAGGCACGCTCGTACAAGGCCTAGCATATATATATATATATATATATATATATATATATATATATATATATATATATATATATATATATATATATATATATATACAACACCAGAGTGTGGAAGCTAAATATTTCACATTGACACAAAGAAAATTTCTATATTTTATTGATAATGTACATCTTTGTTACAAACTCTTGACTCAAAAGTAAAGGGGTGTCGTGCGGGCTTACAAGATGGACGTAAAATAAGATAGTCATTCCATACATTACATCCCAACTAGAACTTTAAAATAAAATAAACACCTTCGGACGAAGCTATCGCCTTTCTTCGGAGCTGCACAAGATATGCGCACAAACTTCGAATGATTGGTACAAGCCTCAAAAGACACGAACATGATGCGCCGAGTTATGGACTAGTTGGGGGAAGAAGCTTCAGCTCCTCGCTGTGTCGCCTTGGCTCGAGGAACCTGCTGCAACGAGGGTCAGTACTTTAAAAAGTACTGGTGAGGGTGAGCTAACCCAACTGACCAAATCAACGTATTATTGGTGTGAAGTGTCACACCCCAGTCCCAAAATACGCAGGACTAGGACACGTAAGCATGCCAGCCGCATGTATATGGCAACTCCAATATATGAAAACTATAACACATGCGTACGATGTATCATGAATGATAAATCCATAAGTGGTAAAACTATCACAGGTCACGTGGTATAATCTAAATCTCATCCACAGAAATCATGTATATATAAAGAACCAATATCTATAAAACTAGAGCTCAATAATAAGTATCTCAAGATGACAGTCGGATGGAAACAAATTCACTGCCGAACTAGAATATAAAAACAATACAACAATATAAGTACAACAACTCACAACCACTGAGATTCGAAGAGAAGACCTGCTCGGAATATAAGTAACTAGTCCGGATCTACGCTCCTGCGAATAGTCATGAACATCTACACCTGGAAAGGGACCAGGTCCTCAAAGGGACATAACAAGATACATAGAAGCATGTTATAAAGTAAATACTGAATAAATAAAAGGGGTGCGCTAACCATCTAAGTGAAATGCACTTTGAGGATAACTTTGAGTGTATGGAAAAGTGTAGGCTAGACATATGCTGGCGTAATTCCCCAATCGTGACAACTAGCTAGTATATGCCACATATGCCCCCAATACAAGGGCGCTATGTAATATAATAACGTCCTACCGCTCCGAAGAACGGGAAATATGCATAGTATATAACGTACATATCGCTCCGAAGAACGTGGAATCTGCATAGTATATAACGTCAATATCGTTCCGTCGAGCGTAGAATCTGCATAAAGGAAGTGGGTGTCTCATACGCCTACTAGTCGTCCGCCCCGTCCAATGATCTATGCATGTTGTATCCATAACACGCTTCAGCCACTACGTCGAGGCGTCGTAACTCTGGCTCATAGTCTATCGTTAGAACAATAGTCCAACCTTACAACCAAACAAGGACAAGGATTGGACCATCGTACCACGATAGTCTGTGCTCCGCCTACTAATAACTGCTAAGTCTTCTAAAATGCATCACTATTAGCAGTTATACCCTATCCGTCGTACGACCTACACGTACAGGTGGCCAACCGCGTACGCAAGCCCGTGCCCTACATGAGACTCACAACACGTGTAAGAAATGTGTCAAGGCCTGGGGAGTCATACCAATAACTTCGCAACTTTAGGTGGGTCTACTAGACACTAGGTCAGACACAAGTCCTAACGTCAACGCATTCGTTGACTGCACCCGAGTCAATCTCGGACGCGCACAGTCATATGAAATAAAACAACAAGATATCATACAACATGTGCATAAGTTAAATCAAACAGTAATTATGGCAAGGTATCTTGCCTGGGTCCTCAAGCTGCGAATGCCAATAGTCTGCTCCTGAAGTACCTCCTGGCTGGTTCAGTGACTCTCGGGTACACGCACGGGAATGACGATGACGATGACGATGATGAGTTTGACGACGATAACAATGACGATGACGATGATGATGGTAAACGATATGGATGACGATGACGATATGATGATTAGATGACGAAGATGATGATGTGGATGATGATGATGATAATGATGGGTTAATGATGGGGTGATGATGGTAATGAGATGATGATCTTGATTAGGTCGATGGTGTGGACGATGATGACGATAGGGATAATGATGTGGATGATGGTGATAATAATGATGACGAGGACGATGATGTGGACAATGGAGATGACGAGGACGATGATGTGGCCAATGGTGAATGTGTGGATTTAGGTTAAGGTGATGGTGAGGATGATTATGTGATGATGATGATGATGAGTATTGATGATATGATGATGGTGATGGGGTGTAAATAAGATGATGATGGTGATGGTGTTTATTTTGATGGTGGTGGTGTTGATACTCCGGCCAGTGGGGGAGGGAGGTCCGGCCAGGGGGAGGTCCGGTTATGGAGGTCGAGCAGGAAGGAAGGGGAAGGAGTTCGGGTTATGCTCCGGTGAGGTTGCGGGCTGTTGGAGGTTGGAGTTGTTGTGTCGAGGTCGGGGAGGAAGGAATAAGTGGACAGGGAAGATGATCGGAGATGGGGTCATGCAGGCGGGTCGAGGCGATGGCCGGCGGTGGGTCAGCTCGTCGTGGTGGACCGGGAAGGGAAGGAGGAGAGGTGTAGGCCGGAGATGAGGTGAGGCGGTGCTGGTGGTGCTGTGGTGTTGAGGGACGGACAGGAGGAGGTCGAGGTCGTCCGGTGGTTCACCGGAGAAGAAGGAGAGAGCATGGGGAGGTGGAGGTTATCAGGGAAGAGAGGAGGAGAGAAGAGGGTGGTGGTGGTCGCGGTGATAATGGCGGTGGTGGTTCAGTGGGAGGCTGCGGCAGAGTCGGGTTCAGGTCTGGGCGGAGGAGATGCCATGGGGAAGATGATCGGCAGCGGGGGAGGTCGGCTTGCCGGCGAGTTCGAGTCGAGGGAGGAGGAAGAAGACGAGGAGAATGGTGGTACTGGTCGGGTCTGCGGGTGGAGACGCGGTGCACAGGCGGAGCTCTGGTGGACGACTGGCCGGCGGAGGTCGAGTCGAGTTGCACAGGGATGGAGGGGATGTATAGTAGGAAGAGGAAGAAGGCTATGGCTAAAAAGGAATTTTGGTTTTGTAGAAAAGGGAAAGGAAGGAAAATTTTGTATAAATATGTGTAGAATTTAGGTTTTGTTGACCTAGAAAAATTTTGGGCTTGGTCAACTCTTTGGGCTTGGGCCTTGGGCTCACATGGGGATGTTTGGGAGGGCTATAATTGCATTGTTTAAATGCAATGATAGGTTTAATTGAGGGGGCGATGTGCGCGTTGCATATTCCAAAAATTATGGAAAAAAATTCTATGAAGGAGAAAGTTGGATTTCTTCATGTATTGTCCAATGGTGTGGACACATCAATGTGCTTTTGCATAAAAGCGCCCAAAAATTAGAAAATTGCACAAAAATAAAAATTAGATTAAATTAATTAAAATTAGTGCCAAGATGTTCTTGAATTAATTAGAAGTACATGGAGATAAAATTAGGTGGGACACAAGTGTCATGGACATAGAGGGCTCAGAGTAGAATTTTATTATATTTTGGGTTGCACGAAACGGGTCAAGATTGTGTCTCTAATTTCGATTGGAACGCACAGGGGTACAAAGTCATATTTATTTAGAATAAATTATAAACGTCCGCGACGAATATTTTGCGACTAAAACGTAGCACAAGATAGCATAATTATAAGTTACACAATGGTCAGAATGGTAGGTGGGCACGTCTAGGATGAGGTTGTGAAATTCATAGGAAGGCAATGGCTAGTGTAGTGCTCCAATTATCGAAGCAACGGTAAGGTGCACTAGGTGATATAAATATTGTATAATTAAATCAAATGCCGTGTTCTCTATCTAGTTGGATTCTAATTAGCCCTAATTTCTCTATCTAAGCCAAGTAGGCCTAATTTTGGGTGAGGGGGTTTACATGAAGCATGCAAGTTATTATGTGAACTTTCTATCTTGCCTTAGTATAAGTTACAGCATACAATAAATATGAAATAACTGAAATGAACATGCCACCGTTCAGTGACTTTTTATCTGCTCGTTTGAACATCATGTGCATAACTTACTATGACCTTACCTGCCACGAAGACGTAGTTAGCTTGCACAATTTAAATATACACACATATTGGGTCACTGGCATAGCCATACATGACGAGTTATAGTTAAGGTAGACGGTAATCCTTGCAATCGCGAGCAGATAGCTTAGTTACAAGTCCCGAACTCACCCATGCTAGGCCATTAGCACGACTATACTAACGTTCCGCCTAGGACGAATCAGTTCTGGTGTCCCAGAGATCGTTCGCAGGAACCCTACACCTTGTGCACAAGTTGTCTATGACCATGCATCGTCTCAAACTAAATTATCAAACCAAGCATTTCAAGACAACAAGCATGAAGTATTAGAGTTCAGAAGAATTACATAACATAGCACACCTGCTCAAGTTTTTATATTTTAAGTTAGGCACTACACATTGCACAATTATAGATGAATGAATTCTAGCTACAATTGTAACATAAAATAGATACATGCATAGTGGACAAGCATGCAACAATATGATCGTATGGTAATTTTTGTGTGACAAGCATCAATGTTTCAAGTTTACTTCTTATTATCTTGCCTCAGTTATCATTATTATGGTATCGTTGATTGGATAGTACAAACGAGTCAGATTTTTAAGAGTGAAGACTTGGAAGAATGGAGCTAATCGAAAGTAAGGCCACTCACAAGTTTGAGAATCGGAAAAGAGAAAGGGGAGATCTGTCACTACCCAATTCTAGAAAATAGGGTATATTTTTTTTTATATATTTGATTAATAGTGTATTGTATTTAATTATTTATATTTATAATTAATTAGTGCTTGTCTTATTTTTATTTTGATTGTTTTAGGGTTTTGGCTAGCCTGGACCCATGTCAGACCCTAGTGGACCCATGTCCGACCCAGCCCACACCCTTGTGAGAATTATTTTGGGGCCTAAAATTATTATTTTATTTTTAGGAGGTTAGTTGGAGAGATTTGAAACTAGTTTGAGTGCATTTGGAGACCCGAAACCCAAAACCGAGTTACGGAAGGGCATTTTGGTCATTTGGACTTAGTGGAACCCCCTTTATTACCCATGGCCGGCCCCTACCTACCCATTTCTGTGAGAACACAGCAGCCCCCACCCGATCACAGCAAGCACAGCCCCCCTCTTCATATTCTTCACTTCTTCTTCTTCTCCACTTCTTCTTCCTTCTTCCTTCTTCTCCAAGGTGAGTTCCCTCTTCCATTTTTCTTCTTTCTTCTTTCATTCCTTCTTCCTTAAGCTAACCCTCACCTTGCATTTTCTCTAACCTAGGTGTGAGGAGCTTAGATCTAGTGTGGGAGCTAGAATTGGTGGCTTGGAGCTTGAGGGAGGTGAATTCTAGGGATTGTGAGACTTTGGCCTTGGGATTCCAACTCCCAAGAGGTAAAACCTAACTTTCCCCTTCCTAATTATTTTTGTGTAGCGTAATTAGTGTTGTAGAACCCTCCTAGACCCTAACCCTACCCGTAGGAGGAAGTTGGAACTAGTTTGGGTGAGTTTAGAGACTTTGACATTAGGTTTTGTGTCGAATTCGGGTAGAATCCAAATTTGGCCCAATTTTGGGTGAGGTCCTAGGTTAGATGGACCTAGGTAGACGTTGTCGGGTGTCTAGAGGGTGAGTGCGTGTCTCCGTTCGGACACGGGAAGCCGTGTCGCGGAGAAACGGGCGTTTCGGGCGAAATTGGGGCTTTTCGTCGTCGCCGATTCTAAGTGCGTGTGCGTTCCCGCCACGGACCTAGAATCGATGCGGGACTGCTTTTTCTAGGATCTAGACATCGTGTAGAGCGCGTGGGTAAATTTTGGGCCGATTCCGAGTTCGTTTGGTGTGCGTTTCAGGAGATTTTCCGAACCGCGCACCACGTGTTCGTCGAAATGACCGAACGGCCATTTCGACTTGGTTTCCTCGTTTCAACTTTGTGCGCACGTTGGGTTAGTATCGGAGAGTGTGTGCTAGAGTTTTCGGGCTATATTTTATATATTTTAGGGTATTGGTGAGTGTCGGGGTCGTTGGGCGTGAGTAGGACGTGTGGTTTGAGTGTTGTGTGCGTGGTTGTGTTTGTATTGATATGTGTCTATATATATATATATTTATATATATGTATGTGTGTTTATGTATATATATATATATATATATATATATTTATATGTGTGTATTTATATTTATGTACTTGTATATGTATATGTCTATGTGTATATATATATATATGTATATGTGTAAGTGTGCTTGTGTGTGTGTATGTATATATATATATATAGGTGTATGTATATATATATAGTTGAGAGTGTGTGTAGATATATATATATATATATATATATATATATATATATATATATATATATATATTAAGTGTATATGTATATATGTAGCTATGTATATATATTTATGTGTGTGTGTGTTGTTAGTGTTGTGAGTGTGTGTGTGTGTATTAGTGTGTGAGTGTGTTAGTGTGTGTGTTAGAGTGTGTGGATGAGTGTATATATATATATATAGATATCTAGTTATATATATATAGATATATATGTATGTATATATATATATAGATAGTGATATATATATATGTATATATATATATGTAGGTGTGTGTGTGTTGATTTGGAGGGGGAGCCACAGAACTGAACTGCAGCAGCAGCAGTTCAGCTGCAGCAGCAGCAGCTTGCTGCTAGGAGAGCAGCAGCAGCAGCTCCAGAAGGAGCAGCAGCAGCAGCACATGTAGGAGCAGCCAGCAGCAGCAGTTTATGAGATGCAGCAGCCGCAGCAGCAATGCAAGAGCAGCAGCGCAGCGCTAGTAGCAGCAGCAAGCAGCAGGTAGTAGGAGGTAGCTTAGAGTGAGTTATATAGATCTATATATCTATATAGATAGATTAATAGTTAGATAGTTAGTTATATAGATAGATTGTTATAGAGATAGTGATAGATAAGTTTATAGATAGATATCTATAGATAAATAAATAGGTAAGATAAGTTATGGATAATTAGATAGATAGATAGATAGATATTGATAGATAGATAGCTAGGTATTTAGATAGATAGATAGATACTAGATAGGTAGATAACTAGATTCTTAGATATACCTATCTAAGAGATATAAATATCTATATGCCTAAGTTATATACATATATAGGTGTATAGGTAAGATAATGGGTAATCGGGTAAATGTGTGTGGATATCTATATACATAGGTATATACATACTTAGATATATATAAATATAGTAGATATCTATATTACCTAGCCTAGATTAATAACTAGGTATATAATTAATAGCTAGGTAGCTAGTTAGAGGGTTTTAGAGCGAAACCTCAATACCTTGAGATACCGAGGTATCTCGATACCTTGAGATATTCAAGGTATTGAGTTTCGAGCGGGGTATTTGAGCATTAGCCTAGGAAATGCTTGGGAGTGATTTTTATATGTTTATATGTATATAATTACGCGTGCTAGCATAGGTTTTAGCGGGTTTAGGCGGGGTGCGTGGCCTAGGGCGAGGTATCGGATACCGAGGGTATCTCGGTATCTCGATTAGGCGAGTTTGTGAGTTTAGTAGCTTAATGAGCTCGGATTGACCTAGAATTTCAGGGGCACCCTAGTTTGACCTAGCTTTGACCATAATTGTTCCCGTTGACCGTAAAAGTCAACGTTTGACCTAGTTTTGACCTAGAGTTGACTTTTTGGACCCCGGGTTGACTTTTTGACCCGATTTTCACCGGTTTGATCCGTTCGACCTAGAATAGCCCTAGAAGCCTGTTTTTAATTATTTTATATCAGTTTAAATGCTTAGAACCCTGTTTAATCCTTGCTTTTCGTATTAGGTCCTTGCGACACCGGTCCGGACCTCGATCCTCATCAGTTGCTCAGGACATCAGGCGAGTACCTACCTCTGATAGTTTCCATTTCATGATAGCGTTTATATCACCTGTTCTAGAACTGTAATACTTGATTCTGACACATTATTACACGAGCTGGTACTAGTGGATCCCGTCATGAGGTGCTATCCCCCTTACCGTGTTCAGCGGGTACTCTATCACGTGTATTTCATCATGTGCTTCGGGTATTGATTATCATGTGCTATCATGTGCTTCTTGTGCTCTCGCCTTCGTGTGCGCGAGCTATTATCATGTACGTAGCGTGTTGTGGTTGGATCCAATGGTATTAGTGGGGGAGGGGAGTAGTGAGTTGGTTATATGATCAAAGCCAAACATTATTCATGTGTATGTCGGTTATGCAACTCACGCATAACGGAGTTATCGTAGTGACTTTCATGTGCAACCTAAGCCGATCATATAACGAACTTGTGCTCAAGGCACTTAGCTAGTATTCATGTTTCTCACCTGCAGTTACTTTTCCACTACTTGTATTGTTCTCCAGTTTACATTGCAGCTACTTCTTGTGCTCCAGCATATATTTATTTCCTGTGCATCTTGATTACTTTTCTATTGCTCGTCATATACACCTTACCATGTATTTGGAGTTGCTTTCAGAGTTATGTACTTCGCTCCAGTCCTGACTGGGCATATTTTTTCCAGAGGATCCTGAGGACTATTGCCCTACGTTCTACGGGCCTGGTATTGACGACTGTTGTGACCCCGAGGAGGAGTGCGCCGAGGAGACGCCGATAGCACCCTAGTTAGCTAGGTGGGTTTCCTGGGTTTTCCTTGTGGTTTGTATTTTGGATGACTGTACTTATTCTTTTGTGCTTCTGTGAGATGTTGTAGCTTTTAGACTTGGACTGTATCATTTTGGATTGTCTTGCTCTCTTGGTTCTGTTTCTTGTTTATATCATATCGTGCTTATATTCTTCCTCTAGTTTTGTGATTGAGATTATTGTCATATATATATTGCGTGGTTGCCCTCCTGTTGGAGAGGATTTTATTCACATATATATATTGCGTGGTTTTGCCCTCCTTTTGGAGAGGTCATGCCGGATTTTTCTGTGAGTTATCTAGATAGTTGGTTGACCTAGAACGGACCTTTACAGCGTTCTACCGCCGATTCTGCGGCGTAGGCTGGACGTACCCACGACTCATGCCCGATTTTCGGGTGCGGGTCGTGACACGTTTTTGGTGGTGGCCCATGCAGGTCTCTGCTTTTAGGGTTACCTGCAATAGGATATAGGAGATAGGCTGAGAGAGAGTGTGCTCAATCACAACTAGGACCCTTCCTACTTCCTTTTGCTATCTTTAATTTTCCTGAAATTGTTTCTTTTGCAATATTACTGTCCTTCATTGATGTTATCGTTTCTTGCACTATATTGACTTCTTTTGATCTGTGTTCTTCTTGATTCCATTCCAGCACTTGCTTTATTTGATTCCGGTGCTTCCCATAGCTTTGTGTCTGTATCTTTTGCTGTTAGACACCATCTTGTTGCTGAACCTTTAGCTAGACTCTGCAAGATCACGACCGGGGGTGGTATCATCCTAGTCCGTGATGTCTGCAGAGACCGGAGAGTTACCTTGGGAGGCCGGGAGTTGAGTGTGTGCCTACTCGTAATGCCACTTCCGAGCTACGATATTGTACTCGGGATGGATTGGTTGAGTACGCATTGTGCTAGTATAGATTGTCGTGGAGGCAGAGTTTTGTTCAGTCCGCCGGGTGAGCCAGAGTTTCAGTTTGCCAGAGGAGCAGCGGAGCAGACCGAGGGAGTCTTCTGCGGAGCCCTGGTGGTAGAGCCGAGGTCGCTACATCCACTGATAGAGGAGTATATGGATGTCTTTCCGGAGGAGTTGCCAGGATTACCTCCGGACAGAGACGTGGAGTTCTCTATAGACTTGGTGCCAGGCGCGGAGCCGATATCCCAGCACGTCTATAGAGTCAGCAACAGTGAGCTGATAGAGTTGAAGAAGCAGGTGGATGAGCTTCAGGACAAGGGATTTATCAGATCTAGTTCTTCTCCGTGGGGTGCTCCGGTACTTTTTGTGCCGAAGAAGGATGGGTCGATACGGATGTGTATCGACTACAGGGCTCTGAACAGCCTCACAATCAAGAACAAGTATCCGCTGCCGCGTATTGATGATCTATTTGACCAGTTGAGCGGAGCGAGGGTGTTTTCCAGGATTGATCTGAGGACAGGCTACCACCAGGTGAAGGTCAGGAAGGAGGATATTCCGAAGACAGCTTTTCGGACCAGATATGGACAGTATGAGTTCTTGGTGATGCCGTTTGGGTTGACTAATGTCCCGGCAGTGTTCATGAATCTGATGAACAAGGTGTTCCATCAGCATCTGGACAGGTTTGTGGTGGTGTTTATAGATGATATCTTGGGGTTGACTAATGCCCCGGCAGTGTTCATGAATCTGATGAACAAGGTGTTCCATCAGCATCTGGACAGTATTCGAAGACCCCAGAGGAGCACGAGGAGCATCTGAGGATAGTGCTGGAGACTCTCAGGAAGGAGGAGCTTTATGGAAAGCTCTCGAAGTGTGAGTTCTTCCTTGACAAGGTTGAATTCCTTGGTCATGTGGTGACTGGAGAGGGTATCTCGGTGGATCCGAGAAAGATCGTGGCAGTTGAGGCATGGAGTGCTCCGAGTTCAGTAGCCGAGGTCAGGAGTTTCTTGGGACTGGCAGGCTACTACAGGAGATTTGTTCAGGATTTTTCCCGGATTGCAGAGCCGTTGTCCAGGCTGACCCGGAAGGACGTGGAGTTTGTTTGGTCAGAGGAGTGCCAGATCGCCTTTGATGAGCTAAAGAGGAGGTTAACGACAGCTCCAGTGTTGACGTTGCCATCAGGTTCTGGAGGATTCACTATCTATAGTGATGCATCGGGGAAGGGACTGGGTTGTGTGTTGCAGCAGAATGGGAGGGTGATTGCCTATGCTTCCAGGCAATTACGTCCTCATGAGAAGAATTACCCTACCCACGATTTGGAGTTGGCAGCGGTCATTTTTGCTCTGAAGTTGTGGAAACACTATTTATACGGAGAGCGTGTGGAGATCTTCACAGACCACAAGAGCTTGAAGTATGTGTTTACCCAAAAAGAGCTGAACATGAGGCAGAGGAGATGGTTGGAGTTGATGAAAGACTTCGACATATCATTGCAGTATCATCCAGGGAAGGCGAACGTAGTTGCGGATGCATTAAGCAGGTATCCGGTAGCTATGTGCCTGACTACAGATCGTTATCTTCTGGCAGATCTAGAGAGCTTGGGCATTGAGGTGATAGTGCCTGGAGTTGAGATGCAGATGTGGGGACTGCAGATTCAGTCAGAGTTGGTAGACCGGATCAGGGCTACACAGTTTGAGGATGAGTCCCTGAGGAGCATCAGGGAGCAGGTTCAGATGGGATTAGCAGACGACTTCACCATTGCTGATGATGGTTCTTTGCGGCACGGTACCAGGTTGTGTGTGCCGAGTGGGTCGTTGCGCGAGGAGGTTCTCCAGGAGGCGCATCGATCCCAGTACTCTATGCATCCCGGTGCCAACAAGATGTATAGAGATCTGAGACAGCTTGTATGGTGGTACGGGATGAAGCGGGAGGTAGCACGCTTCGTATCCCGATGCTTAGTGTGCCAGCAGGTGAAGGCGGAGAGGCAGAGGCCAGGAGGTTTACTCCAGCCGTTACCCATTCCGGAGTGGAAATGGGAGCATGTGACCATGGATTTTGTTTCTAGACTTCCCCGTTCTCCAGGCGGGAAAGATGCGATTTGGGTCATCGTGGACAGGTTGACCAAATCGGCCCACTTTCTACCATTCAAAGTGGGTACGTCTACAGAGAGACTAGCAGAGATGTATGTGCGCCAGATAGTCAGACTGCATGGAGTTCCAGTGAGCATAGTATCAGATCGGGACAGTCGCTTTACTTCGTATTTCTGGAGGAGTCTGCAGGCTAGCTTGGGCACCCAGCTCAAGTTTAGTAGTGCGTATCACCCGCAGACGGATGGTCAGTCAGAGAGGACCATTCAGACACTTGAGGACATGCTTCGGACCTGTGTTTTGGATTTCAGAGGCTCTTGGGAGGATCACTTGCACTTGGTAGAGTTTGCTTACAACAACAGCTACCAAGCCAGTATCGAGATGTCACCTTTTGAGGCGTTGTATGGACGGAGGTGTCGCACTCCGTTATCATGGGATGATGTAGGTGAGAGAGCTTTGCTTGGCCCGGAGATGGTGGTCGATGCAGCGGAGAAGGTCAAGCTCATTAGAGATAGACTTCGGGTGGCGCAGGACAGGCAGCGGCATTGGGCCGATAGCCACCGGAGACCTTTGGAGTTCGAGGTATAGCTTAGAATCTAGATTTTGTTCTTGTGTTTGCTTGTGATTGCTTGTTTTAGACTAAGTGCAGAGACCTTGTTTGTGCTAGGTTGGAGATCTGGTGTTCCTGAGGATCTCTCCGACGCGGGGCACTATTCGCTTCGGTGGAGGCGGGAAGCTTAGCCCACGTTTCGTTGGACCCTTCCGTATCCTTGAGAGGGTCGGCGCCGTGGCGTATAGGCTTGAGTTGCCGCCTACGCTGGAGGAAATTCATGATGTGTTCCACGTGTCGCAGTTGAGACGGTACGTGGCGGATCCCAGTCACGTATTGGATCACTCGAAGATTGCAGTGGGCCCTACTCTTAGCTATCCAGAGCAGCCGGTGGAGATTCTGGATCGGCGGGAGAAGGTGTTGAGGAACCAGACTATTCCCTTGGTTCGCGTCGCGTGGAGGCATCACTCTCCAGGAGAGTCGACCTGGGAGAGGGAGGATGAAATGCGCGAGCGATACCCTTATCTCTTCGAGCCCTGAGGTATGGTTCTTTCTTGCATTCCTGTCCTAGTTTCGTCTTTTAATTTCGAGGACGAAATTATTTTAAGGAGGGTAGACTTGTCACTACCCAATTCTAGAAAATAGGGTATATTTTTTTTTTATTTGATAAATAGTGTATTGTATTTAATTATTTATATTTATAATTAATTAGTGCTTGTCTTATTTTTATTTTGATTGTTTTAGGGTTTTGGCTAGCCTGGACCCATGTCAGACCCTAGTGGACCCATGTCCGACCCAGCCCACACCCTTGTGAGAATTATTTTGGGGCCTAGAATTATTATTTTATTTTTAGGAGGTTAGTTGGAGAGATTTGGAACTAGTTTGAGTGCATTTGGAGACCCGAAACCCAAAACCGAGTTACGGGAGGGCATTTTGGTCATTTGGACTTAGTGGAACCCCCTTTATTACCCATGGCCGGCCCCTACCTACCCATTTCTGTGAGAACACAGCAGCCCCCACCCGATCACAGTAAGCACAGCCCCCCTCTTCATATTCTTCACTTCTTCTTCTTCTCCAAGGTGAGTTCCCTCTTCCATTTTTCTTCTTTCTTCTTTCATTCCTTCTTCCTTAAGCTAACCCTCACCTTGCATTTTCTCTAACCTAGGTGTGAGGAGCTTAGATCTAGTGTGGGAGCTAGAATTGGTGGCTTGGAGCTTGAGGGAGGTGAATTCTAGGGATTGTGAGACTTTGGCCTTGGGATTCCAACTCCCAAGAGGTAAAACCTAACTTTCCCCTTCCTAATTATTTTTGTGTAGTATAATTAGTGTTGTAGAACCCTCCTAGACCCTAACCCTACCCGTAGGAGGAAGTTGGAACTAGTTTGGGTGAGTTTAGAGACTTTGACATTAGGTTTTGTGTCGAATTCGGGTGGAATCCGAATTTGGCCCAATTTTGGGTGATGCCCTAGGTTAGATGGACCTAGGTAGACGTTATCGGGTGTCTAGAGGGTGAGTGCGTGTCTCCGTTCGGACACGGGAAGCCGTGTCGCGGAGAAACGGGCGTTTCGGGCGAAATTGGGGCTTTTCGACGTCGCCGATTCTAAGTGCGTGTGCGTTCCCGCCACGGACCTAGAATCGACGCGGGACCGCTTTTTCTAAGATCTAGACATCGTGTAGAGCGCGTGGGTAAATTTTGGGCCGATTCCGAGTTCGTTTGGTGTACGTTTCAGGAGGTTTTCCGAGCCGTGCACCACGTGTTCGTCGAAATGACCGAACGGCCATTTCGACTTGGTTTCCTCGTTTTGACTTTGTGCGCGCGTTGGGTTAGTATCGGAGAGTGTGTGCTAGAGTTTTCGGGCTATATTTTATATATTTTAGGGTATTGGTGAGTGTCGGGGTCGTTGGGCGTGAGTAGGGCGTGTGGTTTGAGTGTTGTGTGCGTGGTTGTGTTTGTATTGATATGTGTCTATATATATATATATTTATATATATGTATGTGTGTTTATGTATATATATATATATTTATATGTGTGTATTTATATTTATGTACTTGTATATGTATATGTCTATGTGTATATATATATATGTATATGTGTAAGTGTGCTTGTGTGTGTGTATGTATATATATATATATAGGTGTATGTATATATATATAGTTGAGAGTGTGTGTAGATATATATATATATATATATATATATATATATTAAGTGTATATGTATATATGTAACTATGTATATATATTTATGTGTGTGTGTGTTGTTAGTGTTGTGAGTGTGTGTGTGTATTAGTGTGTGAGTGTGTTAGTGTGTGTGTTAGAGTGTGTGGATGAGTGTATATATATATATAGATATCTAGTTATATATATATAGATATATATGTATGTATATATATATATAGATAGTGATATATATATGTATATATATATATGTAGGTGTGTGTGTGTTGATTTGGAGGGGGAGCCACAGAACTGAACTGCAGCAGCAGCAGTTCAGCTGCAGCAGCAGCAGCTTGCTGCTAGGAGAGCAGCAGCAGCAGCTCCAGAAGGAGCAGCAGCAGCAGCACATGTAGGAGCAGCCAGCAGCAGCAGTTTATGAGATGCAGCAGCCGCAGCAGCAATGCAAGAGCAGCAGCGCAGCGCTAGTAGCAGCAGCAAGCAGCGGGTAGTAGGAGGTAGCTTAGAGTGAGTTATATAGATCTATATATCTATATAGATAGATTAATAGTTAGATAGTTAGTTATATAGATAGATTGTTATAGAGATAGTGATAGATAAGTTTATAGATAGATATCTATAGATAAATAAATAGGTAAGATAAGTTATGGATAATTAGATAGATAGATAGATAGATAGATAGATATTGATAGATAGATAGCTAGGTATTTAGATAGATAGATAGATACTAGATAGGTAGATAACTAGATTCTTAGATATACCTATCTAAGAGATATAAATATCTATATGCCTAAGTTATATACATATATAGGTGTATAGGTAAGATAATGGGTAATCGGGTAAATGTGTGTGGATATCTATATACATAGGTATATACATACTTAGATATATATAAATATAGTAGATATCTATATTACCTAGCCTAGATTAATAACTAGGTATATAATTAATAGCTAGGTAGCTAGTTAGAGGGTTTTAGAGCGAAACCTCAATACCTTGAGATACCGAGGTATCTCGATACCTTGAGATATTCAAGGTATTGAGTTTCGAGCGGGGTATTTGAGCATTAGCCTAGGAAATGCTTGGGAGTGATTTTTATATGTTTATATGTATATAATTACGCGTGCTAGCATAGGTTTTAGCGGGTTTAGGCGGGGTGCGTGGCCTAGGGCGAGGTATCGGATACCGAGGGTATCTCGGTATCTCGATTAGGCGAGTTTGTGAGTTTAGTAGCTTAATGAGCTCGGATTGACCTAGAATTTCAGGGGCACCCTAGTTTGACCTAGCTTTGACCATAATTATTCCCGTTGACCGTAAAAGTCAACGTTTGACCTAGTTTTGACCTAGAGTTGACTTTTTGGACCCCGGGTTGACTTTTTGACCCGATTTTCACCGGTTTGACCCGTTCGACCTAGAATAGCCCTAGAAGCCTGTTTTTAATTATTTTATATCAGTTTAAATGCTTAGAACCCTGTTTAATCCTTGCTTTTCGCATTAGGTCCTTGTGACACCGGTCCGGACCTCGATCCTCATCAGTTGCTCAGGACATCAGGCGAGTACCTACCTCTGATAGTTTCTATTTCATGATAGCGTTTATATCACCTGTTCTAGAACTGTAATACTTGATTCTGACACATTATTACACGAGCTGGTACTAGTGGATCCCGTCATGAGGTGCTATCCCCCTTACCGTGTTCAGCGGGTACTCTATCACGTGTATTTCATCATGTGCTTCGGGTATTGATTATCATGTGCTATCATGTGCTTCTTGTGCTCTCGCCTTCGTGTGCGCGAGCTATTATCATGTACGTAGCGTGTTGTGGTTGGATCCAATGGTATTAGTGGGGGAGGGGAGTAGTGAGTTGGTTATATGATCAAAGCCAAACAGTATTCATGTGTATGTCGGTTATGCAACTCACGCATAACGGAGTTATCGTAGTGACTTTCATGTGCAACCTAAGCCGATCATATAACGAACTTGTGCTCAAGGCACTTAGCTAGTATTCATGTTTCTCACCTGCAGTTACTTTTCCACTACTTGTATTGTTCTCCAGTTTACATTGCAGCTACTTCTTGTGCTCCAGCATATATTTATTTCCTGTGCATCTTGATTACTTTTCTATTGCTCGTCATATACACCTTACCATGTATTTGGAGTTACTTTCAGAGTTATGTACTTCGCTCCAGTCCTGACTGGGCATATTTTTTCCAGAGGATCCTGAGGACTATTGCCCTACGTTCTACGGGCCTGGTATTGACGACTGTTGTGACCCCGAGGAGGAGTGCGCCGAGGAGACGCCGATAGCACCCTAGTTAGCTAGGTGGGTTTCCTGGGTTTTCCTTGTGGTTTGTATTTTGGATGACTGTACTTATTCTTTTGTGCTTCTGTGAGATGTTGTAGCTTTTAGACTTGGACTGTATCATTTTGGATTGTCTTGCTCTCTTGGTTCTGTTTCTTGTTTATATCATATCGTGCTTATATTCTTCCTCTAGTTTTGTGATTGAGATTATTGTCATATATATATTGCGTGGTTGCCCTCCTGTTGGAGAGGATTTTATTCACATATATATATTGCGTGGTTTTGCCCTCCTTTTGGAGAGGTCATGCCGGATTTTTCTGTGAGTTATCTAGATAGTTGGTTGACCTAGAACGGACCTTTACAGCGTTCTACCGCCGATTCTGCGGCGTAGGCTGGACGTACCCACGACTCATGCCCGATTTTCGGGTGCGGGTCGTGACACGTTTTTGGTGGTGGCCCATGCAGGTCTCTGCTTTTAGGGTTACCTGCAATAGGATATAGGAGATAGGCTGAGAGAGAGTGTGCTCAATCACAACTAGGACCCTTCCTACTTCCTTTTGCTATCTTTAATTTTCCTGAAATTGTTTCTTTTGCAATATTACTGTCCTTCATTGATGTTATCGTTTCTTGCACTATATTGACTTCTTTTGATCTGTGTTCTTCTTGATTCCATTCCAGCACTTGCTTTATTTGATTCCGGTGCTTCCCATAGCTTTGTGTCTGTATCTTTTGCTGTTAGACACCATCTTGTTGCTGAACCTTTAGCTAGACTCTGCAAGATCACGACCGGGGGTGGTATCATCCTAGTCCGTGATGTCTGCAGAGACCGGAGAGTTACCTTGGGAGGCCGGGAGTTGAGTGTGTGCCTACTCGTAATGCCACTTCCGAGCTACGATATTGTACTCGGGATGGATTGGTTGAGTACGCATTGTGCTAGTATAGATTGTCGTGGAGGCAGAGTTTTGTTCAGTCCGCCGGGTGAGCCAGAGTTTCAGTTTGCCAGAGGAGCAGAGGAGCAGCGGAGCAGACCGAGGGAGTCTTCTGCGGAGCCCTGGTGGTAGAGCCGAGGTCGCTACATCCACTGATAGAGGAGTATATGGATGTCTTTCAGGAGGAGTTGCCAGGATTACCTCCGGACAGAGACGTGGAGTTCTCTATAGACTTGGTGCCAGGCGCGGAGCCGATATCCCAGCACGTCTATAGAGTCAGCAACAGTGAGCTGATAGAGTTGAAGAAGCAGGTGGATGAGCTTCAGGACAAGGGATTTATCAGATCTAGTTCTTCTCCGTGGGGTGCTCCGGTACTTTTTGTGCCGAAGAAGGATGGGTCGATACGGATGTGTATCGACTACAGGGCTCTGAACAGCCTCACAATCAAGAACAAGTATCCGCTGCCGCGTATTGATGATCTATTTGACCAGTTGAGCGGAGCGAGGGTGTTTTCCAGGATTGATCTGAGGACAGGCTACCACCAGGTGAAGGTCAGGAAGGAGGATATTCCGAAGACAGCTTTTCGGACCAGATATGGACAGTATGAGTTCTTGGTGATGCCGTTTGGGTTGACTAATGCCCCGGCAGTATTCATGAATCTGATGAACAAGGTGTTCCATCAGCATCTGGACAGGTTTGTGGTGGTGTTTATAGATGATATCTTGGGGTTGACTAATGCCCCGGCAGTGTTCATGAATCTGATGAACAAGGTGTTCCATCAGCATCTGGACAGTATTCGAAGACCCCAGAGGAGCACGATATCAAGTAATTCTGAGCGAGGAAACGATCTTGATTCAATATGTCCCGATCGAACGATATCAAGTAATTCTGAGCCGTGCTCCCCGAATAGGGGAAACGGGGCACTACAAATACTCCAGCTGCCTGACGCTTTCCCTAGGATTTGGCTTTATCTTCTTGTCACACATGTACGGAGTATCGATCCCTAAAAGATCCTGACATCCATAGCGTGTGAGCATCTTCTCAATATAATGAGACTGTGACAGCGTCACTCCATTGTCTGTCTGGATGATCTTTATCCCCAAGATAACATCAGCTTCCCCCAAGTCCTTCATTCTGAACTTGGATGAGAGAAACGTCTTTGTCTTAGTGACTAGTATTGGATTCGTGCCTAGGATCAGCATGTCTTCCAGGTATAGACAAATGATAATTCCTCTCCCGTCAGCGAACTTTTTATAAACACACTTGTCTGTCTCACTGACCCTGTAGCCGTTTGATCTTATGACTTTATCAAACTTCTCGTACCACATCTTGGAAGCTTGCTTCAGACCATATAATAATTTTACCAATTTGCAGACTTTATCTTCAAGGTCCTTGACGATGAATCCTTATGTTTGTTGCATGTAAATCTCTTCGGTCAACTCTCCATTCAGAAATATTGTTTTAACATCCATTTGATAAATAACTAGCTTGTGAATTGCACTCAAAGCAATCAATATCCTGATGGTTGTCATCCGTGCTACTGGAGCATATATGTCGAAGTAGTCGATCTCCTGCTTCTGAGAAAACCCCTTGACAACCAACCTTGCCTTAAACTTGTCAATAGTTCCATCGGCCTAATTCTTCTTCTTGAAGATCCACTTACATTCGATTAGTTTAGCTCCTTCAGGTAGATCGACCAACACCCAAGTTTTTTTGGAGGTTATTAAGTCATACTCATCATTGATAGCCTCCCTCCAGAAGACAGCATCTCTGGCCTTCATCCCCTCATCATAGGTAAGCGGATCTACTTCCACATGATAGGTGACAAAATCTTCTCCGAAGTCCGTATGTCTCCTTACTCGCTTTGCAACATGTTCTGCGAGTTCTGTTTCGAACGTTATCTCTAGAATGACAACTTTTTTTTGGACTACATCTCCATTTGAAGCGTTAGCCTCTGTGCACTCACATTATTCTCCGGAATATCCGTGATAACAACGTTCTTGTGCCTTGCAAATTTTTTTTTGAAGAATTCTGCGTCGCGAGATTCAATGATATATTTAGACTCGATATCAAGGAATCTTCGAGCATCACTCTTTTCAGCATATCCCAAGAATATAGTGTTGGTAGTCCTTGTCCCCAGCTTCTGAATCTTCAAGTCTGAAATCTTCACATATGCCTGACACCCCCACACTCGAATAACATTCAAGTTGGGTCTGACCTTGAACCAGAGTTCATGAGGAGTGACATCGAAAGTCGCGTATGGCACTGTTCAGGATGAAAGTAGCCGTCAGTGTCACGCCCCGGTCCCGTAAGGGCCGATCGTCCTCGCTTGGTCCCTACGGAACCGATCGTCCTCTCTTGGTCCCTACGGAACCGATAGTCCTCGCTTGGGCGCGATGCCGTGCAAGCCTAAGTTGCGCTTGCACCAGGCATAGTACCTGCACAAGACACAAGTTAGAAAAAAATATACATATATAGGTACAGAATAAAAATTGCAGAGAACCAAAGTTGAGCACATTTGATAGGAACACAAAATAATTTCTTTTATTGAATACTTGAAGATTGGATTACAAAGTACTTGCTTAGCTGAGTTACAAAATATGCCATAGAAGGCTTACAACTCTTTTTACAATCTCAAAACTAGCCACAATGCCCATACATTCTATCCTTTTAGTAGGACCAAAATCAAAATAACTAGCCGAAGAGAGTTTGCACACAGGAGAGGAAAGCTAAGGAAGCAGCACGAGCATGATTCCGCTGGAAGGATGCACTAATACTGGTTCAAAATGCTCGCCAAGCTCTCGCTACCAGAACCTGGAGATATGCCCACAAACGTGGGTCAGTACTACCACATGTACTGGTGAGCGACAGTGGCCAAACTAACCTAGAAAACCACACTAAGTAAGCATGTGAAGCTAGCATTATTAGGTGATCTTTCTAGTTGTCTAGTTTCTTTTTAACAATCCATGCAAGAAACATAAACAATAGATTGACTTATGCATATGATAAATCTTACCCACGATCGAGCGGTTATCCCTGCAACAGACACACAAGTTAGCCATAACTTGCATATATGAATAAACTTATGAATTAATCTTGGCATCAGGTGTTAGGTATGCAAGAAGGTAAACCTAGCATGCGCCCTAACTATATTATGGTCCATGGGAAGCCACATGATTAGCAGCGGTGACTCAAGGTTCAGCTTTGCACTAGCACACGCGTGTATCAGCAGTTGTGACTCAAGGTTCAGCTCTTCACCAACACACACGAGTACTAGCAGCTGTGACATCATGGGTTTCACATAATACTAATAGACACATTACCCCACTAGACCCCGTAGGACCGTATCTTCAGGGTAAAATAAAAATCACTTCTGGATCGAGCGATTCCCAGTGCCCAAGGAACCGTTCAAGAGACAGAACCTTGTGCAAAAGTTGTCCGAGACCAATGCATGAAATGAAAAATCTAGCAGATAAAACACTACAATGCATAGATTTGAATAACAAAAACACAATTTCCATATTCTTATTCTTATCCCACATATCACATTCAAAACATAAGGACTTGTCAAAAATCAGGTTACGAAGCATAGGAACGAGGAACATGCAACATAATTAATAGTAAGGCATAATTCTACTACTTCAAGCATGCAGTTTATTTCTTTTGACTTATCTTGTTAGTGAGAAAACATTTATAAGTGAACTAGAGATCATTTTATTAGGCGTACAGACTAAAGGATTCAACGAAGGGCCTAAGCCACTCACCGATTGAATCGAATGAGAGGATGGAAAAGCCTTGTGCAACGATCACTCTTTGGTTTTTCGTCCTGAAATTGTAAAAATACTTGGTTAGCATCTTTCGATCTCTTTTCCTTACGATTTGAAAAGAATGTGCAAGCGAGAAAAGCAAATCCTGAAAACCAAATAATCGAAAGCAAGACAAATACGAAGCAACACAAAACCAAGAAGCAAAACAACCAACGAAAACTCTTAGACTTATTATAATAGAAGCCGTTCCATCAATTTGAAGGGTTTATTGCATTTCGTCCGTGTTGATTTGGCGGTAAGGTTTTCCCGAGACTCGATTCTCAACCGAGTAAAAGTAATAAGTGTTCCATAAGTAATCCGCTAGGAGTGGGATATTACATAATACCCCACTGAAAAGAAGTTTCATCCACGAAACTCAAGAGATCAAGGAGTTGAAGATCAAGGCATCAAGAGGTCAAAGGAATCAAACTCACCAACATCATGTCCGCTAGTATCGCGTTCAATATTCACCTGATACACTGTAGCCCTTCGCGTCTGATCATTTTGTCCATTAGCTAGAGCTGGCACTGACATGGGATTCTGATTCTCATTCTGACTAGTGCTGTCGTTGCGACACGGTGCCAAAGCCTTAAGGATTGGACAATCGCTGATCATATGACCTAGTTGTCCACATTTGAAGCACCTCTTATTAAAGTGACAACAAAATTCTTTAGTGTGACCTAGACGACCACAGAAGCTGTACTCTTTTTTGCGGTACTCATCTGCATCGGCCTTCTTCTCGGTATCGACCTTCTTCTCACCGTTGTGGTATCTTTTAGCAGGAGGATTTCGAGGAACCGATATCTTTTCCGGAATACTTCGTGGTATGAACTGCTCATTCTGCACCGATGCCTCAAAAGCTTGGATGTACGATTTACACTCTCGGTTCAAAACATCCTTTCTTAGGTTGTCATTTAGGCCTCTTATGAACCGATGTGTATGGGACCCCTCATTAGGAATCATTGAGCTAGTAAACTTAGCAAGTTTGGAGAATTTTGACTCATAGTCCTCGACGGACATGCTCCCTTGCTTAAGTTCGGTAAACTCATCTTCTTTTCTTTGTTTGACTGTTTGTGGAAGATATTGTGCAAGGAATGCATTCTTGAACATTCTTCAAGTGATCTTACCATCCCGATGCTTTATGGCGAGATCTAGTTTCTTGATTTACCACCAGTCGTGTGCACGTAACTGCAGCTGCATGTCTGCACACGCCACCCTCTTGTTCGCAAGTATCGAAACAAACTCAAACAAGCCCTCCAACTTTGCGATCCAGCCCATTACCTTATCCGACGCAGTCCTGCCTTCAAACTCTGGAGGGTTCAACTTCAGAAACTCAACACCTCTAAAGGTAGACTTCCTGGCCGCCCGTCAAGGCTCGTTAGTTTCTGCTAAGCCTGCTCCCTGAGGCGCAGTTGTGGCTGTGGAAGGTATCGCAGTGGTTCCCGATGCACCACTGTGGGCTACCAGTGTTGTCACTATTTGAGTCAGAGAGTCAAGTTGTTGCTGTGCCAAGGCTCTAGCATCAGCCAGTTGCTGCTGAGCTTCGAACCTTTCCTGTTGGGCCTCATATCGATCATTCTGATTCTCGAACATAGCAATCAGCCTATCGATTTGGTCATCGCTCACGCTTGCTGCGCGCGATGTCCTTGGGTTACCTATTTTAGTCATCTTGCTACAAAAGAGAGTAGCTTGATTAGTCTCATAACGTATTATGGACTTATTGCATGGGACATTGGGTTTGTCATACTTTCAAGATCGGGACATTAACACCTTCAATTTACTTATATAGATTTGCAACCATTTTTGAAATTTGGGACTTTTGAAATCGTTTAAAAAATTATATCATTTTTTAAACGATATTTGAAGAGGCCAAGGGCGTAAAGTCGTGCTCTGATACCACCTGTCACGTCCCGGTCCCATAAGGGCCGATCGTCCTCGCTTGGTCCCTACGGAACCGATCGTCCTCGCTTGGGCGCGATGACGTGCAAGCCTAAGTTGTGCTTGCACCAGGCATAGTACTTGTATAAGACACAAGTTAGACAAAAATATACATATATAGGCACAGAATAAAAATGCAGAGAACCAAAGTTGAACACATTTGATAGGAACACAAAATACTTTCTTTTACTGAATACTTGAAGATTGGATTACAAAGTACTTGCTTGGCTGAGTTACAAAATATGCCATAGAAGGCTTACAACTCTTTTTACAATCCCAAAACTGTCCACAACGCCCATACATTATATCCTTTTAGTAGGACCAAAATCAAAACAACTAGTCGAAGAGAGTTTGCATACAAGAGAGAAAAACTAAGAAAACAGCCCGAGCACGGTCCCACTGGAAGGATGCGCTAACACTGGTTTAAAATGCTCGCCAAGCTCTTGCTACCAAAACCTGGAGATATGCCCACAAACGTGGATAAGTACTACCACATGTACCGGTGAGCGACTGTTGCCAAAGTCACCTAGAAAACCACACAAAGTAAGCATGTGAAGCTAGCATTATTATATGATCTTTCTAGTTGTCTAGTTTCTTTTTAACAATTCATGCAAGAAACATAAATAATATATTGAATTATGCATATTATAAATCTTACCCACGATCGAGCGGTTATCTCTGCAGCAGACACACAAGTTAGCCATAACTTGCATATATGAATAAACTTATGAATCAATCTTGGCATCAGGTGTTAGGTATGCAAGAAGGTAAACCTGGCATATGTCCTAACTATATGATGGTCCATGGGTAGCCCCATGATTAGCATCGGTGACTCAAGGTTCATCTATGCACTAGCACGCGCGTGTATCGGCAGCTGTAACTCAAGGTTCAGCTCTTCACCAACACACACGAGTACTAGCAGCTGTGACATCATGGGTTATGCACTACACTAATGGACACATCACCGCACTACACCCCGTAGGACTATATCTTCAGGGTGAAACAAAATCTCTTCCGGACCGAGCAATTTCTATTGCCCCAGGAATCGTTCGAGAGACAGAACCTTGTGCACAAGTTGTGAAATAAAACATCTAGCAGATAAAATACTACAATGCATAGCTCTGAATAACAAACACACAATTTCCATCTTCTTCTTATTATCCCACATATCACATTCAAAACATAAGAACTTGTCAAAAATCAGGTTGCGCAGCATAGGAACGAGGAGCATGCAACATAATTGATAGTAAGGCATAATTCTAATACTTCAAGCATGCGCTTCATTTATTTTGACTTATCTTGTTAGTGAGGCAACATTTATAAGTGAACTAGGGATCATTTTATTAGGCGTGCAGACTAAAGGATTCATCGAAGGGCCTAAGCCACTCACTGATTGAATCGAACGAGAGAATGGGGAAACCTTATGCAACGATCACTCTTTGGTTATGCGCCCTGAAATTGCAACAATACTTGGTTAGCATCTTTCGATCTCTTTCCCTTACGATTCGAAAAGAATGCGCAAGCGAGCATTCTTTCGATCTCTTTCTATATTCTTTGCAGAACGATGTGAATTCAATAGATATATACTCTCCGCCTCGATTACTTCAAAATCTCTTGAGTTGTTGCCCTGTTTGACTTTCAACCTCAACCATGAACTCTTTGAACTTCTCAAATACTTCGTCTTTTGTCTTGAGCAGACAGACGAACGCGTACTTCGAGTAGTCATCGATGAAAAAATTTGTTTTGGCCTTTTGTTGAGAACCGCTTGAAATCATAGATATTTGAGTTCATCAACTCTAGAAGATCTGTGCTCCAGTTTACCCATTTGAATTTTCTTGTGATCTTTGTCTGCGTACAGATCTCACACTTCTCAACTCTTTACCCCCACATTTGGAGATAAGTCATAGACTAGACATCTTGCGATACATAGTACATGTCCTAGTCTGGTGTCCCACAACTCTTATAATGAGACTCTACTTACAAGCAGAAGCTCGAACATCCATCTGATACTGAAAGTCTTGTTTCAAAGTATGTCTCATGCCAAGATATCACCATCTGACAACCATGGATGTTCACCCTCAAGTCTGCAACAGACTTTCTGAGATCATGTCCTTGATAATCACTGGTACTTTGCTACACGTACTTCTTTGACTGTAACTTCTCGAAGTCCAGAACCATTATCCCAATCCCCATATCCTCTTCTTGATCCTTGTTCGCTATCGAGACCTTCGACCTTCTTCAATGATAGCTTGACCTCGGTGAACTGCTCTTCCTAGAGCTCTCGTGGCTAGATGCACTAGTATCCATACACCAGTTAACAACTACGCCAAATGGCTTAACCTGCGCAATCATAGTAACCAAGTTAAGTAATCAAAGTAACCAAGTTAAGCTTTTACCTTGCTATTTTGGTTTAAAATTGGATCTCTAGTCCTCGTTCTCATGAATCTTCATGCTTGAAGATTCATGCGCCAAGGTGCGCATAACCATATGCGCATAATCGGGTCGCGCATTGACCTTGCTCAGAGCCAGCCACATGGATGCTTCTATGGGCCAAGTTCTGCCATGCGCCTAGTTCTGTCATACGCCTAAAGGGTGGCATGTGCAGTGAGTTCCCTGCGCTGTGACTGCTATGCACCGAGTTCTGCCATGTGCCAACTGATGCCATGCGTAGATGCAACTCGCGCATATTGCCAGTGTCTTTTCGGCAACCGCAGTAGACTTCTCCATACGGCAACTTGCATCAGACATCTCCATGCGCCAACTTGTATTAGATGTCATCTTCCTTCCTTTTTGGAATGAGCGTCTCCAGCGACGCCAGATCAAGTTCACCTCTATCCGCAGGTATGGTAGATCTAGGATCTGGTAACACAGGTCCATCACTGGACAGAGGACTCGTTCATGGTTGTCAGATGGTAATATCTTGGCATGTAGGATTAATGGATGGGATTCATCTAATCCAACGATTTGTATCGCCGAATTTCAAAATTTAAGAACTCGTGAGTTCCTGTAGGAATTTTGTACTTTCATGTAAGTTGCATCCCCCACCCCCTTTGACTTGGAAGCTTTGTGACGGATGCGGCCTTAATGATAGTAGTGATAAACCTAAAATTGAATCCATCTGCCTTAATGGTTAGGAAGGTGGATTTTTAAAAAAATCCCTCTTCCTAACCAGGTTTAACTGTTCCATTACACAGAGGGAACGCAATTCCAGAAGTGAAGCGCATCTATAGTAAGGTGAGCTGTACGACTATAAAGTTCTGTATTGCTAGCTGTAGGAATTGTTTTTCTCAGATACGTTCATAGACGGGAAACTGTTATATTTGAACTAGGAAGATGGTAATTGCTTTGGTACCACCAGACTTGGAATAAAGTTCTCTATTGCTAGCTGTACATGTTCTGCAGGCACAGGCACAGGCACAGGCACAGGCACAGGCACAGTCCAAAACCAATAGCTAACTTGAGACAGACGTACGCACGATGGTTAGTTGAAGCAGAAATGAGGAAAGAAAGAAGCAATGCGGAGAGCTCACAGTGCTCCTGGGAGCATAAATAACCATTCAGGAAGCGAAGAATCATCAAAGAGGTGCTAGAATGATTTGTCAGATGAAGATAATGACTACATATGCATTTGGACCGTATCTTTGTTAGGTGGCCATTCATCTTAACCTATGGACCAAGGATGCATGCTTAAGTGACATTTCATGCGACAAGTGGCAAGATCGAAGAATCAGATCACTCCCTTACACTGGGCACATTGTTGGTTTACCTATTCCAGTAGACCTAATTAAGTGACCTATATATTAAGATAATTACATTTTTTTTTTTGCTTAGGACGGTCCATTACCTCAAGACAGATCAGATTTTTACAAATTTTACTGAAGACAATCCAAAATTTACTTAGGACAGTCCAACCCTCCCTAAACCTTCCCAAAATTCTTTATTCTAAATTTTTATTCTCTCTCTTCAAATTCTCAAACCTCTTTCTCTCTTTCCTTATTTAAATTTTCTTTCCCCTTTCTCCCCAACTCCTTCGTTAGGGTTTTAATTCCAAGCAATGGCACCCAAACCTTCTTCAAAATCTATGTATGTATTCAATATTCTTCCTCCATCAGGATTTTAATTTTATTTGTGTAAATTTGATTTTATTTTCATGAATCCTTGCTAATTCCTAAAATAAATAGATAAATTTGTTTAGAAATAATTTAGGGTTGATAAACGAACTGATCCCTAAAACTTAGGATTGTGGTTTCAAAAAATCGAACAGCGCCAAAAGTCGGACTTCAAACCTACATGACTGTAGGAAAATTCTATAGTCCTATAGTAAATATAGGACTGTAGAAAAATCAACAGTCCTATTGTATATTTAGGACTGTAGATAACACTACAGTCCTATTGTATATGTATGACTATAGGAAAGACTACAGTCCTATATTATATATGGACTGTAGGATTTTCTACAACCCTGCATATAAATTGGAATGTAGAATTTTCTTACAGTCTCAGTTGTTTATCTGTATATCTGAAATTATTTATTTATTTTTCAGTAAATCGGTAGCTGTGAAAAGAAAATGACCCACAATATCGTCGCGCAAGGAACACGATGTAGACCGTGTGGTTGAGAGACCACTAAGTATCGCCGAACCCGAGCCACATAGATAAGTAACCGCACCGCCGCGCAAGTCTCGTTTGAAGAAACCGGCTCCTCCTACTCCTCCGCCTTCTTCCTCTTCCGAGGAATACGTGGCTCCTACTACTCCTCCATCTGCTTCCTCCTCCGAGGAAGACGTGTCTACTACCCGAACCCAGCCAGATGATGGTTCAGGACCTTCTCAGCTGCCGACTAGTCCAATTTTGACTCGTCCAAAAGGTTGCTCTATGTTGTTGTCGTTCGACAACTATATTGCATTTAAAATATGGAAAGAGCCGGTATGCACACTACGTTATGAAAAATAAAGTTTTGATTTAGATTACTATATATTTCAAGAAGCTAATTTCTTCTGATTATTAACTTTTCAGAGGACCTATCGTTTGTTCACGACGATAGAAAACCACAGGAAAAAGGGCAGTAGCTGGCAGTTTGACATATTAGGAAAGTCGTCATGAACAAAATTACTCCTACCGGTTTGTACAATTTGGCCAAGTACACGTACCATACGATGGACACTGCGCTTATATCATCATTCGTACAGCGCTAGCATCCAGAGACCAATAATTTCCATCTCCCAACGGGAGAGGTAACGATTACTTTAGACGACGTCCATCACATATTGGGCCTCAATGTCTAAGGTCGGGTCATGGTGAATGATATATTTGTTGAGAATGATCGATCGTGGCACGAACACGCCATTGATACTATATCAGATTCTCTTGGAGTTGACGATAGTAGTTTTAGAACCCTTCAAGATTTCAAGAAGTCATATGGTCTTCCATTGAAATATTTGGAGGAGAGATTCAAATGCAAGGAGGCTGAAGGAAAAACGGTCGATAGGACGGCCCGTGCATACATAATTTTTGTCTTAGGAGCTGTCGTCATTCCGGACAAGTCTGGAACTTCGATTCATGCCAGATATATATATTGAATTTTCTTGACATCGATACCGTGGATGAAATTTCTTGGGGTAGCGGTATACTAGTATACCTTTAACACGAGCTTGGTGCAGCATCCCGCGTCGGTACGAAGACAATAGCAGAATGCCAGACTCTACTCCAGGTAAAGAAATATCTTTGCTCTTTTAGTTCTATACATAATATGATATTTCGTTGTTAAATTGTTAACTATACGTACATGCATGGATATACGAGCACTTTTTGATGCTGAAGCGGACTGGGGTGTGGCGATACTATGACGAGCATCTTCCTAAAATGTGCCGATGGAAGCCAACTTTGGTTGATGCCAAACGTGCTGAAACATTGGGCACCATACGCAACGCAATTGAAGATATGGCGGTAGAAGAGGTAAAAATAGAGCATATTTTTTGTTAGATTCTTTTGTGTCGTACTAATTTACTAAATTATGTTACAGATAGTATGGCATCCATATCGGGATCTACGACAGAGTAGCCACCCATTGCAACCAATAGCTTTATTTTACGGTCTTATAAGTTGTCATGATAACGATATGCCCGATAGATTGCTTCGCCAGTTCGGTTTTATACAAACGGTACCGAGCCACACATTAAAAGTAATAAGTGCTCCGGAAGGGACAAAACCCTTGAACTATATCCAGGCCAAGTTCAACTGGGTCTCGGACTTCTTCACCGAGTGGCAACGACATGTTATTGAAGATTCTGAAAGACAAGCGGTGGTTGAGATGTCGGACTGCAACGATGACTACATGACATACTATGCTGATGCCGGACATCCAAAGTTGTTAGACCCTACCATACAAAGATCTGATGTTGTTAGAGTACTAGCACCTCTTTCCGCCAAAAATGTCGTGTATACTGCATTGGTTATAATGGTAAGGAAATAATTCACTGATAAAAATTACGGGGTTAACGACGCTACAAAACGTCGCTAAATTATAAAATTATGTCGTTAAAATAAAATAGCAATGTTATTAGCGACGTTTTATAATTGTTGCGGTCTAGCTAGTCGTTGACTGAAAATACGTCGATATACGTCGCAACTAGCGACGTATCTTAGTAATGTATGAACATCGCAAAAAATTTACCAATTAGCGATGTTCTACGGCGCAACGTTAGTATATGAACGACACAAATTTAGTCGCAAAACGTCGCTGATATTTCTATACTTAGTGACATTTATGTGTCACTAAACGTCGCTGACATTCTTCCGTTAGCGACGTTTAGCAACGCATGTACGTAGCTAACATTTTTTGAATGTAGCCACGTTTAGCAACTTATTTTAGTTACGTCTTGATGACATGGCAGAGATTGCCAAATCAACAAATTAACGACTTTTAATGACATATTTGCGATATCTTGGTACAGGGATAGCGAGTTCTGATACCTCTCTACAACATATTTGTACGTTGCTAAACGTCGCTATGCGTCGGTAAACGTCGCTAAATTGCTGTAAAAAAATTTAAAAAATGCAGATTGTTACATAAAAATTTAACAATATTCAGCCTGCAGTTTATACAAATATATTTATAGTTTTTAAAAATAGATTACCACACATAAGCAAATTATTAAACATCGATAAATTCAAATCTACTGTCACTGTTAGCCAATGTCATACAAATTCACACATACATAAAAGTCTGAAATAAATATCCTCATGTCACAAGAAGAATATATACAACAGACCCAAAAATGGGCCAATGTCACACAAATTCCCAAAAATGGGCCAAATTCACACAAACTCATAACTATCTGTCCAACCTAGGACTAATGCTGATCAGGAGAAGGAGGAGGAACACCGCCACAAAACTAGGATACGATATACTCCAACTGGCCATGTGAAAGCGCCACCGATGTCGAACTAGGAGGCAGTATCGTCGGTAGAGTCGGTGTCGATGCCGGCGAAGCAGGATGACGTATCATCTCCAATGCTGATAGGCGGTCATAATATGAATCCATGACACCTATAATCTGCGTGACGGAACGTTGTGTCGATGATGCCAGATCCCTAATGTCCCGCTGTGCGGCCTCGGTCATAGTCCTGAGTCCCAAAAGGTTTTGCTCGAGTGTATCAAAACGTGTTAAGATCCTCGCATCGTCTATCTACGGCTGGGACTGGGGCTGCTACAAAATCAGTCTCATCATCTCGTCACGCAGAGACATAATCTGATGGTCAACTCTCTCATATTGGACTCGCACCGACTCCTGGGAAGGTTGTGGGGTATGCGCATGGGCAGAGGGGATCCTAGAGCCCTGTGTCACAACATAGGTGCCGTAGGATCCCGTACCGTAGTACGTACCCCTCTGAAGACCACCAGCGGTGGTCTGCCACAGTTGGTCAGCCGACAGAACTGGGTGGACCGGTGGCTGCGAGGAAGTACCGGCTCTCCCTCGGGAGGTACAGACGCAACATATTGCGTCGACTGCTCACGGAGCCGTAGATACTCATTCTAGAAAAAAATGAATCGCTCGATAAATATACTTGTTACTAGCTACTTGGATATTTATTTGCATATTTTCTAAGTTTTTCAAAAGCAGGGGTACCCGATATTATAAACCGAAAATATACGGATAGTTAGTGTAAATAATCATATTATCTAAGCAACTTATTACTACCTACATATTTTCTAAGTTATATTAAAATAAATAAATAAAACGTAAAGTAATACTTACGTAAGTCTGCGTAGCCCTATCATCGATGAGCTGTCCACCCTTCCGATGGATGACGAGGAAGACGGTTACCATGTTAGCGTCTTCACCCCTCTGGACCTGTTAATTACAAATAGATATATTGTTACTAAAATTAACCATTTTATCCTACTTTGATTAAAATAATATATATACGTTCAAATACTTAATGCTACAAAAATGCTCCGTCATCGGAATCGATCCACCACACCGACTTTTTCTTGTACCTGGGATCGTCGAATCTAGCCCTCATCTGATTTCACTGCTCAGTCGTGATCCAACATTGGATTGGTTTTCCCAAACGATCATGGTCCTTGAGATCATTGATCGCATCCCGGACTAGCTTGGCGGCGACGGAAGAAAACATCTCCTCGATCACCTCGGTACGGTGTGGTGGACAGAAATACGTGTCCTACAAGAAGTAATATAGTAAGTTACGTAATATAAATAAATTAGATGATCGATATTAAAACTAAATATATTTTTACCTTGAAGTACTTAAACCAAAACACATTTCTCTCGTCTGGAGCATCGGAGTAGTTAATCAAAGGATCATCATAATTATACCTCAGAAAGAGCCACAGGCGTCTATGTACCGCCGACGGACGAAAATCTATGCAAAGATAATTATATTCATGAAAAAGTCTATATATATATATATATATATATATATATATATATATATATATGCGCAAGAAAATGTTACTAATTAGCTTACTTTGTGCTATCGGTCCAAATCTTCATTCGATGCTCGTCCGGAGGCGCGCATGAAGGATCTCTCTGATACTGCGAGGGCTGGGTCTCGCCCGTCTCCATCTCGATTTCCATGGTACCGTCAGCAGTAGGAACGGTAGACGGAGGAGTGGTAGGCTCCGGCCTGGAACTGCTCGTCCCAAGAGTATTGTCATGAGGAGATGCAAGTGGTCGGAAGAGTAGAGTACTGCTAGTCCCAGGAGTACTGTCATGAGGAGATGCAAGTGGTCTGGCCCTAGTATCCGGTACCGAAGGAGTGTTGCCGCTCGGAGCACGGTGTCCTCTAGATGCTCCTCTATGTCCGAACCCTCCGCGTCGTCCTGTCATAACTGATAAAAACATATGATGATAAAACATATATATATATATATATATATATACGAACAAAATTAGATGAAGAAGAAAAATAAAATAAATCTCACAGTCATAATGGAATTGCACACAAAAATGTCTGATCCAGAAAAATATATAAATAAACCCGGAGCAACCCTCCGTTGAATTGCATACAAAAAGTTTAGATAACCAAAAAGTCTAGAGTTTTAGCAACAATATCCAAGAAGTCTAATCCAGAAAAATATAGTACATGTCACAAGACTAAATGGATTTAATTTTATTTTCAATCCTCTTCTGAAAATTCATCTTCTTCGTTTTCCTCGTCCTCTTCCTCTTCCTCTTCCTCGACCTCGTCCTTCTTTTCTTCACTTTCATCTACTTCGTCTTCCTCTTCGGATAATTCTACATCTTCAACACAATTAGCGTGTAATGAGGAACTTCCGTTATGTCCACCTCTACAATATTTGTTATAAGAGGTAGCTCATCCTCCTGATAAGCTATTTCGTCAACGTCAAAGGTATTTCTAGATTTGGTCTTGCATACTACCCACCAGTCTGACCTCGGTGTTCCCCATTTAGAATTAGTTGTAAAGTACACGAGATGAGCCTGACTTGATAGAACAAATGGTTCATAGCCTTGATATCGACGTTGGTAGTTTATATCCACAAGACCATGCTTGTCTATTTTCCAACCTTGATCTTGGATCGGATCGAACAATTCACACTTGAATAACACGATCTTAGCATGCTCTGTTCCATAATTATATATCAGCTCCACAATCTCCCGTAAGATGCTATAAAAATTATTGCCTATGTTGACATCTTTATTGTTCAAAGATTTGATATACAAACAACTATTTTTGGTGTCCTCGAGATCTAGGAAGTTGTCTCTGATTGGGGCAGTTATTGACTTGAACCTGAACCCATTTACACAATAGCTTAGCCATATTTTGACGGCATAAATTGGCCCCTTAGCTAGAGTTCTAATAGATTCATTCTCAAGTGTTAGTCTGGACGATCGATCTAAATACTATAAGATAATAAATTAAGTTCAACGTTCCGTTAATTATTGTGTAAAGTGCATATACAAAAAGTAATTACCGAGCTCCTTACATATGTGCTCAACCAAGAAGAAAAATAATGTCTAATTTCTTGTTCTACTTCTTCGTCTGTTATGTAGGGTCTAACCGACCTCAACTCATCATTATATGTGCTGAAAACCAATGAAGCAACCGTCGATTAGTAGCATAACATTATCGAGCTTATACCATTACATTGAGATGACGTAAACGTTGACGTATTAATTACTTACCCCTCTAGCTTCTCCACTTCATCCTCGTCGCAATTGAGTAATATATACAACTGAGCAGCCCTTAGCTCGTCGTCATTCAAATATCACTTCTTTATTTTTCTCCCAGGCTTTCCTGACGCTTTGAATACTTTCAGTATTGCATCATTAGATTCCTGATATCCGTCGTTGTTTCTCGGAGCTCTTGTTCGATTAGTAGCAACATGAGGTTTGAAATACGTCGAGCAAAAGTTTGTAATCTCCTCGAGCACATAAGCTTCACAAATAGAACCCTCAACCCAAGCCTTATTTTTCACCTTTCTTTTTAGGTGGTTCAGATGCCGCTCGAATGGATACATCCACCGATAACCAACAGGCCCACCAACACGTGCCTCATAGGAAAGATAAATTGGCAAATGCTCCATGGAGTCGAAGAATCCAGGAGGAAACACCTTATCGAGCTTGTCCAGTGTTACCGCAATATCCTTATCTTGCTTTTTTAGACGATCGATGAGCAACTTAGTAGAACAAAGATCTCTGAAAAATATGATGAGCTCTGTCAATGGATCACAAACGACCTGCGGTAAGAATTTTTGAAATGTAATCGGAATTAACCTCTCCATTAATACGTGACAATCGTGGCTCTTCATACCCGTCAGTTTTTTCTCCTTGAGTTCGACACATACCCGTCTGAAAATTTTAGGCCCTGAATCCACCTACAAAGTCTTCATTTATCCTCCTCTCCAGTGAGAAAATTTTCTTAGGCTGCTTTAACTTTTCATTCCTTTCCTCTATCAAATGCAATGCATGACGTCTACATATTTCTTCCAAGTCCAACATGGCCTTCGGATTATCTTTCGTCTTCCCCTTTACGTCCATTACAGTATTAATTATGTTGTCAAACACATTCTTCTCGATATGCATAACATCAAGGTTATGTTTGATCAGATTGGTACTCCAATATGGCAGATCCCAGAATATACTCCTCTTCGTCCAGTTATGAGTGCGAACAAATCCGTCACAATTGTATCCCTTAGCAGGCTCTTCGATAGCACTTGGTAAATCTTTTACCTCTTCCCATATCGTGTATCCGGACCACCTTGGCGGTGGATTAGCCTTCTCCACAACGCCGTCACGAAAATCATTTATGTTCCTCCGGTACGGATGATCCTTCGGTAGGAATTATCGATAACAATCGAAGAAGCACGGTTTGCCTCTGTGTTTCAAACGGAAAGCCTTAGTGCGGTGCATGCAATATGGATATGAGAGACGGCCATGAGTGCTCCATCCCGATAACATTTCATAGGCCAAAAAGTCGTTGATGTTCCACATAAGTGCTACCCTCATCTGAAAATTCTGCTTTCTAGAAATATCGTACATGTTGGAACCTACTTCCCACGGCTGATTCAACTCATCTATCAGCAGCTGTAAATACATATCGATGTTCCTCTTCAGATTGTTCGAACCCGGGATAATAACGGTTAGGAACATAACTGGAGTCTTCATGCACATCCAAGGCGGTAGGTTATACAAAGTGATGATCACAGGCCAATATGAATACTGGGAGCCCGAAATTTCGAATAGGGTAAAACCGTCGGAGGAGAGACCCAATATGACATTACGCGGATCCGAGGCAAAATCTGGATACTCTCGATCAAAGTGCTTTCATGCTTCTCCATCGGATGGATGATCCAACACTCATTCGATCTGTTCCCGCTTGTGCCAACTCATGATTTCTGTATTCTCCTTCGCCATAAACAACCTCTGCAACCGCGGCGTCAAAGACAAGTAGTGCATCGAATCAGTAGGCTTCCTTGTTCCGACAGACCTTCCTCTACCAGTGGCCTTGTAGCGATCAGCACCAAAGAATCTGCACACGTCTTTATCCTTGTTGTCTTTGTAGTACAACATGCACCCGTTGCGACATGCATCAATTTTCTCGTATTCCATCCAGAGCGATCTCACCATTCTCTTAGATCGGTAGAAGTCTTTAGGCAACTTAGCACCCTTCTACAAGATCTCTATAATCAACTCCATCAGTCGGTTGTAGCATTCTTGCGACATATTAAAATCGAACTTGATGCTTAACAGTCTTGTAACCACCTCCAACGGTGAATGATCCTCACAACCAGGATATAATAGAGTCCTTGCATTCTCCAGTAACTCCATAAACTTTGCAGCATCGGCATTCGGTGCCTCCTCAGCTGCATCATGATTGTCCGGATCGAAACTAGGCCCGACAGCGTCGAAAACCATGTTCACGAACCCGTCGTGGTAATCAACGTGGTCGTGGTCATCCATATACGGCTCAATATAAGGCTCTGAATTCGATGCTAAAGACAAGTTCTCCGTGTGAGGTCCACTGATAGTAATTCGGCGTGAAATCCCTCGAGTACAAATGATATGTCATATCCACTTCTGAGTTATATTTCAGGTTACAACATCTCACACACGGACACTTAATTTTGGTGTCATCCATGTACTGAGGGAACACCTTCGCGAACTGCAGGAACTACTGTACACCCTCTATGAATTAATCCCGCACACCGCACAAGTCACCTGGATGACGGTTGTACATCCATGAACGATGACGCAGGTAGTAATTCATCTCTAGATACTTCTGAAAAGATGAATAGATATCGTTCAAGTATATATCGTTTAAATGGAGGCAAAGATGAATTAGAGGCATTTATTTACTCCTCTCAAAAAATTATCTGGAAATACATTTGCAAACTGTAATAGCTTGAAAAGGCTTGCAGAAGTAAATTTTCTTTTCAGATATATGAACACGTGGACACTCACATACTCAATATACTCACTTGTATCTTGACCTAGCTAGATACCTAATAAGAAATAGGTAAATGAACCTAGAAGCCATGAGACCTTTGGCTCTACCTTACGCTCTGGTGCCGAAAGCCATGAGACTGAAATATGAAGGAGAAGAGAAGACTTATGTCTCATGGCTTCCGGTACCAGAGCGGAAAGTAGAGCCAAATATTTCAAACTCCAGTAAATGGACAGCTCATACAAGTTAGCTAATGCTAGAGTTACATTAGTACCAATATACTAATCTCTAATATCACAAAGCTAGTACAATAGCCTTGGTACTAACCTCCCCATATCCTAAATTGTAACACTACACTCATGACTTGGTATCACATTACTATCAATTACTTCCAAGTTATCTAGATACATAACTTATATACTATATGTATAGGCATCACATAACCACACACACACACACACACACACACACACACACATATATATATATAACTACTAAGTGATAAACCTATATATATACCCCTAAAGAACATACACTAAGACACTCACTAATACTTGGTTTGAACACTCTTACATCCACTCACTAAATACACTCTCAAACTAAACATATATAAACACTCACCAACAGATATCTATACACATATTAAATTAAACACTAAGCACATTTTTCTTAACTGCCTGCAGTGTCCATACCCGAGCTTCCCCCTTTTTACCTGGCACACATACACACAAACCAAATTCCAACCTACACTAACAGTCCTTGTACTGAGCACACCCTTACGGGAAATGATCTGATACCAACCCCCATTCCTATACTACATGACACTAAGTCACACAAACCAACCTACTCTTGAACACCCAAAGATTGATACACTATAGTGCAAACACTCAACACACACACACTAATGTATCTAACTGATAACTAAAAGATAACATATACGAACTTACATCATGTATATATCCATAGAACACATACACTTATGCAATATATGATACTTAAACACTCGTACTGCCCCTAACTTGCAATTGATATTACACTCCAAGATACCCTACCTTGATACACATCCTACCCTCTGAAACATAACCATATACTTACATTCGTGGTCATGCAACATAAGTCCAAATCTAAGTACGAAAATAAATATTTTTTTTACTATACTAACATCTAAACCAAGTAAAAATTAAAAAAATTATATTTAAAATGATAATTAAATACTAATTACTTGTTCACTAATTAATACTAGAAAAATCTAATTTTCAGTATTATAGTAAATTCCGACAAATAGGACAAATCCATGAACCAATCTAGGCCAATTGTATGTGTGTTGAGTGTCGTGTCTGTGTGTGTCGTTCTCTACACCCACCATGCACAGTGTCGTGTTTGTGTGTGTCATGTCGTGTCTGTGTCTGTGTCTGTGTGTGTGTGTGAGAGAGAGAGAAAGAGAGAGAGATAGGTTTAGGGTTTACCTAGAGGTGGCCGGAGCTGTGGAGAGGTCGTCGAAGGGGAGGAGCTGTGCCGAGAGGGGCGCCCGGGGGGAGGGGAGCTGTGCCGGAGGGGGGAAGCTCGGTTCAAAATTTTGGGTGATCGAATGGGGGGAAATAAGAAGTCCAAATCCTATATTAAACAAATTAGCGACGTCCAAAATATAAGTAGCTAAACGTCGTAGATAAATAAAAACTTAGCGACGAAATAAATGTCGCTCAATGTCGCAGATAAAAAAAAAAGTAGCGATGAAATAAATATCGTAAAAAGTTGCTATAAAATAAAAATTTAGCGACGTTCAGCGACCTTTGCCGGCGTATATTTTTTTACAATGAAATGATGTCGCTAAATGTCGCAAAAACGTCGTTATATATTGAAACTTTAGCGACATTCAGCAACTTGTACCATCGTATATTTTTACAATAGAATTGTTGTCGATGAACATCGCTTAACGTCGCAACTAGCGACGTTTAGCGACACGTTTTATTGTAGTCGCTAATATTACAAAAATTAGCGACGTCAATATCTGGAGTCGCTAAAAAAGTCACTAATAGCGCAAATTTTGGTAGTGATTTATAGATTTGAAAGGTTTGTAATTGTTTACAAACTAACCTATTTTTCATCGTATCATAACAGGGTAAAAAAGTAAAGCATTTGGAAAAGTGTCTACGTGCACGTAAGGGCAAAAACTACAGAAAAATCAGTGAAGAGATGGAAACAATCGACAACTATGTTACCGAATTTGACTTCATCATTTCTAGGGAGCAGCGTACGAAAAGAAGAAATGATAAATAGTTTGGTTGTAGTAACTTTCGTTATGAAACTTTTTTGGGATATTTTAACTTTTGTTATAAAACTTTTGGACTATGAGACTTTGTCGGTATAAAACTTATGTAATATTTGAGTATGGAACTTCTATGATGTTTTGTGATTCTATGATGTTTTGTGAACAAACTTGTTTGAAAACTTATTATATGATGTTTGGGTACGAAACTACTGTAATATTTGGGTATAGAACTTCTGTAATATTTTGGTATGAAACTTCAAAATCATAGTAGAAAAACTCTGTCTTTTCAATTTTATACCCCTATCCTTTAGGACTGTCAATAAGTTGACAGTCCTACATGATGTTATGAGTGTCAAGTAGTTGACATTCCTAGGACTGTCAAGTAGTTGACAGTCCTAGTATCATGTAGGACTGTCAACTTGACAATCCAAAATAAAACTGAAAAAATACAGACATTTTCAATTAGTACTGTCAAGTAGTTGACAGTCCTAACATCAATTAGAACTGTCAACTTGTTGCATCGTCATTCTTGTTACCCAAAACAGTGAAAGGACTTCATTACTCTGTGGATGTCTTTAATAGTGCTCCACATAATGATTTTCAGTAAGCAACTTCAACACTTGTTGCATCGTCATTCTTGTTTTCTTACTATTGGAGATTGAATTCGATATTGCGTTGTATATTGACTTCTTTGTTGATTTGTTATTCTCGTCTTCGTGTCGTATGACTGAATAAATTTGTCTGGGTGCAACTCCTGAAGCGAATAAATCTTCAACTATCTTCCACTCAACATTGTTCAACCGTCTGACATAGGGATGACCCTTAAATGTTTCGGCAATAACATGATTGTGTATTACATTCTTCACTTGGACTATCCATTTCACATCTTCTATGTTTACAAGAGAGATCTTGAATGGACAACCGCATTTCCTTGTACCATTGCTTATCTTTGAAACTTTTCTTGGGGGAACTATATCTTTCTTTCCATAAAACCTGAACAAACCACATCTTTCACATCCAAGCTCTATAGTTGTGCGTCTCGGTCAATTTTTGGTCGATCTTGTGATCACAATGACTATACTATTTTTTCGTCCAACTTCTCTGCACCAATGTAACACTTGTTCGTCTGGATTCAAAGCAAATATCGATTGAGAATAAATTGGCTACATCAATGACAATTGGAGGAGGTACTACAATATCGAAAGACGATAACCGCTACAATAGAAATTAAAATTAATAAAACTGCATAAAATTGAACAAAAGCATGACTGCAAAAAATTAGGACTGCCGAAAATTTTGACAGTCCTAAATTTAACTATGACTGCAACCATGTGACAGTCCTATTGTTACTAAGGACAGTAACATTTACTGACAGTCCTTATTAAAAATTGGACTGTATGTTTGTTGACCGTCCTACTTATTTATAGGACTGTCACAGTCCTACGACGAAAAAATCCAAAATTAATTTGTCATATTCTTTACCAAGAGTGCTTCGGAAGGACCGAGGACTTCGGAAGGACCGAAGAGTTCTTCGGACGTAACGGAAAGAGAATTTAGTGTATTGGATGACCCAATTTCTCCGAGATACATTTCTCCTACATTAAACACATATAATTCAATATTTATATATGGACCTAATGTTTGAAAAACCTAATCATCATAGTTCATCGATAACATAACAAATAACGTTTGAATATTGTAACATTTTTGTAGTGGGACTAGGATTTGGACCACCAATCTACACTTTAAGGTTTAGGATTTTACGAATTGAGATAAATTAGGTTTTAAAAGAAGAGGGAGCATAGGGAGAAGAGAGCATAGGGAGAAGAGAGAAGAATAAGAAATAAAAACTCATTGACTTTTATACCAAAATTTTGGGCTACCCTCAAGTAATAAAATTAAATGGCAAACTTGTAAATACATTGAAAAAAATTTAGACCTTCCTAATTAGAAAAACATAGTGCCTTTAGAAATTGCATATATTAATCCAACATATATTTGACAAATTTATTGCTTTTTCTATAAAAAAATCAGAGTACCTGTTGCTACCTGTTGTCAAAGAATTTTCTTGCTTTTCTCTTGATTTGAGGCTCTGGTGTCAGATTACTTTGCATGTGTGGATAAATCAAAAGAATATAGCAAAAGAAAATTCATCCGACAACTTCCTGTCATACTGCACCAAAAATGGAAGAGTAGACAAGATATTCCCATGTCGTTCAACATATCCAAGCGTGCAAAACTGAAAATAAATGCTCAATTTGAGTAATGTTTGCTGTTTATTATTTAGAATTCTGACATTTTTCACCCAGATTCGAACAGATGGGATAAAAAAAACTTCACTAATAGTTTCTATTCCGACACGTGAAGGATTCCACATACACGTACTCATGAAGTTATATTTTAAACATGGTGGACATTATCATGTAGCTGTCCTTGGAGCACTGGACGCATGTGCAAGTTACAGAATGGACAATATATCCAGAGGTTTTAATTTTCAGCAAGAACTACAAAGGTGTAGTATGTTATTCAAACACTAAAATTTTGCATGAATTTTGCATATGTATATCTTATGGGGATAAGCTTTTTCAAGCTATAGTGCTAATAAGCTAAGTAAGGCACAGAAGTAAAATATTTGCATGTCCACAACCAGCAGTTTCAGGCTCTAACAACTAACATTAGAAGTTGGAAATAACCCGTGTGCTGCATATGATCATCAAAACAAGGGATCTCTAGACTTGCTCTGGCGGGCTGAAGGATTTATTATAGCACGAAACCAACACTGAATATTGGTATAATGATGATAGCAGAGGCCTGTAAGTTTCAAAAAATATGATGAGTGATGGTTCACAAATGCCAGATGCAAAATTTCACTCTCCATTAATAAATAGATTTTTGGCGGAAGAGAATACCACAAAAAAGGCGATCTCTTTGTTGGCAAGAGGAGCAGTGAATTCGTTCATCTCTAATGCCCATTTGACCAAATTTTGAAGCTAGATAAATAAAGTAGCTCCCATCAGAACAAGTAAAAAAGATTGCTTTTAATAGGTGAAACCGTATAGCATTACTTTCAGCTGGAAAGATCAAATTAGATCCGGATCAGAAAGGTCATGTTCATTATTTGACGTTTACAAAAAAACAAAATTCCAACTTCCAAGCAAAACCTTTCCAGCACAAGGTAATTGATATGGAAAAGAAAATCGCATGTTAACTTTGCCAAAGACTGGCAGTAATATATATATATATATATATATATATATATATATATATATATGGAAAGCATCTACTACAAAAGTCTAAAAATTGCATCATAATAGTTTTCTCTGCTTTCGTAAAAATCTGATTAAAGATGCAAACAAATCATTCTAAGGCTGTGAAGCAGTCCCTATGAGACTGGTAAGGTTTTTCATTACAATTGAGAGGGTGTGTTAGCAATGACGGACCTCAGTTGGGGCCAAGGTGGGCCATGGCCCCACCCAAATATATGTAGAATGGTAGGAGATATTTGTTGCATCTAACTCCCTCTGATCTCTACATGCATATTTAGATAAGATTGGCCTCCTCTCTAATTTAAGTCAGGATAACAACTTTTCTAAGAGATTTAGAGTCTATATGCATAATGTATATGGATAGACATTTTCATTCTTAAAAAAAAAATATGCTTGTTATAGATATATGTAGAAATAACTTTAATCTTATAGCATATACATAAAGATATAACTGTCCTATAATTAACTTACATGTACGTACAGCTACATTTAGGGCTACTTTTACCAAAATGGAATATTTTTGGTTCCCAACTCGTCATTTTTACCATACAAAAATGGTCGAAAACAAGGCCGGCCCTGAGCTCATGGGGGTCCGAGACGAACTCCCGAAATGGGGCCTCCATACATAATGTGGAAAATAAAAGTAACTAAAATAAAAGTAAATATAACAAAAAAATGTTGCCACTTGGAATTGAATTAAGGGCCTCTAGTGTATAAGTCTAACATGATAACCGCTACACCACAACTCTTTTGAGTTACAGATGACTTATAGTACATACTGATTCGATACACCCATGTTGGTGCCCCTTTAGTCATTGGGCACTAGCCTTTGCCCAGCCTACCCTAGGCCAGGGCCGCCCCTAGTCGAGAAAGGCAACACCAAATGCTCATGGAGGCAGTGGTGGGCCTTCTGCCATTTGAAATTGAACCTTTTTTCCCGTGTCAAATGGGACTCAAACTAGTCAACTGAGATGAGAAAGTTTCACTTTCAACGGATCCCTAATAAATAAAAACTATATAAAATGAAAGTATATAGATTGAAAAGATATATAGTAAACAAAATATTGTTTTGGAATTCTTCCTATATTATTCTTAACTTATTACATTATTATTTTAAATTTTTATGTACATAGAATATTTAAATTATAGTTAAGAAAATATAATTATTGGCACCCTTTTATTTTCACTTGTGTTCCGTCACTGTGTTAGGGGGGCAGTTCCTACTCCAATTGGGATTTGTGAGTTTAGAAACTTAACGAAGAAGTCAACATGACATCATATATGCTAGTTCAGTGAGACCAGGGTAGGTGATAATAACTTGTTAATATTCAGGATGTTTTGACACAGTTTATGGCTGTTAGTGAAGGCCAAAGTAGAGCAAATCTTTTTGAAACATAGAGGAACTAAGCATAAGCTCAACTCAATAATCCAACCTAAACTGGGATTTAATTATTATACCAACAGCCTAGAGGCAATCTGCATCAGCTGCTTCCCAAGTTGGGGGTAGAATGGTAACCATGTTACCTCTTGTATTTTCCATACCCATCTTGTTACATGTATGCAAATTGATTACCCTTTGTCCGATAGACCAGTGGACAAAGCAACAAGATAGATCTATCCAACTCAAAAGTGATTTGATTCAGAGGACTACATTATCATATCTTTACTGCATCAACTTCTCCCCTAACAACTAACTGTTGTAGATCCATCTTTAGAGCCAAGTCTCCGCCAACATATTCCACCAACAAATGGAAGATGCACAAATTTCTTGATGCCTCCAGAAAGAATTGGGCTTGTTAGCACTCAGCTATGGTGCAATGAAGACACAAATACAAACACAGTTACTAATGCAGCATTCTGTTGTCCTTCAGACATGTTGGATGTGGTACAGCAAGGAGTGGGGCTCAAACATCACTTTAAAGCAAGTGACAACTCCCAAATCGAATTGACCCTAAGGTGCCTCCTAGCAGTTTGGCATGCCACCTTTAAGTAGTGAGACATATCTACAACAACAAGGCCTTTATCCCGAAAAATTTCACTCAAAGCAAGTGACAACTCCCAAATCTAATTGATCCTAAGGTGCCACCTAGCAGTTTGGCATGTCACCTTTAAGTAGTGTGACATATCTACAACAACAAGGCCTTTATCCCAAATTTTTTGAGTCGTTTTCTTCCATTAAGCTCTGTTAAGGGATATATCCTTTGTAACATTAGCAAAAATCATATCGTTCTTTACATCCTCAATCCAAGTCCATTAGGCCTCCAACCAAGTTTTAGCATCTCCTTTAACTAGTGTAAGAACTAGGTAATATATATGGCTATTTCATTATTGTATGGTTGCTTCATGTCTTATGCCTTGCAATATCTATACCATCTAAAATGCAATGAAACTAGAACATGTTAATAAAGAGGAGAAGATATAAAATCAAAACCTCATGATGCCATCTTTTTGCAGCTAAGAAAGTTGTTTTAAGATGATTATAAGCTCGAGATATGCAGGACTTTGAGATATAATTTCCAAGAAAGAATGCATCAGGTAAGTCAGCAACTTCTGGAAGATAACGGCGACCAACACCTTTGATAACCTGCACAAATAATTTCATATATTAGCAAACTGAGTAATCTAGTCATTGATATTCAAATCATGTGACTTTCATTTTGATCACTGCAGAACACCTTTGATAACGTGTATAAAAGATAGTTTGATGTGTTAATAAAGCAGAGAATCCACTGTTTGATATTCCAGTCGTGACACCATCTCCAGGTACAATTGATATCTGGGGAGGGGATATGGAAGAAGGGACTTAAATTGATTTAATAACTTTCATTGATTTTTGAAGGAAAATAAATTTGGAAATGTGGAAGTTGCTGAAAACCTGGGAACTGAATTTCCAAACTCAATTGACTGCAAGGTTGTGAAAAGCGCTAGCCGCTAGTCGGGCAGGTACCCGCCGCCTAGCGCCTAGCCCGCCTAGATGTAGGCGGTTCAAAAGAAAAAAAAATTCTTTTCAAAAAACCTAATAAAAATTGCATAAAAAGTCCATAAAACCCCATAACATCATAGTAGGGCATAGGGGGGACTAGACGGGCGCCAAGGCGAACATCGGGCGGACACCAGCCGCTTAGCGCTTAGGCTCCGCCTAGGTGGCCGCCTTTGAGAACAGTGATTGACTGAAGTGGGATCTCAAGCTAATGTTCTAAAACATAGGTAACAACAAGCACGAAAGTTAACCATGTCACTGACACCCCCAAACTCTTCTGTAGGGTTTAACAACAATACATGATTTGACATATATGAAGTACTCTAATCTGTTAACAAGGTATAGGCCAATTTGTCAAGTGTTGCCTCTACTTCCTCCTGTGGAGTCCGCTCTTTCCTTCCCTACACCTTTACACCAAAAACTCTGCCTTCATAAGGATTGGTAGATCTGAACCAGTTTGAAGACTGGCTATCTTTTGCTTCTTTACCACCCCCAAACTCTTTCATATGGTTTAGCAGAGATACATGATTTAACATATTCACTTTACAAGCACAGTCTACATCATGTATTCTGAACTTCTGTCAAGGAATAGGTCATTAGTCGAAGGCTGTCTCTTCTTCCTCCTCAAGATCAAGTGGAACTACCCCTCCTAGCTCCCTTCCCTCTTCTAACCAAATCCTGTCTGCAGCTTGCAACAAAGGCCAATTTGTCTTAAAAATGTAACACATTGTATATCAAGCTCGTGCTGCTCAGAAGCCAGCATGATGTGTACCATTTACTAAATGTATTCAGCGATGGTGAGATAACCAGTACTCTAGATATGCAGCCCTCAATCTGCCATCTTATTGTACACCACAAGCAACTATTTTTTCTTTTCAAATAAACATATTTCAGAACATGATTTTCTGATATCTAAACTAGTCCTGCGTTCTAGGTAATATAAAGTCACATACTGCTGGATGGCGATGAAAAGATTTTTTATATGCAAAATTAACACTTATCATGAACAAAAAATATACCAATCCAAATTGAAAAGAAAGAAGCACCTTTTTATAGAGCTACCTTGGCCAGAAATGTGGCACCAACATAGAGAGTTGGCGTCAGGTTGGCAGCAACTTATAGAACTTTTGTTAAATCTTTTATGGTGCTTTCTTATGCTCCATGCCCGACAACATTATAATGGGAAAAGGCTTGGGTGATGATGACGATGAAAGAAGCACCTGTATACTTTGGGAGTTTTTATGCATCTCCCACCGATATAGATATCAGCCTGTGTTTCAGGCTCTTGGCATAAGTAATATGTTATAGAGGTAAAATCCAAAATGGCTGGACAAGATACGGATTTGGATCAATATCAATACAGAAACCCATGTGTTATCCAAGTAATTATGAATCCACATTGTTGCAAGAATACATACATGGATATGGATAAGGACATGATACGAGATACGAGATACGAGAAACAAATAGTTTCAAATAGGTAGATACAAATAGTTTCAAATAGGTACATATGTGGTTACACAAATATGGACATATAAGTGTACATCAGATATGAACACCATTTTCCCTGTGACTGCAACATAAGCAGCCACTAGCCAGTATATAGTACAACACTAAATCATAGGATATCACTGGGAAGCACAAAACACAAGTAGTTTAAATCTATTCATAAGGTAAGTTCTTCAAAGGAGGTAACTTGTGAAGCACATAAAAAATTGGTTTGTCCTTGAATTTGGAGTTATATCCTTTTAGACGATAATGTTACAATTGGTGGTTACAAACAAGATCAGTTACAAACATGAGAAATGCAAAGAGAGTAACAAAATAGGTTGACTGGACCTGAAACATTTGATGCCATGAGTAGGTTATAGGAGGGACTAGGACTGTGTGCAAGACCACATTTTATTCTCATTTAACTATCTGTGAGATGAAAGATCTTCAAAGGGAGGTTACTTGTGTGAAGCAAATAAAAAAGTGGCTTGTTCTTGAATTTGGAGATATATCCGGTTAGACAATAATCTTACAATTAGTTACCAAACAAGATTGGTTACAAATGAGAAAGAAATGCATGTGAGTAACAATATTGGTTGACTGGACAAGAAGCATTTGTAGATATGAGTAGGTTGTAGTAGTGACTAGGACTATGTGATGACCACATTTTATTCTCATTTAATTATCTGAAAATAACTCTACATACCTAAAAAAAATATGGAAAAAAATAACTTTGATTCCTGGTGCATAGAAGCTACCATAGGATAAAGAAAGAAAGCATATCTGATTTTAGACAAAAATAATTTTTTGATTAAACATCACATTTACATAAAAACAGATGAGCATACAACATGTACCTTTAAAACAGTCCACTCTCTGGGCTTCTTCTTGTGGACCTTTGGTTCAGACTTTTTACAAACTTTTGATGCCATAATCTATCAAATAAATAAGTTAAACAAGTAAAGAAGAATTATGTATTAATATGTGAACTTCCAGATTCATTCAAGTCATCTATTTGGAATTTGCAAAAAGAACCTTCATTGTTTGAAGTGCTTGCTCAAGTTGTTGGATCTGAACCCATTGTTCTGTAACAATATTTTCCATCTAATTATACAAACATAAACGCTGTCATAATTAAGCAATAATCATATGAAGACAAAACCATTAGTGTTTGTAGACAACTATGACGAAGTTAGGGGACATGCAAGATTTTAACAGAAAATAGTCGCATCATCTTATAAGCTCAACCAGGCTGTTACATATATTAAATGTTTATTGGCTTGATGAAACAAGATACCTCTGAAATTGAACGAAAAAATCTACTAGACTACTATTAGGCTAACCATGTTTTATGGTTCAGAGTATTGGGCAATTAAGAAACATGTCCAGAAAGCTGAAATTAGAAAGCTAAGATGGATGAGTTATGAGTGGTAATACATTAAAGTATACGATAAGAAATGAGTATCCGTGAGAAGTTAGAGGTGACGTCAATTGAGGACAACATGAAGGAAAATCGATTTAGGTGGTTTGGACATGTGCAACACAAACCCATAGATGTCCCCGTGAGGAGGACTGATAATATATTATAATGGAGCCGCTAGGACTACAGCTAGGCATAGACTAACATGATTTGAAGTGTTAAAGAATGATATTGATGTTGTTAGTGTTACAGAGGTCATGACCCCTGATAGAGCCGAATGGAAAAAGAAGATTCAAACAGCCGACCAAAAAAATTTGGGATAAAGGTTTTGTTGTTGTTGTGACTTGATGAAAACAAAAAATTCATAAGCATATATACGGAACATCTACAACCATGTTCAATAGTATTTTGTAGGTACTTGGGAGGACTGATACATTTTAGAAGCGAATTTCTAATCTACGACCGGAAGAATTTACAAATATTTTTTACTTTATAGACAGAAAAATCCCATCAATTTGCTATAATTTCTTCCCATTATGGCCCAAAAGTTGATGTAGACCAATCAGCCATGTTCCAAAGACGTATATTTCATATCCCATTGTTGTTGATTCAGTTGACCAAGTAGAAGTGGGACAGATGAATTCACTGCCATGACCTAGTGAAAAAGTTTTTTGCAATTTATTAATATTCTTTTGCCTACAATGTTCTCTTCACCAAGCAAAAAAAAATAAAAAACTGAAACTCTTAATTGGAAAAAAGATGACCGATCATAAGATGTCCCTAAAGGAGGTAACAGAAGAAGGCATTTCAGAATCCATACGGAATAGGGATGTGGAGATATTCGCAACGAGATAACAAGAGGGCGTCACTCACTTTAAAAGGGGTACATAAATAGAGATGAACCAAGATCATTTTGAATCTGAAATACTAGAAAAATAGTGAATGTAGTGAAAGAAATAACCAGAAAAGGCCACAAGATTCCAACAGTAGAGATGCACTAGAGCATAATCTTTATAGTTTTGTTTACTAACAACTCTATGAATGTATACCACTCCATTGAGCTTAGATTTGAGGCAATATTCAAACCATCATGCACAAATAAAGTAGGATACATTTGATGAATGAAGCTATGCTTTCTTCTCCTAGATAGCAAGTAAAGAACATGTTAACCCTAGTAAAATTACAAGCACAGGCTAAACTGAATTCCGGAGAGATATGTTACTATGTTTCCTTTTAAACAAAAATATCCTGCTACAAAATACAAGTTCACAGTTATACTACTGGTAAGCAATATATATATATATATATATATATATATATATATATATATATATATATATATATATTGCAAATATTAAAAAAAAAAGCGATAAAAGATTGCATTTTACATGAATATCTAACACTTAAGATCAATAAATGCTTAAAATAGAAGGTAAAATCCTTATACAATTCAAATTACAGCATTGACAGAGCTGTTTACTGATGTGCTCATAATAAATATAAACAAGACAAAAACTGACCTTTTCGACTTCTACAGTAAGAGCTTTCATTTCTATCTCCTTTTCGTATGCTTTAGATTCTAGTATGTGATAGTTGAAGTTGTTTTTTCTCGATTCCGCCCATAATAGTCGAACCTATGCAAATCCATTGACCATATAAGTACAACCTTCAGACCAGTAGAAAATAGGGATTTTTGGTTGTTGATTTTCTCGTACGAACACTTAACCTCAAACGGTTATTTGAGAGCAAGATGAACTTGCTAATAGAAATGACGATCAAAACCGCTAAACAGAAGAAAAAAAATCTGTGGTACAGGAGGAAAGCAGTGAAAATTGTTGTAAAGATGTGCTAAGCAAGTTAGCACAAAAACCTGGTGGGGTGGTGAGAACCCCAGTTGCTCAAAGTGAGATTCGACCGTCTCCGTCAATTTGCTCATAGGAACTAGCAACTTCTGATTGCACTGAGCTGCAAACGAACTTCTGGAACGCTCCTCCTTGTCACCTCCTGTCACGGAGCTAGTGCTAATGTGCTGATGAATTACTCTGACTACTCGAAAGCGATGTCTCCTTCTTTCTTTTCTGCTTTTTATCCTTCTTTTCACTCTGTGATTTGCCAAGAGGTGGTGTTCTTCTTTTATAGAAGAGAACCCACTCCTTAGTCGGTTAAGGAAATTGAACAACCCCATAAAGAGCAGCTAAAAAGGAGAAGCCACTTCTGAACGTGGGCATACAATTAGGAAACTGAACAACCAGCATGAAGGTAGGCTTCAGCACGGCGGCTCTATCGCTCACAACCTCGCAAGCCCATTGCCATGCAAACCAGATGAACTACTATACCCTGCTGACCTCAGCACCATAGCCTGGCTGCCCCGCAACGTCGCTGCCTCGCTGCTCTGTGCCATACGCACAAGAGTGCGCCTACTCCACACCCAACGTGAACGTGCAACATGCGACATCAAAGCATCACGTTGCGCTCTTCGTCCACGCCCGCATCCGGACCTAGCTCCGAAGGAATTTCTCCAAGAAATTGTGACAAAAACTATTATTGATTATGGGAATTGAACCTAGCACACTAGAAAAAAACTCCAACATTACTAACCGCTTGAGCTAACACACCACATGTGTATAAGCCAATAAATGAATGATCAGATATCGAAATACACACACATGGGATTTGTCCCAAAGTGGTTTAATATGTGAAAGAGTGCTCCCTACAGGAATTGTACATCGTGCATTAAGATAGATATCGCTTACGAGTTGAATCTTCTCCATGGATAGAACTATAGTACGATGCAAAACGGACTAAGTCTTGAATTTAGTACCATAGATACAATTCTTTTCATTCACACAATTATATCAATTGTGCCCCTAGTCGCACGCTAAAGACCCTTGTGGAATAGTGGGACCATGTCTGTAACGCCCTGTCTCGCTCAGCTCAGCGAGATGATTCAATGACGCAACGACGTTCGGACTTGGCTTACTCAGTAGCTTGCTCGAAGTCCCGCTCGGATGAGACAGGATCCTCGTTCAAGTGGGTGGTCTCGGTGAACTCATCTTTGCCTGACCTTCTCGGTGAACTCATCTTTGCCTGACCTTCATACTTAATAAAATGGATGCTATATGTTAGTTCGCTAGGCAATAACTTGATGCATGCTAATAAAAGAGATGAACCCACACAGCTAAGGGAGTAATCAAACTCTTTGTCAGTTCGTATAGAACATGGAACTTTAACTTGCTGCTAGAATAGACTGTCACACTGCTGCTTTGAATATGAACTCTTACATGCTTAATTTCGACTTGAGTAACGTAGTATTTTCTAGTGTTATCACTTAGAATATTTAACTTGATGTCACATTAAGTAGATTTTTATGCTATTGATGTATCATATCACACAGATCATAACACTACTGCTGAGTTATCATACGGAACATAGTGTTGCCACTTCAGTCAGGAAGACTACAATTAGTCATTCTTGGAGTCGAAGATAGAAACATAGAAGGATTCTCAGGACCGTAAGGTCACCGAGGCAGTCCCTGGACTGGGAGCTGCATAGAGATGGAAAGTTGAGATAATTAAACGGCTCGAGAAGTATGGCAAAATTTTGAGTAAAGACTTGCATGGTCACGGACAAAGACTTGCATGATCACGGATAACTTGTGCACAAGGTTTGGTTCCTCGGATGCGATCGTCGGAGCACTGGGATCGATTAGACCTAGGGGGATCCCGCATAGATGTGCTAGCTAAGTAGTAGCACGGGTGATTCGGGAACTTGTAGCGGGGCTCGCTACCCGCGCTACAAGGATCGCCATCTAACCAGGCTATAGTCCAAGATGGCTTGTGGTGCCTGTGACCCTCATATAGGTTAAGTAGGCATGCTAGCGGCAATCTGCGTGCAGGCCATTAGTTGAACAAGATAATGGATGCACCGCACACTACATATTTATGAGCCTAACATATTTTTCGCAAAGACACATTCGAGACACTCTGAGTTTACATATGTGTTCCTTTGTTTCATTATATATATGTTAGATATCGTTGATGTAACTTTTGGCAGGAAAAGACGGATGGTAAGTATTAGTAAGTTGAACCCATGTAACTTGTACATTGCGTGACACTTTCATGCCTGTGACACAAGTCTATTTTCTTAACATATGTCATGAAACTGATCCTAAGGCAAGACTAAAAAGACAACATAATAATTGTGTGCACTCACATAACAGACGTGTTGGTTTTGTAGAGTGGACGAGAGGCCTCCCCACCAGTGAATTTCTATGTACTGACACGCCACCAGATTGTTTGTAGGGTGCGGGGAATAGCTCAAACGATGTCAAGACGCGGAGCTTGGTTGACGACTCGAGGCGTGCAGCAGCGACAAAGCTTTCTTTTGTATACGGGACATAATGTATGGAACATCATCTATTGTATCGTTCCAAGTTGTAAGCCTCAGGACATGATTCATTGTAATGAGAGAGAGAGAGAGAGAGAGAGAGAGCAATCGAGCTTGAGGGATTGTAACTTTGGCTTCGAGCCGATGTAACTTCTATTTCAATATCGATAAAGAGAACCATTCCTCTACATATCTTTGTTAAATTCAACTTTTCTTCTTGGAAACTTCTGTGCGACGACTCTGTTACTTAGTTGCTCCGTCGGCCGTTTTGGTGCTTGCCTTGCACAAGTGCAATTTAGACTCGTACGGCATCACACCCAACAAGGACATTCAGTTCTGCGGAACCGAGACGTAATCTATGGACCAACTCCAACATGTTTCATTGGCACATCACAAACAGAGTATAGTAAGTGTGGCAATATGTGTCTGATAACTACATGTATGCATACAAAGGCTATACACAGATAACTGTGATATGCATCTGCATAAGCACGCAGAGAGTGGGAGGGAGAGGGAGAGGGAGATACCTCTTCTTCCATGATTTTAACCATTTCTTCAGAAGATGTTGACCTATCTTGTGATGTCTGCAATAAGAAAATAAAGCAGAAAACATATCACATGCCTACTTAAGCAGCGGTAAAGTTGAGAAAATGATGATGATGATAATAATACATACATACCTTGATCATACTTAATGAATTCTGTAGAAATTTAATATCCTCTTCCATCTCCTGGATCCTCTTACTATTTTGATTCAGATGAAGGGTTCTAGAATTCAACATCTCCGCATTGTCCTCCAGAATAAATTCTGCATCCAAAGTCCATAAAGTTAAATAATTATCTAACTTCCTTCCTAGTCAGGAATTAAGGAGAGTAGATTTCCTATTAAAAGAGATGTTGTCTGCCTAGTGTTATCAATCAAATAAATTTGACAACTTGGTATGTGCTACTAACGGAGAGTTGAGGGATTGCAACATAGAATAGAATAGAGTAGAAAAGGAACCAAACCAAGCCAACCTAATTTGGAGAGTTTGATCTTGAGCTGTTGGATCTCCATCTCCATCTCCATCTCCTTCTCCTTCTCCTTCTCCTTCTCCTTGATGGTTAAAGAGGATGATGAGAAAATAATGGAAAGAAGAGAGAGGAAGAAGAAGAGGAGGAGGAGTGCCCATCGCTGCCCTGGTCGTTGTCGTCGATTGTTGTTGGTGCGGAGGAAGATGAATGAGAAGAAAGGGAGGGGAAGTAAGCCGACGCCGATCAACAACAGACGGCCCCAATCGGACCTATGCATCCTTTCCTTGCTCTCTTCCACTTCCACTTCCACTTCCACTTTTCAATGGGATTGCTGCTGCTGCTGCTTTTTTTCCAAAAGGTCACAGCAGTTCTCCTATCTAGGCTTTTGACAAGGGCACTACAGAGTTTACTAAGGGATGGTCCAGAATTGGGACTAGCCCATTAATGAACAAAGTTTACTCACACTAGTCCATTAGTTTACTCATACTTGCCCAAACTTGAAATCCTCCTCCCAAATCCTCCAAATCCCACCGGAGCCCTCCTCCCTCCCGCCGGAGCCGTTCTCCTCGATTTCGTCCTCCTCCTCCTTGTCGATGGCTCCCAAAGTCTCGAAAGAATCAAGGTACAATTCTTCCTTCTCCTTGTTCTATTGCATTTACAAAATTTTCCAAAATTTTTAAAAATTTCTATTGCATTTCGAAAATTTTGAGTGATTTTCTTTCCATTCTTCAAATGAGGACATGCAAGTCCTGATGTAGTTTAGGATGTAGTTTAGACGTTTACTTGGATGGTCGTACCCGATTTTAGGGCATATAATGTCGACAATCGTCGAAAGTATCGAACAGTATCGGACGGGACTGTAGAAATTTCTACAGTCCCATATAGATTTAGGACTGTAGAAAATTCTACAGTCCTATATAAATTAAGGACTGTAGAAATTTCTACAGTCCTAAATTTATAAAGGACTGTAGAAATTTTAACAGTCCTAAAAAATTAGGACTGTTGAAATTTCTGCAGTCCTGTATACGTATAGGACTGTAAAAATTTCTACAATCCTGAATGTTAAATTAATTTAGGATGCTAAATGAAATTTTATTTTTTGTCTTATAGTCATGACCTTCGGAAGGACACTGTGGATGAAGATATCATCAGAAGACGTCATACTGCGTCGATGCGTAAGGAACGCAATGTTTCGCGTACTATTGAACCAGGTGTCACTATCCGCGACCCCGAGGCACGTCCTGAAGTTAGGAAACGTCGATTGACGAAGAAGACTGTCACTCGTTCGAAGAGACGTGCTCCTCCTAGTTCTTCCGTTCTTCTTCCTCCTCCGATGAGGACATGCCAAATGTCCCAAATCGGCCTACTGATGGTTCAGGACCTTCTCAGCCTGCAGATAGTCCTGTCGAGAGTCTCCCACAAACCCTCGGAAACCGGGCTACTGATGGTTCAGGACCTTCTGAGCAGCCAGATAGTCCAGTCGAGACTCGTCCAAACGGTTGCTCTATGTTACCGTTGATCGAAAACCATATTGCATACCAAATATGGAACAATCCGGTAAGTACATTACGTTATGATAATTTTATATATAGTTGTAAGTTCAAAGTTCATCCAATTATTTATAGATAAGTACATTTTACATAGAGGTATAACTTCATCCAATTATTTACTTTTCAGGAGAGTTCTCGTATGTTGACGGTGATCAACCACGGGAAAAAATACAATACATGGAGGTATGAATTATTGGGAGACGATGTGAAGGCAAAATCAGTCCCACCGGTTTACAATATTTGGGTAGCTACTCATATACGACGGTGGATAATGCACTGATATCAGCATTTGTAGAACGATGGGATCCAGAAACTAACACTTTCCATCTACCCAATGGGGAGTTGACGATTACCCTTGATGACGTCCATCATATATTGGGACTTAGGGTTGATGGTCGAGTCATGATGAATCAAACTTTTGATGAGTCGAGCATGGACTTTTACGACCATATTGTGGATTATGTATCAGGGTGTCTGGGAGTTGATGCCACTAGTTTTACCACTCTTCGAGAATTCAAGAAGTCCTACGGACTTCTCTAAAATATTTGGAGGAGATATTCGCTGATCCGGACCCCAAAATGGATAATAGCGATAATGTGGCCCGCGGATATATGCAGTTCATCTTAGGGGCTGTCGGCATTACGGATAAGTCTGGAACGTCCATACATGCCAAATATCTCCTCAATTTGGACAACATTGACACGGTGAAAGAAATATCTTGTGGAAACGGTATACTAGCATATCTTTACCGCGAGCTTGGTGCGGCATCCCGCGTGGGTTTGAAGACAATATCCGGATGCCAGACTCTACTCCATGCATAGATATATCTTTGTCAACTTGTATACATAATTTAAAATTTTGTTGTTAATTTTTGGACTAATATTTTGTTAACCTGGTTACGTGAAGGCATGAATATACGAGCACTTTCCAACCCTACAGCGGGCTAAACTGAACCGAGGGTATGACGAGAACATTCCTAGAATGTGCCGATGGAAGCCAACTAAGGAAGATGCCAAACGTCCTCACACATTGGCCGCCCTACGGAATGCACTCGAAGATATGACGACAGAAGAGGTAAATTGAGACCTAATTTTTTAATGTTTGGTAATAATTGACTACGTTATTCTAAATGACGTTATGCTAAATTTTATGCGGTGCAGATTGTTTGGGATCCATACCGTAATTTGCGACAGACTAGTCGTCCATTGCAACCAGTCGCTTTATATCACGGTCTTATAAGTTGTCATAAAATCGAGGAGGCTTATATGCCGGATAGAGTGCTCCTTCAGTTTGGCTACGTACAAACTGTCCCAAAGCGCACTTTGAAAATGATAACTGCTCCGCGAGGTACCAAACCGCTAAACTATATTCCTGCGGCGTTCAACTGGGTCTCGGACTTCTTCACCGAGTGGCAACACCACGTTATTAGAGACACTGAACTGCAAGCAGCAGTAAATATGACGGAATGTAGCGACGACTACCTCGCCTACTACGCTGGTGTCGGACTACCTACCTTGTTCCAACGCGGAGGCGATATTGTGCGTGTACCTTCAGATCTTCCTGCCAAATCGGTCTTGTATACTGCATTGGTCAAGATGGTGAGCCAACTTCTTCACTTTCAGTTTGATATTTGTAAATGTTTATAACATAACAAGATGGTGAGCCAACTTTTTTACTGCATTGGCAGAATAAGAGAATGACCGATCAACCTTGGGATGACGAAGTGTTGTCCGACAACCCCTATTGAACATAGATTGGATACTCCGTGTTCGATCGGGGGAGCACACATTGGAAAGAAAGTATTGTTAATGCCTTATGAGATAATTACAATAGGTATCTTATACCTATTAGAGAATACGTAAGCAGCAGGCGGGACATCCATGTAATGGTCTGATCCGGTAACTGTTTTCGTACAAGCTAAGCTTGCCAACAAATCTCCAATAATTTCTTTGCCGAGTATCTGCCTATAGAAGGGTAGTCGAGACTCCAACTCCTCGTACAACTCTTCCCTAACCTGTCTCCATCCTGCTTCAACTGAATAGCCTAGTTGTCTTGCTAGTACATGATATCCACAATGGCCATCTGTCACGACCCGCACCCGGTTATTCGGGCACGAGTGCGTGGGCACGTCCAGCCTACGCCGCAGTGTCGGCGGTAGTACGCTGTCTAGGTCTTTTCTGGGGTCAATAAGTATCTATCTCATCCACAATAAATAGACAAGGAAAGTAACAGAAAATAGGAATGCTAACTTTTATAAAACAAATTGTGACAACAGATCCATAGTTAATACAAAGCCAGAAGATAGATCGGGGACAAACCCGAGTATATGCTTAAAAGGAAATAAAATAATAACTAACTGGCTACTCCTCCTCAAGGTAGTCTCCTGAGTGGGAACCGGCTCCTCATATGTGTCACCTGCTAACTCATAGTGGGCATAATAGGTAGGGGCAAAGTCCTCATCATCGCCTAAAACAACGGATCCAGTCAGGAAAGGAGATAAGTACACAATGCACAACAAGATTAAACTAAATATTCATGACAATTAACTTGAGTATCATGTTGAGAAAGTTGCATAGAAGAACATCAATATCTCAGAGTTAATGCTATAAACAGGAATATGAGAAAGCAGGAAATAAATGAGACAGGAAATGAAACTACAACAGTCAGCAAGAACTATAACTAGACCAGAAGCTATCTGTGTGAACTTGTGTTTATTTTAGAATACATAGTTGGCATGTAGGGATTTATAAGGCTAATCCGGCCGTCATAGACGGCTATTAAACATGAACAATCGAGATCCGGCTGAGGGTACAGTCGCGTACCAACAGCTATTAAACATGATAAGGGAAAGGGTAAACTATATGCCTTCTAGTATTCTCCCACCCGACATGAAAAGCAAGGCATGAAATACAGTATCCAAGACATGAAATTCAGTATTCTAGCACTACGTATAGTCATCAAGGGTACTAGTAGAGCAGGAAATTAACTATCACAATATAAAGATTAAACTTGAAGTGCAGGTACTTGCCTGTTGTTTGGATCTGATTAATTTGGTTCTTGGGGGAAAGGTCCAGAGATGAGTCCAAAAGCTGAAATAGACATTACCATCATGCTCAGAAGATGTCAAATAGCTAGAAATGCCTGTCCTTGGGTCCAATTTGAAGACAAGGGCAAAAACGACAGTTTCGGGTCAAAACGGGGTCCGCCGGTGGGCCCGCTTTGCACCGAAAAACGTGTCCAGATCAAAGGTCTCCAAATTCATCAAACATAGTGTCAACAGGTCAGGAACGCTGATACGAACCCAACGGAACTTCCAGATTTGGATTCCGATGAGCCGAACACAAAATCGCCCGTCGAGCGGGGCCTGTGGGCCCCACGACACGCAATTTCGTCAACGTTCTTAGAATCGAACCAAACTTGACCCACAGGACCAGCGTATCACTACGAGTCTGATGGCGCAAGTTTCGTCTCGATCTGACGAGTGTACAAGAAGTTAGGATAAATTGCAGAAAAGGCGGATACGGGGCGATGTCCGCGGATACGCGTTGATTCCGGTGTGCACGCACACCCGAATCAGCTTCCACAAAATCTCACACGTCCGTATCGACGATGCGCACGTATCTGTGAAGACCGCACGCGACCAAGTCGTCCCGTTTGGCGGGGCGTACTCAGTTCCGGGGTAAAATAGGGTCTGGTTTTTCCTGTTTTTGGATCGCGGTGTGCGATCACCACAGGACGCGATGCCCCGAGCGGTTTGTCCGGGCACCGAGAGGGTCATACAGGATTCCCAACACAATTTGCGGAAATAAAAATGGAGCTACGAGACAAAAGTTACACGCACCTGAAGGGGACCCGAAAATCAGGGTCGAGTCGTGTCCGACTCGTGTCGGACACGGAAAGAAGAATTAGGGCTAGGGTTAGGGTTTCGAACGCTGCAGGCGGCGGTCCGGCCGGAGGAGGGCGGCGCCGCTGCGGGGGAGGCCGGCCGGGTGCTGGGTGTCACGACCCGCACCCGGAAGTTCGGGCACGAGTGCGTGGGCACGTCCAGCCTACGCCGCAGTGTCGGCGGTAGTACGCTGTCTAGGTCAAGTTCTGGAGTCAAAAAGCATCTATCTCATCCACAATAATGAACATGTAAGAATAATCACAGGAAAAAGAAATGCTAAGATTTCATAATATTTAATCTGTGACAACTAAACCACAGTTAATACAAGCCAGAAGATAAATCGGGGACAAACCCGAGTATGTGCTGAAAGAAAATAAAATAATAACTAACTGGCTACTCCTCCTCAAAGGTAGTCTCCGGAGTAGGAACCGGCTTCTCAGCTGTGTCATCTGCTACCCCATAGAGATCATAATAGGTAGGGGCAAGGTTCTCATCATCGCCTAAAACAACGGATCCAGTCAGGAAAGGAGCAAAGTACACAATGCACAACAAGATTAAACTAAATATTTATGACAATTAAAATGAACTGACAGGTATCATGTTGAGGATATGTATAAATAAGTAGTAGCAATAACTAAGAGTTAGTTGCTGTAAGACAGGGTCATGAGTAAAACAGGAACAAGGTGACAGAAAAAATGAACTACAACCTGACAATAGGAACTGTAACAAGACAAGAAACTATGTGTGTGAACTTGTGTATTTAGAATACCTAGTTGGCATGTAGGAGTTTATAGGGTTAAACCGGCCGCCATAGACGGCTATTATTCACGAATAATCGAGATCCGGCTGATGGACAGTCGTGTACCAACAGCTATTAATCATGGCAAGAGTCAGGGTAAGCTACATGCCTTTCAGTATTCTCCCACCCGACATGAAAAACAAGACATGAACTCCAATATTCAAGACATAAAATCCAGTGTTCTAGCACTACGTGTAATCATCAATGGTACATGTAAGGCAGGGAATTAACTATCATAATATAAAGATTAAACTTGAAGTGCAGGTACTTGCCTGTTGTTTGGATCCGATTAGTTAGGTTCTTGGGGGAAAATCCAGAGATGAGTTCAAAAGCTGAAATAAACATTACCATCACGCTCAGAAGATGTCAAATAGCTAGAAATGCCTGCCCTTGGGTCCAATTTGGAGACAAGGGCAAAAACGGCAGTTTCGGGTCAAAACGGGGTCCGCCGTTGGGCCCGCTTTGCACCGAAAAACGTGTCCGGGTCAAAGGTCTCCAAATTCACCAAACTTAGTGTCAATAGGTCAGGAACGCTGATACGAACCCAACGGAACTTCCATATTTGGATTCCGATGAGCCGAACACAAAATCGCCCGTCGAGCGGGGCTTGTGGGGCCCACGACACGCGATTTCGTCAACGTTCTCAGAATCGAACCAAACTTGACCCACAGGACCAGCGTATCGCTACGAGTCCGATGGCGCAAGTTTCGTCTCGAACTGACGAGTGTACACGAAGTTAGGGCGAATTGCAGAAAAGACGGATACGGGACGATGTCCGCGGATACGCGTTGATTCCGGTGTGCACGCACACCCGAATCAGCTTCCACGAAATCTCACACATCCGTATCGACGATGCGCACGTATCTGTAAAGACCGCACGCGACCAAGTCGTCCCGTTTGGCGGGGCGCACTCAGTTCCGGGGTGAAACAGGGTCTGGTTTTTCCTGTTTTTGGATCGCGGTGTGCGATCACCACAGGACGCGATGTCCCGAACAGTTTGTCCGGACACCGAGAGGGTCATACAGGCTTCACAACGCAATTTGCGGAATTGAAAACGGAGCTACGAGGCGAAAGTTACACGCACCTGAAGGGGACCCAAAAATCAGGGTCGAGTCGTGTCCGACTCGTGTCGGACACGCGAATCCGAAATTAGGTTTAGGGTTAGGGTTCTGGCTGTAGGCGACGGTCCGGCCGGAGGAGGGCGGCGCCTCTGCGGGGAGGCCGGCCGGGGCTGGGCGGGGCCGGCGAGGGCGGCACGGCGAGGCGGCGCGGCTGGCTTGCGGCGGCGCTGGAGCTGCTGCTGTCGGCTGCGGCTGGGCGCTGTCGAGCAGGGCCGGAGGCAGGCGGAGGACGGGGAAGCTGCGGCGGGGCTGCAGCGGACGGCGCCGGGGCGGAGCGGCGCTGGGGCGGAGGAGCGGTGGCTAGGGTGAGGGGATTCGAGGGGGCGGCCGGAGTTATATAGGGGAGGGAGAGGGAGGAGTGGCGGTCGAGGGGCCGGGGAAGGCGGAGGAGCTCCGGGCGAGGCGGGCGACGTGGCCGCGGGGCTCGCGGCGACGTGCGGGGCGGGCGGCCGGCGGATGCGGGCCGGCGGAGCGGTTCGCGCGGGGGAGAGGGGCTGGGTTACTGGCGGGTCGCGGGTGCGGGTCGGGCGGCGGAGGATCCGACCCGACCCGCTGGGCAGGGTCTAGGCCGGGCGGGGCTGGGCCTGGTTTCGGCCCAATGGGCCGGGCCGGGCTCGGGTTTTATATAATAAATACTAATAATAATAATAATAATATAAAATCAATAATTAATTAATAATTAATTAAATAAATAAATAAATAAATACTTTTTAGGTATTTAAAAATAGGTCCGGTGCCCGATAAATTCCAGAAAAATTGCCCTAAGTCCAGTTTTTTATTTTACACCCAAAAATATTATTTTCATGATATTTTAATATTATTTATTAATAATTAAAAATCATTCAATAATTAAGAACCCTGATTTTAATTACAGAAAATTCACAGAAGATTCCAGAAAATTGTGAAAAATTCCAATTTTTATATTTTTTGAAAAATCAGGGGCTTACACTGGGCGACGCCGGCGAGGGCGGCACGGCGCGGTGGCAGGCGCCGGAGGCGGTGGATGAGCGCTGGCCGCGGGGTCGACTCGAGCTGCTGGGGGGGTCGGAGGCAGGCGGAGGAGGAGGAGCAGAGGAGGGGCGGCTGGTCGTCGTTGAGGGCGGTGGCGAGGCGCTAGAGGGGAGGAGGACGGCGAGGTGGCCGGAGGGGTGACCGGAGAGGGAGGGTAGGTGGCCGGAGGCTCGAGGGGGTTTTAAAGGGGAGAGGCGGTGGCGTTAGGCGGAGAAGGCGGAGAGAGGGGAGGGGTCGTGGTGGCGCTGCGTGGGGCGAGCCGGGCGGAACGCCAACGGCGCGGCGGAGGCGCCGGCGGAAGCGGCGGAGGGGGAGAATGGGTCAGGTGGCTGGGGAGCGGGTCCGGGTGGGTTAGCGGTGCGGGTCGGGTTCGGCAGACCCGACCCGATAAGGTTGATGGGCCGCGGGGACTGGGCCGGGTGTCTGTGGGCTGGGCCGGGCTGATATAGAAATAATAATAATAATAATAATAATAATAATAATAATAATAATAATTAATTAACAAATAAATAAATAAATAGTTTTTAGGTAATTAAAAATAGGTCCGGGGTCCAATAAATTCCAGAAAAATTGCCCTAAGTCCAGTTTTTTATTTTACACCCAAAAATATTATTTTCATGATATTTTAATATTATTTATTAACAATTAAAAATTATTTATTAATTAAAAACCTTGATTTTAATTACAGAAAATTTCCAAAAAATTCCAGAAAATTGGGGAAAATCCAAGATACAAAATCTGGGGGTTTACAATCTACCCAACTTATAAAAATTTCGTCCTCGAAATTTAAATTATGGCAGGGTTCTCTCTGTCCAAACTCACTTGATTACAGTCCAGCGGGTTTCTCTCGGGTGGACATTGCGGTCGCTACCCAACTTATAATTTTACCCATATCCTCTAAGGCTGTACAACTAGTAAAGCTAGGTCTCAACTTAATAAATCAGGGTATTGAATCTTAAGCCTGCAACACAAAACACGGCACCTAGGGTCTTGTCTTAGTCATAAAGGGTTATCATCAATTCGACCGGTCTGAGGGGTATGTCTAGCACTACAAATCAACTTATACCAACCACAGGTTTTTGTCTTTCCGAAATAAGGAAAGACGATGATCAATAATAAAGAGTTTAAGGGCGAGGTGGTAGAACAGAGGTATAGGGATCAAGGCATTTTTCAGGAATTCTAATGGGAATTGTCAGGCGGTTAAGGATCGAGATTCTATTCTGGTAATGCTGATACGATATGCTCGGACGTATTTAGGGGGCAAGTAGACTAGTCGACTATATCTCAATCCACATAAAGTAGTCATGCGAAGTGCGAATCAAAATGCACTAAGGTTGATCAGACCGTAGTACACTGATTCTGAGTAGACACTTGTATTAGTGGGGTTGATCAGGCCTCAATAATATAGGTGTCACGAACAAGCCCGATAAAGAGTAAGCTTGCAAAATTAGGCTATAAAATAGCAGCATTAGTCGAGTTTAGCAAAATTAAGTGCGCTAGATGATGATGAAAAGAGGTACAAATTTATTGAAGTTCACAAGATACATATAATAAGCACAATAGCAAAAACCTCAAAATCTCTACAGTTATAAAAGCATTCCAGGTTATTTAGCAAGTTTAAAATTTACTAGGTTGGGGCTGAGGTCACGAACCAATGGGCACGAGCTAAATAATACTAGAAAATGATATCTACGAATCACTTACGCGCATTAGTTACTCTAAGAGTCTGCACGTTCTCCATGGTCATCGTCTAAGCTTGTCCGTGTTCTTGAGGTGGTGCCCTCTGCTGCGCTGCTGGGGCCTGGCCTGAACTGGAACTTTTGTGCAGTGTGCGTCTTTGAGCAGCAGGACAGTCCTTCATTTGATGTGCTGCTGATCCACAATATAGACAGGCACCTAGTCTCTTCCTACAAACTTGCCAGGTGTGACCTTGTTTTCGACAAAAGCCACAAGTGGGAACTCGTTGATTCTGTCCTTGAGTTGGATTCATCCGTGGTCGCTTTGCAGCTTTTTTCTGTTGTGCTTGGTCTGGTGCTGACGCAGACGGCCGCTTCCGGCTGGACTCGATCCTTGTGGTGTACTCCACAGGTCGCGCTACAGTAAGAACATCCTCGTCGAAGGTAATTGCATTTGAACTGCTTGGCTTACGTGACTCCGAGCTAATTCTGTCGATGAAGTTCTCCGCTTGGTTTTGCTGAGTTTCTTGTTGAACCTTCTGATAGGCTTGCATCATTATGTAGAACATGCGGAACATCTGCTGTTCGTCCATAGGCGGTCCCGGTGGGAAGGAAGGCATCGGTGGAATAGGCTGCGTCGAGGGTGGAACGCCATCTTGATGGATTATTGAGGCAGGCTGACTTGCTTGACTGCCTTGTGATGATTGGCCGTCACCACGGGTATCACATCGTCTTCTTGGGTAACCACAACGGTTTGTGGTGTTTCTGCATGATCCTCGTTGCTGGCTTGTGGGTCCATTTCCCTGTATGCAAAATAACCAATAAGAGGCGCACAGGAATCAAGGCAAGATGCAAGTTCATATTAGTTCGAATACGATACAGATATCAAAAATGATTCAAGCAAGTGGATGAGATCCTATAAACTTATCCTAGCTTTATTGCAGGCCTGTTCGGCCCCTGAGTTGAAACCGAACAATTTAGTCCTTGGACCTGCATGGGCCACCACAAAAATGTGTCACGACCCGCACCCGGTTATTCGGGCACGAGTGCGTGGGCACGTCCAGCCTACGCCGCAGTGTCGGCGGTAGTACGCTGTCTAGGTCTTTTCTGGGGTCAATAAGTATCTATCTCATCCACAATAAATAGACAAGGAAAGTAACAGGAAATAGGAATGCTAACTTTTATAAAACAAATTGTGACAACAGATCCATAGTTAATACAAAGCCAGAAGATAGATCGGGGACAAACCCGAGTATATGCTGAAAAGGAAATAAAATAATAACTAACTGGCTACTCCTCCTCAAGGTAGTCTCCTGAGTGGGAACCGGCTCCTCATATGTGTCACCTGCTAACTCATAGTGGGCATAATAGGTAGGGGCAAAGTCCTCATCATCGCCTAAAACAACGGATCCAGTCAGGAAAGGAGCAAAGTACACAATGCACAACAAGATTAAACTAAATATTCATGACAATTAACTTGAGTATCATGTTGAGAAAGTTGTATAGAAGAACATCAATATCTCAGAGTTAATGCTATAAACAGGAATATGAGAAAGCAGGAAATAAATGAGACAGGAAATGAAACTACAACAGTCAGCAAGAACTATAACTAGACCAGAAGCTATCTGTGTGAACTTGTGTTTATTTTAGAATATATAGTTGGCATGTAGGGGTTTATAAGGCTAATCCGGCCGTCATAGACGGCTATTAAACATGAACAATCGAGATCCGACTGAGGGTACAGTCGCGTACCAACAGCTATTAAACATGATAAGGGGAAGGGTAAACTACATGCCTTCTAGTATTCTCCCACCCGACATGAAAAGCAAGACATGAAATACAGTATCCAAGACATGAAATTCAGTATTCTAGCACTACGTGTAGTCATCAAGGGTACTAGTAGAGCAGGAAATTAACTATCACAATATAAAGATTAAACTTGAAGTGCAGGTACTTGCCTGTTGTTTGGATCTGATTAATTTGGTTCTTGGGAGAAAGGTCCAGAGATGAGTCCAAAAGCTGAAATAGACATTACCATCATACTCAGAAGATGTCAAATAGCTAGAAACGCCTGTCCTTGGATCCAATTTGGAGACAAGGACAAAAACGGCAGTTTCGGGTCAAAACGGGGTCCGCCGGTGGGCCCGCTTTGCACCGAAAAATGTGTCCGGATCAAAGGTCTCCAAATTCACCAAACTTAGTGTCAACAGATCAGGAACGCTGATACGAACCCAACGGAACTTCCAGATTTGGATTCCGATGAGCCGAACACAAAATCGCCCGTCGAGCGGGGCCTTTGGGGCCCACGACACGCGATTTCGTCAACGTTCTCAGAATCGAACCAAACTTGACCCACAGGACCAGCATATCGCTATGAGTCTGATGGTGTAAGTTTCGTCTCGATCTGACGAGTGTACAAGAAGTTAGGGTGAATTGCAGAAAAGGCGGATACGGGGCGATGTCCGCGGATACGCGTTGATTCCGGTGTGCACGCACACCCGAATCAGCTTCCACGAAATCTCACACATCCGTATCGACGATGCGCACGTATCTGTGAAGACCGCACGCGACCAAGTCGTCCCGTTTGGCGGGGCGTACTCAGTTCCGGGGTGAAACAGGGTCTGGTTTTTCCTGTTTTTGGATCGCGGTGTGCGATCACCACAGGACGCGATGCCCCGAGCGGTTTGTCCGGACACCGAGAGGGTCATACAGGCTTCCCAACGCAATTTGCAGAAATAAAAACGGAGCTACGAGGCAAAAGTTACACGCACCTGAAGGGGACCCAAAAATCAGGGTCGAGTCGTGTCCGACTCGTGTCGGACACGGAAAGAAGAATTAGGGCTAGGGTTAGGGTTTCGAACGCTGCAGGCGGCGGTCCGGCCGGAGGAGGGCGGCGCCGCTGCGGGGGAGGCCGGCCGGGTGCTGGGCGACGCCGGCGAGGGCGGCACGGCGCGGTGGCAGGCGCCGGAGGCGGTGGATGAGCGCTGGCTGCGGGGTCGACTCGAGCTGCTGGGGGGGTCGGAGGCAGGCGGAGGAGGAGGAGCAGAGGAGGGGCGGCTGGTCGTCGTTGAGGGCGGTGGCGAGGCGCTAGAGGGAAGGAGGACGGCGAGGTGGCCGGAGGGGGTGACCGGAGAGGGAGGGTAGGTGGCCGGAGGCTCGAGGGGGTTTTAAAGGGGAGAGGCGGTGGCGTTAGGCGGAGAAGGCGGAGAGAGGGGAGGGGTCGTGGTGGCGCTGCGTGGGGCGAGCCGGGCGGAACGCCAACGGCGCGGCGGAGGCGCCGGCGGAAGCGGCGGAGGGGGAGAATGGGTCAGGTGGCTGGGGAGCGGGTCCGGGTGGGTTAGCGGTGCGGGTCGGGTTCGGCAGACCCGACCCGACCCGATAAGGTTGATGGGCCGCGGGGACTGGGCCGGGTGTCTGTGGGCTGGGCCGGGCTGATATAGAAATAATAATAATAATAATAATAATAATAATAATAATTAATTAACAAATAAATAAATAAATAGTTTTTAGGTAATTAAAAATAGGTCCGGGGTCCAATAAATTCCAGAAAAATTGCCCTAAGTCCAGTTTTTCATTTTACACCCAAAAATATTATTTTCATGATATTTTAATATTATTTATTAACAATTAAAAATCATTTATTAATTAAAAATCTTGATTTTAATTATAGAAAATTCCCAGAAAATTCCAGAAAATTGGGGAAAATCCAAGATACAAAATCTGGGGGTTTACACCATCCTTAGGAACATCAACAATAGACCAAATGAAATCCCGTATCTCAGATAGAAAATTTTCAATGTATAGACTATATGAATCAGAAAAGTTATCTAAACCCTCCGCCGTGACTGCATCGTTCATTTTCTGTTTCTTCCCCCTTCGAATAGTAAGCTTACTCTTTTTCTGCGAAAATACCACCCTTTCGATTACGGACTTTGCCTCCAAACTGCGTTCAATATGTTCAAACAAGGATGGATCTCTTTTAGTTGACTCATTCTCCTTCTTTTTTGCTCTACTCTTTCTTGAGTGTGGTCTTCCCTTAGGAGTTCGAACAACATATGGCTCTTGCAATCGAGTTATTGTCGGAACTATAATTTCTTGGATTTTAACCTCAATGGATTTTCTCTCCGGTTCCGATGCGACACACCACCTTGCGTGCAGGAGTTTCACTTGTGGCAAAGAAAATAAATCATCTTGAACTTCCACCGTCGGCATTATCGACAGCTGTCTCCAACGTTGATCAACAATATCTATTGGAATAGGTATAGATTCACGACGATATTCATTAATCTCATGTGCACAAGAAAGTCTGAGTGAATGTCGATATGAACAATCATAAACCTCGGGATCATAACCAACCGACTTCGACCTACCAATCTCCTCAAAAAATAAGCCCAAGGCCTTGTGAGATACTACATGGATTAAACCATCCAAGAGGTGTTCATGCTTGTATTCATGCTTTGTAATATTGAGGCTCATCTCAAATGATGCTACAATCTCGTTCACCGTGGAAATAATCATCAAATGAATCGATTGCCAAACGGAGACAAAATTATCGACCGATGACCGTAGATATCTTTTTAAACTTGAGTGTGATCCTTCGACCCGGTTCGTAGTGATTGTGTCATAATATTTTACTATGTTCGTCCATGCTAAGACGAATTGCTCTTTATGTGGTTCTAGCCAAGTATCTTTGATATAAGATATGCATGTCGGGTTACTCGTCTCCCACTTTTGTTGGAACATGTACCATGCTGTGTCATAGCTGTCTGTAGTACTTGCTCGCCATACAAGACTCCAATCACTGTAGAATTCTTTGAAGCGAAGCATGTCGATTTTACCGTCCATATTTTCAAATTTTCTCTTGCATTGAGCTTGGATATTTCGATTTATATGCCAAGTGCATAGTAGTCTATGCGCATGAGAAAATACAATATCTATAGCATTTATCAGCGCATATTCTCTGTCGATAACAAAAACAGAGGGCTCTTTGTAACCTGTGTAAAGGGATTACAGTTTCCTCAACGCCCATGTGTAATCCTCTACTGTCTCACTCTTCATAAAACAAAAAGCGACTGTAAATGTTTTCCCGTAGACGTAAACCCAACAACGTAAAAAAGAGGCATCTTGAACTTGTTGGTCTTATATGTACAATCAAGGATCAACACATCTGCGAAGGACCGAGCCAAGTGTGTGCAATCAGGATGAGCCCAAAACAACGAAAGGAGTTCATCAGTTTGTGGATGTCTTCTATGGTACTCCACGTAGTGATGCTCCCCAAGCAACTTCAATACTTGCTGCATCGTCATTCTTCCTTTCATACTATTACATTTTGCTCTGGCCAAACTATTATAGATGGTCCTCATGGTAGACTTGTTCCCATCTTCTTTTTGTCTCACGACAGAATAAATTTATTTCGGTGTAACTCCGGAAAGGAACAATTCTTCAACCAACTTTCTCTCATCCTCCTTCAACCGTGCCACGTAGGCATGACGCGTAAGTGTCCCTGTAATAGGATGATTGTGTCTTCCATTCTTAACTTCGATTATCCACTTCACAACTTCTACTTTTACAATCAACACTTAAATGGACAACCACATTTTCTCGTCCCAACGTTTTTCTTAGAAATTTTTTTTTCAACAACACCCTTTTTTTTATGATGCTCCCTAAACACACCTCCTCTTTCGCACCCCAGCTCTACATATTTTCGGTCCGGCCGAGATCTGATGGATCTTGCAATGACAATTACTATGTTATGTCGTCTTCCAACTTCTCTGCACCAATCTAATGCTTCTTCCTGGGTTGCAAATTGAATATCCGTTGAGAATATATCATCCACATCAACCCCAATAGCAGGATGTACCACAACATCTATACAACGTTGGTCCTATAACCAATATAAAATAATATAAAAATTAATAACTTCATATAATTGGCACTTCAAATAATTTAGTCTTTAAGATCCAGGACTGTCACTATTTTGATAGTCCTATTAGTATATAGGACTGTCAAAATTATGGCAGTCCTACTTTTATATAGGACTGTCAAAATTCTGACAGTCCTATATTTATATAGGACTGTCGAATTATTGACAGTCCTATATTTATATAGGACTGTCTAATTTTATACAGCCCTTACACGATGACTGTCGAAATAGGGTTGTCGTTTTACGTACCGTACGTGCTTCGGAACAACCGACATGTTCTTCGGAATGTCCGGAGTGCATATTTAATGGATTGCATGATCCGATTCGTCATCGAAGATATTTTCATGCATTGTTCCTACAATAGTAAAAAAAAAACTAAATTATTTTCTGACAATCGCAAAACATATTCATCGTATGTTGTCGAAGACATACCGGAAGAATATTCGTTGGACAATCACCAAAGCAAAATTCTCTTCCACTTGGGACCACAACTATCAATTTCCAAATTTAGGTTTAGACTTGGAGAATGAGAGTTTCTTCAAGTGAGGGTTAAAAGTCTCAAATAGAAAATTTGTTCACTTATATAGCTTTGTGTGGGCTAGCCCTAAGTAACTTTAAGAGTGGCAAACTTGTAATTTTGGGAAAAATTACATTGGACTAACCCCAAGTAATATGTGTAGTGCCCTTATCAAAAGCCCCTATCTATCTATCTATCTATCTATCTATCTATCTATCTACTTAGTGTAGATGTACATGTTGCACGAGTATGTTTAACTTTTTCTAATTAATTTTTTAGTTTAATTATACTAACCTCCCCATATTTATGTTTATTACACAAGATATTCTATTTTGAAAATAGTAACACAGAATACTCTTATTTTAAAAATAATATAAAAAAGTAATTGCACAAACTATCCTTATTTTTTCCATCATAAGAAAACCCAATGTCAATTATTTTAAAATAGGAATATCCATGTAATAAACACAAAACATATGCGATGTAAGTATAATTAACCCTAATTTTTTTTGTAATTGTATTCAACAAAAGGTACCATAAAAGTAAGCTATATTTTTCTTTTTAAAAAAAGTCCATACATATATGTTCTTATTAAATTTAATGAACAATTTTAGTTAGTAAAGTTAGGTAAATATATATTTGGAAGAAAAAAAAAATTATGGTGAAGTCAACTTTTCTTATTATATAACAGTATATATTTTTAAATGTTAACCTTTCAAAAGTTTTTGAAAAAAATAATAACTTAAAATTTTTATAAGTAAATAAAAATAGAATTAGAGGTTGGGCTTTTGTTTTGGACTTTTATCTCCAAGCTTGCAACTTCTTCTCTCTCATTGCATACCAAAATTGACTTTATTGATCATATTCGTAATTTCTCGGATAGCTTGCTATATAATTTATGCTTTCGAAGGATTATAGAGTCCCGTGATAAGGATATAATAAAAGAATAATTTTATTTGTACCTTTTAATTATCCTTCTAATATATATTTTTTACGTGGCAACTGATGTGACTGTTAATGTGGAAGTTGGTATGGCACATTTTAAAATTATAATTAAAATTAAAATTAAAATTAAAATTAAAATTAATGTTAGTATTTAAATTAATGTTAATATTAATATTAATATTAATACTAATATTAATATTAACATTTAAATTAAAATTAAAATTAACATTAACATTAAAAAAAATTAGATAATAAATTTTTGGGTTTAAAATTTGTCATGTCAGCTGCCATGTTAGATTCTACATAATATTATTTAACATGTCACGTCAGATATAACGTAAGGAGGAATAGATTGGAGAAATAATTTGTAGGTACAAATACTATTACTCATAATAAAAATTGGAATAGAAGGAGGTCTTGGTGCTAGTAGCCTAAGGTCCAAAGGTACAATCATAATGGTTGGTCTTATATAAAAAAAAGCATTTGTTTCGTTAATTTGTTTATATTAATCTTGTGTAATGTAAGTGAAACGCAAAGCAAATGGGAGAAATTGTGAAATTATAATGAGATCCTTAAAAAAAAATCAGAAGTCATTTGTCAAAAAACACAGTCCAGTGACTGAAGGATAAGTTGTATGTTTTTTATCTAGTACACAATCAAAGTAATTTGGTCATAGTTACTACAAATTGGCATTAATTAAAACTTGCATAAGTAATTAAGATCTAAGAAGAAATTCATCACACTGGACTGGAGCTATGATAAGATCGAAGAGTACAGACACAACGTACGTGTAACACGATACTTATTTCCGAGATTTCTCTTCCATTACATATATATGGTTCTTCAGCTTCCGGTGATTTCTTTCAAATGAAAAAGAAGAGAGAGAGAGAGAGAGAGAGAGAGTTGTTCAAAAAAAACAAAATAAAGACAATTTACAGCGCGTAGGACATGTCGGCGAATTTTGTTTGGTTTGGGTGGTTCAAATATATAGCTAGCCACCGGATGTCGATGATGGTGGAACTTTGGCTACACCTTGTCTTTGTAATTCAACCATCACACTCTCCAAAGACGGAGGCTTCAATCCAAGAGGCATTGCTGACCATGGCTTTGCTAAAACATCCCCAATTGCTGCATCTATCTTCTCATTTGACTGAAACAAATACAATTAATTAATGCAAATATATATAAATGGTTATGAACCACATGTATAAGAGACTTGGTTGGCTTATGTCTGCATTTTTGTCAAGATTGAAGCTTTCGATTCGCTTCCGATCGGAAAAGATTAAACTTTGCATACCTACTGACAATACGATAGAGCAACCAGTGGAATATGAATGGGTGCCTCCGACTTGTACAGTGTGCGATAACTTTGGACACATGATAAGTCTTTGTTCCGAAGAAGGTACATCATGGTTTGGGTCAGAGGACCACAACAATGAAGAGGAGGATCATGATGGCCAGGTTGAAGATAAAGATGCAGGTGACGATAGGAGAATGGAGACAGATAGTAATCTCGAGGATCATGAAAAAGGGATTAGTCAACCTGACATCATGACGGATGCTCTTTCCTCCGTCCCGAGGCACACAAAGAACTACCGCGCGCTTCTGCTCGGAATAGTGGGTTGTGGGGATAGGTTGAAGAAAAAAGTACAAGGTCAACAACTTGTCCTTCTCAATCCTCTATGGATGAAGAAATTAGAGATGAAGGCGCTCAAGAGACGAGGGGAAGACAAAGTTGTCCTAAGAAAACATAGTCTTTTTTACGTGTGAGCTCTTAGAACACTAATGGAGCATACCATTTCGAAATTTTAACCTGACTGAAGGCTGAAATGGTACAGAGGGTGTTGTTAGAGTTGTAGTATATATGGTCCTGTGAGATATCCAACTTTGGCCTTGGGTGGTTCTCTAAGTTTTCTTGTTGTAAAGGTCGGTTTTGATAATACATTTAGCTTATTTGAATATATATATGAAGCAAACCAAACTATAAATTTGCAAGGACTTATGCAGTTGAAAACCAATTCAACAGCATTAATGGTTTTAATTCATAACTGATGATCAATCTACGCACATTACTGAGTATGCGTGATCCTTCTATATAATTGCCTTCATTTTTTATTTTTTTAAGGATATAATTAACAAGTGAACATATAATTTTAATCTATTTATTAGTGTGTGTGCTGCCAAGTTAGCGGATTGGGAAATATTACAATAGCACTAGGCGATTCAGTATAGTACTATTTGCTTTCACATTTTATAGAGCTAGCTGATCCTGATTTGTGTTAGTGTGTTACGGTACCTAGCTATCTATTAATATTGGTAAATAGAAACATTGTTTAACCTCACGTACTATATAAGGTTGTCTGTTTACATCGAATGATTAATTAAAGTAGGAATGCTACGGCTACAACCAAATGCTTACATCTATTTTACAACCGTCACGTGGCGACCACGTGACGGACGTCCATTGGGTGAGAGAGATTTGTGGGATCCAATTTTCTATCACGTGGCAATCATTCATTGGATGAGAGGTGGTGGTGTTAATATATATATATATATATATATATATATATATATATATATATATATATATATATACTATTTTTTAGAGATTGATAAGAGAACAAAGAAAATAAAAAATCGTTACCGGCCTCCGGAAAAGTCGTGCACGAAGCACTGCCCTAAGAGTTGATCTGAGGTCTATGTGCAGACGTTTCTCGGAAGCTCCTAGTGGTAAAATGTCCTGACTATCGGGTTCTCTTCGTTGCACACAACTCGGAAAGAGAGACCGAACTTAGCTCTGCCCAGAGCAAGGATTTAGATAACAGAATGTGGTTTGAGAGAGGAATGAGAGAGAGCTTTCACGTAGGAGGATTTTCTGTAAAAAAATGAAGAATGAGGAGACTACAATATATAGGCAGTCCCTAGACACAGCCACTTGACAGGACAGTTAATGGCTCATAAAATGGCCATTAAGGAGCAATTACAAAAGGAAAGAAACGTGGAGGAATGATGTCAAATGAGCTGTTACAAGTGTTCAATGAACCTGGACATAGAGCCTTAACATTCAAAATTTGAATGAGTCAAATTGATTTAAAAAATAAAGAGGAACAAAAAGATTTTTTGATCCCAGTCTGAAGAGTAAATTGGATCGGCATTCGGCGTCCGCAGGTGTGGTCACGTATCCGCACCCGTTACGCACGCCAAATCGAACCAGGCCGGACGGCGGCGGCGTGCACGTGTTGTCCGAAGGGTTTCTCACACAACATCTTTAAAAAAACAATCAAGATATATACATACAACGGGAGGTGGTCCAACCGATGGGGGACTAAAGAAAAAAAAAAAAGTTGAGCTTTTGCTCAAACACAACTAACAAGTGGAGCCGGGTGTGATCCACGTACCACTGGAGGGAGAGAGGGTTGTAAGATGGTTGTAAACATTCAGTAGTAAACTTAGTATTTTTCTAATTAAAGTGATCATAAGACACAGTACATAGTACTGACTACTGAGTGTAGGACACTGGCAGGCAGGCACATGCATGCATATGAGTATATAACACCAGAGTAACGTCATCCGTGCATCTTTTGTTCAAAGGGCATCATCCTATCTATCTAGTGATCAAATCTTAGACGCGCGATCATATAAAATTAGCCTAGAGCTCGCTATGGCTATATATACTACGAATGGAATGAAGATGTATATATATATACCAAAAATTAATTAGTTATATAAAAGAGCTAATTAATTGGTGCTTACAGGATGAGCATCAAAGACTGTCGAAGGGGACGCCGGATTGACAGTAGTGGCAGCTGCATTAATGTGTGATGATGATAGTGCAGGAGGGATACTTGGAACTGGAGGAGCTTGAAACCTCTGCATGCATGAGCATATATCGTCTGAATTTATAATTATCAAAATATATATATTAAGCAAGAGAAGTATTTAAAGTGATCATATATATAATACCATTGCTGGCAGTAGTAACGGAGGCGGAGGTGGAAAGAAAGGCATTCCTTGGGTTAGGGCCTGCACATGCATGTATATAATATTGATCAAACTCTTGTCTTGTCTTGTTTGAATTAAGTGGGCGCGCGAGATGAGATCGAGAGTACAATATATTAATAAATTTTTAGATTCTGATAAAGCTAGCTAGCTAGTCTGCCTCTAGTATGGATATTGATAAATCAACCATAACTACAATCAAATACCTATAATTCTTTTACAACCGTCACGAGACGGTCGTTCATTAGAGAAGAAAAAAAAGAAAAAAAAGATAAAATTCGGTAGCTGTCCGGATGGCCATTACATAATACGAATGTAACGTGACAGTCATTTATTGGGGGAAAGGTAGGACCGAATGTGATCCACATAGCGGAAGGAGAGAGGGTTGTAAACATTCAGTAGTAAACTTAGCATATTATATTATATATATATATATATATATATATATATATATATAAAATGTAGTTCCTTACCATTTGGTAGTGAGCTGGAATATGCCAATAGGAATTAGGGTCATGAGACATCGGCGGTGGTACTGGTCCAACGACAGGCAGCGGCCGAGATGGAAGCCATGGTTGTGGTGGCGGTGGGGTTAGATGCCTCGGCCAAACAGGGACCAACTGTGGGTGATCGGCCGCACTTGGATGCCCCCATACGTGCAACGGTACTCTGATTAACGGCCGCATCTGAGGAGGCGCTTGCCAACTATGCTTCTTCATGTCCACTGCTCTTTTCATGACGCTGCTGCTGCCACCGCCGACGCCATCGTATATCTGCCGTCTTTGGCTCCAGCTTGCGGCCTCCGCCTCCCTTGCGAGTAAATGCTTCCGGTGAGACCGATATTTCTGAGCACATGACACGTACGTACTACTGTTATATCTAGAATTTTTACTTATACACAGGTTATTTTTTTAAGAAAAATAAATTAAACTTAGCGTCATTTATATATGACATAGATTTTTTTATACATAAAATATGATCTTATATTCAGTTTTTGAACATAGTCCTCTAAATAACTGAACAATAAATATATATATATATATATATATATATATATATATATATATATATATATATATATATATATATGATGATCTAGCTAGGGATTTTAAATTAGATGGCAAATTAAGTAAGGAAGTATGTACTTGTAGATGGCTTGCGATGTTGTGTCGAGTGAGACAATCGATTCCCATGAGTTCTAATATCCTGGAGGGCACCGCTTTGTCCACTCCCAGCTGTTCCACCGCCTGCACGAATCTCCGATGAAGCTCCGGTGTCCAATCCACCTGCACCCGATCGATCTCTCTCACCAGTTAGCTACTTAGTTAACCAACAAATTAATTAAGAATGTCATGACTACTAATTAAATTAAATTCTCTATTTTTTAAAAAATAATAATTAGAATATTTAAACAATTAATAATCCGTTAATCTTTTAATATATATAAAATATATAATTAAAGATGAGTACAATGGATCTAGCTGGGTCCGTACGTATATATATATATATATATATATATATATATATATATATATATATATATATATACAGCTCAGCGAGCAGCCATGAATCTCGTGATATATTATCATGTGTACAATTACCATTCATTCATTCATTCACTAATTGTTGTTTCAAAGGAATTAAGTCCAGTAGGCAGTAGTTAGTACCTTTGCTTTCTTCTTCTTCTTCTTCTTCCCATGTGAGTCTTTTGTTGCTGTAGCTGTTGTCGATAGCTTCCGACCTGATCTGATTTCTCCAGACGACGCAGCAGACCTCTCAGCTGCTGACTCTGCTGCTGCAGACACCAGTAGTACCGACCCATCTTCCTCCTCCACCTCATGATTGATCTGGCTCAAGTACTCCTTGCAGCTGTCTAATTCTTTCCGATCCGGCACCAGTGCTGCAACTATATTATTACCACCATGATCTCGGCCTGCAACCAACTCCTCCTCCTCCTCCTCCCCGCTGCCGCTGCCGCTGCTAAAGGAGAAGTCGGCGAAGATGATATCGTCGACAGGGTCGATTTCGAGATCTGGAAGTATGTCGCAACTACCATCGACATCAAATCCTACAAAGATGTCGTCAAAGTTGATGTCATCCAGTAGTATCTCCCCCTCATCTTCTCTACTCTTCTCCTCACCACGACCATGGGTGCTCCTCAGTGGAGAAGAAGATATTGCAAGCATTATATATTCCACTTTTAAGCTCTAGCTAGTGCATGTACCTAGCTAGCGTATAATCAAATATATATATAACCTAGCTTGCTTACTTGCTAGCTAGTTAGCTGCTCATTCAATATATAGCTTCTATAGCTAGCTAGCAGCAAATTACGCTTGATATATATATATGTATATAATATATAGTAAGTGGCTACCTATACAGTAGTACGTGGTATACAGTATGAAAATCGTAGTTGCACGACAGAGGTGGAGTTTGATATATAGATAGATATATGGGGGATCTTCTCTTGATGTCTTTCTTCTTCGAAGAGAGAGTGGTAGGAGTAGGCCGGAGTTGCTACTGCTACACAGAGAGAGAGAGAGAGAGAGAGAGAGAGAAAGCAGAAAGCAGAAAGAAATGGAGATGGGAATGTTATAGCTAGATCTTATTATTTTATGAGAGTTATGGAATGTTTAGGAGATTGGATCTCCACCACAACCCTGCCGAGATTTCTTAGGTTTCAGTCGACTTATGGTGTTGTTTGGACTCTTTCTCTCTCTCTCTCTCTGTAATAATTTAATAGGGTTTGTTTGTGGATGGCTATTTTTGAAGAGATTTTTAAATCAATAGTCCCACAGAGAGAGAGAGAGAGAGAGAGAGAGAGACTCGTGAAGAAAAGATGCAAAATGAGAATGGGTCAGCGAAGACTGGCTGCATGCATAATACCCTCTTGGAAGAGAGAGAGAGAAAGAGAGAGAGAGAGAGAGAGAGAGAGAGCGCTTAGTGTCAACTGTCAATGATGCCCTTGATAAAAGTAAAAGGACAGGTGACAATATGTACTTGTCTTTTCTTATAATGGCAGATGTGTCCCTTTCACTTTGTTTTTCAAATTTTGCTTACCATATATGGCTGTAAATCTTATGGCCAAGGATAAAAACACAAGTTTCTTCTAGGCAGGATTATCCTAAATATGGGCCATATTTCGATGTTCAATTTTTTTTTTTTTTCAAATTAAGGAACATTACAACTTTTAAATAAAAAAAACACGGACATGGACCAGATGAGCAGCACTATCCTAAGGAGTTTGGACCTGGACTAAGACGTTGTTCTTGGTGACGAGTAGGTTGCACCACCTGAGTTCATCTGGTAGTTTTTAGTGGGCTACCGTTGTTGTTTATCCTTATTTTGTTTATGAGATTATTTATATTTATGTTTTTCTTTGTCACGAGACTGGACTATTCTATGTTTCCTTTTATTATGGTCGTTTGGTAGTAGATTTGTCTCCGCTCAACTATCTCTACTTTTGCTGGATGGTTATTTTGGACTTTATTTCATTGTTGTTTTTTACTTAGTTTATGATCCTTATTACTGTGGATGAGATTAGCTAGATTGGTGACCCTTATATTGTGAACTTGAGTTCAATTAAAGCATGTATTCGTAGGTTCCATATATTGGAATTGCCTTCGGATGCACGCTAGCTGGCATGGTTATGTGCTGGTCCTACGTATTTTAGGACTAGAACCTGACAATATATATATATATATATATATATATATTGAAATAAGGTAATTGGATTAAGAATAAGAAAAACAGTTTCAACCCTGACACGTCATGCAGCATTTGCATGCCCCATAATTCGAACATCATGCTCAATATTATATCTAATCCCAATAATAGGAGAGACAATCTGCTCGAAGACGCGATTATTCATTTTCCTCCATACATGCCAAACTATCACCGCTAGCCGAATCCTTGCTTCTCTGAACCATTGTGCACTCCGACCGGTCACCGCCAAAATATCATATACCACCTCCCTCTATTCCCGCGGCCCCTGTACTCCACATGGAGCTGCTCGCATTGATACTGCTATAGTTGGGTCATGAAGGAGCAGGTAAAGAACAAGTGCCCCATTGATTCATTTGCTTGCTGGCATAAGCAACAAGCTTGTGAGTCGAGCTGCACACCAAATCGATGGAACCTGCTGGAATTTTGTTGCGACACCCTTAATCCAAACGAGCGAAGCCATCTCCATCCTCAGCCAAGCCACCCTCACTGCATCATAAACCACCGCGTGAGGAAATCGTTGATCGCCAGTCTTCACCCAAACCCGTCTATCCGCCACATATCCAAAATCAATCTGAACCCGCCTAATGAGCTCCCCATTGTAGAAGCAAGGAAAATACGGATCCACGCGGCCAACAACCATGCGTCCCACGACAAAGCTCAGCATAAATTGGACCGTATAGTCACCAGGCGACCCAAAAAAGCAATATTTTATGCGGTCCAAACAGCCAAAGCAAACCTTAGCCATAGATGGACCTGACATGACGTCCTGACGACCAGATCAAGTCTGACACATAATCTTGACAAAAATGATTCTCTGAACGCCTCAAAAGATGAAACCTCACTAAAAGACAGAAGTCTCGAGGAGTGTGCAGCAAAACGTGTACAATACGAAAAAAGATTTCATGTGGCTCTGGCCCATGCTTTCTAGACTCCATGCATCACATGTGTCTCTGGCCGCCATGTAGTCTATGCATCCCAGATTCCATGCCTCCCATGCATCTCTGACCACGTGTGTCCCTAACTCCATGAGTTCCATGAGTTCCATGCGTCTTTGGCCGCCATGCAGTCCATGCGTCCCAAACTCTATGCGTTCCATGTGTCCCAAACGCTACACATGTCAAAATCCTATTGTTACAACTGAAGTGATTCTTTCCAACCAAATAGCGGTCACGCATCCATTTGACCAAGTCGCGCCTACAACTGTTGAGAACCGCCCAGATACTCAGCAAACAATAAAATTCTAACAAATATCCACATGGCAGCGGGGCCCGAATGCGCGTGCGTGGCTGTAGCTTCCTTCCGTTAAAAGAAGACACGTGGCAAATCCTCACCATCCATGCGGCCTAAAATCCATCCGACCACAAGTATGGCTATAAATAGTAGGGTACCACATCCGAACAAAAGGCTGGCTGGCTATTTGTGAATCTACACTCGAGCAAGAGAGAAGAGCTTCTATATCAGATCATCCACGGAGTAAAGAGAGTTTCTACACTCCTATTTCTCCATCGTCATCCCCCAGAACACAAAATTTGTACTTAGATTGTCTATTTAGGACTCCTCTCTTTATTCTCTTTAGTTTGTTCAATTAAATCAAGTTTCTTTCCAAACTTTCGTATTTAATAGCAAACAAGATGGCGACCTTGCTAGGGACTTCCTTCTCCTCTGATGAGAAGTTGGTGACACAGTCTGATGCGGCCAAGCTCGACTTAACGCAAAATATGCTGGTAGTTCGCTTCGACCAGCAAGCGTTCGAGGAAATGCTCTCGGAAGAAAGTGTTAGTTCTTTACTAGGGCTAGCCAAGCCCAAGAAGTCCCGTAGGGCGTGGGTAGCAAAGGCCGCTGCGCCTCGCCCAACTGCGGAGCAGACTCTTCCTGCCTCTCGCTCTATTGCTAATGATGGTCGTCAGGGGAACACCCAGGACGTCCACTTTCATGCGGCAACCCCGTATGACGCAGAAACTGCTTGGCACCCAGACTCTGGTAGATAAAAATACTACGATGCCTGAGGTTCTGGGGCTGCGGCAGCTTCTATGCGGCCAAGAAGGAGGTCGCATAAGACTGATCTTGCGGCAACAGCTCACAGCAGCAGGCAAACGGCGCATACAGCCCCGACAGCAACAGAACATCTGTTTTCGACCGTATCTCCTGCGGCGCAGATCCTATGCGGCTCTTTGAGAATGGAAAAAATCTAAACTTTGACTCTTTGTAGTACGTGCCTGTGGGTGCTAAGTCAAAGAAGCCTAGGGCAGTGCGAGCACATCAGGCTCAAGCAACTGTCCAGTTAGCTGACCGTCAGCAGGCACCAATAACCATTACACGGGCCCCTGATGGAAAGCTATATAAGACCGCCTCATGCGTCCAGCCCGCAGCGGCAAATGGACAGTATCGGTCTCAAAAGTCTTCTGCTGACGATCCGAGGAAAATTTTTGTATGAAGCCCGGATCAGGAAGAAAATACACACCTACACACATGTGCGTTCGATCCTTCCGGACCCACAAAAGGGTACAAAGATGGAAAAACCCTTGCTTGACTTGCATAATGTGATCAATCACAAGCGCAATGCGAGAAAAACAACTGTGGCCGATGAAATATCCTTTCTAGGATATCACTGTGCCAAGATCATTATCAATTATTGCTGCAATAAAATGGCAACATCCACAAGCAGGTAGTCGGCCTTCCAACTACTGCACCAGACAGCACCCATCCTGCAATAACCCGGAGATCAGGTGCAAGTACCAGAGGAGGAGGAGTTGCACTCCACCTCATGCTACTCGACTTGAAAGCTTTTTGCCACCAAGGGAGAAAAGAAGCCAAGTACCTCCAGTCTGTCGCTCTCTGTCAGTGCGTTGCGAAGGTGACTACCAGGAGGGCTAACAATAGGACCTGTGGAAGGCATTTTCCAGGGCACTCGCTCAAGGAAGAAACTGTCAGCTTCTGGGGGTAGTTCTTCCTCAAAAACCCTAGGGGTGGCCCAATATGAGGGTAGTAATCCCCTCGACTTACGCAATAACCCGACGTTCCGAGAAGACAGCGATTCCCAGAAAACGGACTCCGAGATCCCTGGGGGTAGCTCCCCTCGCTAGGTTGATGTAGCCTCCTACATTGGGAGTAGTATTCCATCCGAGTTAGAGGAGAAGATGACGCTGCCAGCTTTCCCTGATGACTACTTTCGCCAGGGGTCTTAGACGAAAAGTGCGATATCCACTGCCATGTCACGCCACAGTCCCAAAATTCCAAGGGACTAGCCAAGTGGCAATGGCTAGCAGCACAACTCCAATGGACAAACCCAATTTAATGGACCCGTTAGAGTGCACTTAAGCTGTAAAACAAATACAATGGTCTACGATACATGTCACAATTTATATATCTAATCTCATCCACAATAAGTAACAAAATTACAAAGAGACAAGTCCAGGCACAATAATATAAAATAATCTGTCCAACCAGAGTAATATAAATAATGTCACGGGGAACAACCCGTCATCAAAATAGAAAAAAAAAATCCAAGTACAAATATCCAGAAGTCACTATAAGATCAAATATCTAAGAACAATAAGCATAATAAATGAATGGTAAGAATACTGTGTGCTCAAGAGAAGTCCTCAGAACAACCTCATCCTCTGCAACCTGTATGTCTCCAATAGTAGTACATGTCCCTTAAACCTCGGGATAAATCTCCTCGTCTACACCTGGGGACAATCCGGATTCAGGTCCTCAGGGGACATAGCAATGTACAATAAACACTCAAGCCAAATAAAATACAGGAAGTAAATATAAACAGATCCTCAAGGCAAGCTATGTAACCAGCTAAGTAAAATACAAAATAAGAGCATCACTAGTACTCAGGCTGAGACCACTACCGGCTCTGTGTCGGGGATCCCATAGCAGCAAGTAGTATCACGACTCCAGTATATGTGCCAAATATCTGAGACAGAGTCCAAGGCACCTCCAATAGTATATATATAAATAAACAGCCTATAGCTTGTGTGTCTCTTCCTACCCAATGTAACCTCATGTCTCATGTCCACGATATCTCATGTCCATAACAAGCAAGATCATGACCTCTAGCTAGTACAACGAGTCATAATAATATCCATGTAATATGCAAGTCTTATGTCACGAATCCTGTAAGCCTATACAGAATTACCATGAATAACTCAAGAAAGATTCGATCACATGAAATAGTGTCAAGTATCCTACAATATGGCGTACTTGGTAAAACAAGCACGTAAAAATATAGGATCGCGGAATCAACTCTCTAAGTGACGTTGCACGACTCTGCGTACGGCGTCAACACCTGAATCTTGTTCGGACACTAGGCAACGTCTCATGGTCCTACGTTGAACAGATACATCACAGAATATATATAAACAAAAAGAAACACAAGCAGATAATATAACAGGATCTTTGCAGGTTTGGCAAGGTACACTTGCCTGGGTTCTGAACTCCGTCAACTACTCTTGGGAAAGTAGAATCTACATGTACATCTACGGATGCTGAAACAAATATCACCAATATTCTCAGAATAGTTAAAATAGCTAGGATTGACTATCCATAAGTCCAATTTGGACACAGAGTCAAAATTGACAGTTTTTGGTCAAAGCGGGGTTCACATGTGGCATACTTCGCACCGAAAAATGTGTCAGAGATAAAGTTCTTTAAAATCGTCGAACTTAGTGTCTACAAATCCAGAACGATATCACGAACCCAACGGAATGTCCAGAACTGGATTTCGATGAGCCGATCACGAAATTGCCCGTCATGTAGAACCGTGGGGCCCACAAAATGATATTTCGTCAATGTTCTTCAGAATCGAACCAAACTTGGGTCACAGGACCAGCATAATGCTGCGAATCCAATGGTACAAGTTTTATTGAGAAACAACAAGCATATATAAATTTATGATGAGTGTCAGAATAGGCCGATACGGTATTTTTCGGCGGATATGCGTTGATTTTGGTGTGCACGCACATCAAAATCAAATTCTGCGAAAGTCCACACGTCCGTGTTTATGTTACACGCCTTTGGATGTAAATCGCACACGACGAAGTTGCCTCATTTGGCGGGACGTACCCCGTATCGCGAGATTTTAGTGTATTTTAAAAATAATTTTTTTTCATTTTAGAACCAGAATAATTTATCCATTATAGCAAACTAATAAAAACTAAATGAACAGTAAAAATCTTGGTTATATTTTGAAGAAGTCCCTTTAATTATATTTGAAAATAATTAACGAGTTGGTAGAAAATTGGACATGAACAGGGGTACTTGGACTGAATTTTTGAACTATTGTTGAACAGTTTTTTCTGCCAATTTTCGGTCGACTTTTAGATCAAACCCGAGTGCCTAAATTTATTCCACTTGAATGAAATCCTAGAGGATTAGGTTGTGAACATACCAGCAAAGACGGGGCACGAAACGAACGAGCGAGGAGGGCGGAAGCTCTGCGCGAAGGGGGCCGCATGGCGGTGCGCGTGGGGGGGGGGAGATCTGCGACGGCTCCGGCACTGCAGAGGTGCGGCGGCGCGACAGCGGTCGACGGTGCGGGCAACACTGCGATGGCGGCGGCTCAGGCGGGTGGTGATGGAGGTGGTGTAGGCGTGGGATCAGGGTTAGGGTTATGGTTTGTTGTATATATATATATATATATATATATATATATATATATATATATATATATATGAGAGGGAGGGGTTCCTGTACGTGGGGAGGGGGAGGTTTAGAGTTTAGGTTTTGGGTTTGGGTTTAGTTAATGGGTTTGGGTTTTAGGTTTATTTCTTTTTTTTCTTTTCTTTTTTTCTTTTGTTTTATTCAATAATTAAATACGAAAAAAATTCAAAAATAGTTAGGCACTTAGAATTTTTTTAGAAAATTTATATTTCCTCCAATAATAATTTATAACCCAATTTATATTAATTAAAAGGTATTTACAAAATATTAATAAATATTAAATTAATTAAATAAATTCATAAATTCTATTTTCTACATAATATTAGATTGGGAGCATGCAGGGGGTTCGAATAACGCAACTCGAGTGTTATGTGCGTAATAGGACCAGTTAGGCTCATAGCATGGATTTAGTTGGGAGCAATAGGTTGGTGTGGCATGTTAAAATCGTACGCCACGATAAAATGGTTAATTAATTATCGTTTTCTCGTAATTGTATCGTGAAAGATGTGCGACCAAAATAAGGCATGAGATTGCGAATTTGTGAGGGACAATCATGGCAGGAGCCTAATTTGACTCATCTAAGTCTAGCATGCTAGGTTGGTTGAAAGGGAAAGGCTAGTGTTGCACTCAAGATCTTAAAACCATGGTGGTTGGTTTTCAATGTTCAATTAGATTATCGAATAAATATTAAAAATGAACAGAATAATTATTAATTACCGAACTAACCCTATAAAAAAATCAGGGTGCTCACATGTCCCGTCCATCTCTCGCCACGTGAGGACGATATATATGGCCGTGGACGACCATGAAGGCCCTAGCGACCGCCAGCGCCTCGAGACCCTAGAGGCCATGATGCAGACGATGGGAGAATCAATCCAAGTCTTAACCCAGACAATACTGGAAATGAAAGCAAATATGGCTTCTCAACCAGCGAGGACCCCTGGACAAGCAAACTTGGACCCTTGGACCAACAGGGATTCAAACACAAATATCCCACCCGCAGGCAGTAATCCTCACCTTCCTGGCTCGTCTGCACCTTCCGTAGGAGATGAGGCCTAGGAAGCAGTTAAGGAGGTCCGGGAACTCCGAGCTCGCCTAGACTCATGGGCAATTGGGACTCACTCCGCGATCTCGGGGTGCGGTAACCATACTCGGTAGAATGGAGGGATGTACCGTATCCACCCAAATATAAGCCCTTCAACATAAACATATTTTATGGTAAGCTCCCCTCGTCGGTTCAAGAGTTACTTCGAGATTACAATAGGACACCTACCCCGCAGCGATGCTATCCTTAGCAGACTCTTCGTCGGGGCATTAACAGGGGTAGCTTTCGACTATTTATGCAGTCTTGAAGATAATTGCATCTCATCATTTAATGACCTCAAGCATCTGTTCCTCAACAGATTCTATGAGGCAAAAAATGATATGACGATGTCCTCTCTGATGGATGTCATCCAGGGAGAAAGGGAACTGACACGAAATTATATTGAGCGGTTCCGACAAACAGCGATAAGGTTTTCCCATGGCAATCCCGAGGCCACACTAATGAAGATGTGCCAAAAAAATATGCTTCCTGCAGTCAGCCTCTGGATGCACGATAGCTAGTTCAAAAACTAGACGACGTTTATTATAAGAGTTGTCAACGCTAGAAAAAAGCTCATAGACGCCCAGTACTTGGGAATCCATATCCCTACTACTGAGAAAAAGGACAAGCGCCCCAGCAACAGCAACAACAACAATGGCGGTAACAACAACCGCGATGCGAAAGGAAAGCAAGCCATGGTCGCTAATGTGACTAAGAAACCTGAGCACAAACAAGAAGAGGATCCAAAATAAAAGGAGACCTATTCTTTCAAATACGGTGATGTCAAGCCCATCTTCGACATGCTGATGTAGGGAGGTAAAATTTGCCTCCACGACGTTAAACGTCAGCCTGAAGCAGAGGTGATGAACAACCCAAAGTATTGTCACTTCCACCGGTACGTTCACCACCCGGCATAGGAGTGCTACACCTTGAAGCGGTACATCCAACGACTGATCGATACCAAGGCTCTCTCCCTGGAGTTCGATAATGTAATGGTTGTCGCTAACATTGTGTCACTCTAGTTTGGAAACTACCCACCTACGGAAGCCCAGGACGGAGTCACACCGATCCTAAGGGCAACAATGGAGGTAGTCAATCTTCCCCCAGCTCGCGATCAAGCAGCCGGGCTGACACCGCTTACTACCCCTCGGGGCGAGATCATGTGGGGCCACCCGGATCTGGTCCCAGACTTGACGTAGCAAGCACCGCCTTCCGCCGTCAAGCCTAAATCACGAAAAACCAAGTCATGCTGCATGGTTTCTCCCACCTCTGAGGAGGCCTGGGCAGGGACAACCAGGTCGGGCCTTGCTTACCAGCGAGATTACGAAGCTCCCGATGTCAATGCACCTCCAACTACTATACCTATCGCATCTGATCCGGGTCTATCTCAACCCCCACCAACGAACAAGTCCAAACAAAAAGAGGGACGCTTCGATAAGCCGTTGCGTAAGAAAATGACTCAGGGATTGTCACACCCAATTCAAGATTTAGTATTGCTTAAATTTTTAGAATTTAAATTTTTCTTGATAATGTATTCCTTCTATATTTCTTATGTTGGTTCCTGTCATTTTATTGTTTAATTGTTCCTGTTGTTGAGAGAGACTACTCGAGACCAGTAGAATATCTATTGGTATTGTCATAGATCCGGTTTAGGACTCGCATGTAGAATGGACTTTGGTTCGGTTCATTTTGGGTGAACCCATGCCTAAACCATTTTTCTCTCATTCTTGTATATATATGAGCTTTTCTCTCTCTCCTCTCTTTCTTCTTCTTCTTCATTTTTATTTTCTTCTTCCTCCTCTCCCTCAAACTCCCTCTAACCCTAACCCTAGCCCTAGGGGAAAGTTGTTGTGATTTTGACCTTGAGAGGTAGAGGCTAGGAGCTACCCAAGGCAAGTACATCTTGCTCAATGGTAAAGTCATAAATTTTTAGATTTATATATATATATATTGTTTTAAAAATATTTTTGATGGAAAATGTTATCCTTGGTTACTGATCATGTTTATTTCTTAGAGTTTTAGATTTTGATGTATAAATTTTTGTAGATCTGAGTTTCAAATTTAGGGTTTTCTATGTGTTCCATGAGTTTTTCTTGGTTTTGATCTATTAAAATTTAGTGTTTTTAAAAACTAGTGGTTTCTTATGTTAGAGCATTTCATTTCGTGATTTGGCTTTTGTTTTACTTGATTTGGAGTAAAAATAAAGTTTTTATGAAGAAAACAAATTTTGTTTTTAGAGCTTTTGGCCATGGCTAAACCTGCTGTTGGAGAAGACGAAGTCTTCATGCGGCCAGCGACCTATGCGGTAGAGAGCGCTATGCGTCCCGAGAGGGTTATGTGGCCGGAACTCCTTGCCATATACTGACAGCATGCGTCCATCTTGTTGGATGCATGACTGTATATTAAACAAAGTATTCTGGAGCTATCCTTGAACTGCTTGTATTTTCATTCACTGAACGAATAAAAAATTCGCTAAGTCCAAGAGGGGATTTTATGCGGAAAGCAGTTTATGCGGCAGGTAGTTCATGCGGCCACGAGCTATTTTTCTTGATAGTATGACTCTGAACTGTTTGGCACATCTTTTATAATTCTTGTCTTTTCTCCCTGACACACTTTTTGGCCTATCAATCAATCACTTTAAGTCACTTCACAGACACTTCATTTATTGACCTATCACTCAGCACTTGCCCCTAGGAATAGACTTTAACCATAAGCATGGGGTGTCACGCCCCGGTCCCGGTGCCCCGGAGCATATCACGTTCGAGGAAACCAAACCCTGTGCGCAATAGGTTGTCCATGACCGATGCATACACCAAGTAGGTATAATGAGAGAATCGAGCATTCTCGCCCCTACCAAACGATACTCGCATAAATCCAACCAACTATCCATAACCATTCTCCAACTTATATTCCAAGGCACCATCTCAAGTTATCCCAATAGGCACTATGCTGCTTCGATATATTGCTCCAATTGGTGCAACACTACTCGCTCAGAAAAATCTGTGGCACAATGCCCTCACCGATGGAGTTATCTGGTTTTAAACCACAACTGGTCACTGCTTGACAAAGCGTCCAACTGATACTCGTGTACGGATGCACGCTCGTCCGCCCGAATTGCCTCGATATTCCAACCAAGATGATCTACTCAAGCTCCAACTGCCTACTCAAGCTCCAACTGCCAAACGCAAAACCAACTCAAACAATAAATCATATCCAACCAAATGACGTACACTCTATACATGCTACAGTGTAGTGATTTTCATGTTCCAATCAAGTGTTTAAGTCATTATGTGTGTTCCATATTATTAGGCAAGAAGGAGTAGAGGAGAAGGGACATAGCCCACTCACCAAGTCAGATTTCGTTAAGCACCCTGCCTTGCCGATACGGCCAATCCCTTAAACCCGTGGTCCGATGTAAAGTACGATCTACTCAATTGGTATGATCGTGCGAGCATGCCATGCTCTCCAAATTATCCGACCGATCGGACTAAGGAAGGCTACAGTATCGCTCCAATCTAGCTATTCTGGTACTGCTCTGAACGAACATCTGATTCCATCGAACTCCACTTGTGATCTGCACATGAAACCAACTCAAATCAATACTTGTTCCCAAATCCAATAAATTAAAATATAACCAGCTATTGCCTCATTCAATCTGACTCAGCATAATACACCGTGCGGTTGTGGGGCATTATATAATATACCACTTAGAATCAGGTTCGTCCTCGAACCAAACCAGTATCCATTCCTTATCGTATGCCGCTTGTCCAATTGATAACTCTGCTCCATGCAACTCATATTCTCTTGATCCAGACTCAGCATCTCACTCGCGCTGAACGCTCGCACAAATTCCATATTCTCACATCCTCCTTGCAGCTCAATACGAATTTCTCATATCGCTTAGTTTGGATCATACACATATTTAAGGCATCCCTAAATACGTGCAATTTAGATGAGCTTAGCAATAGTAAATTTGGACAAGTTATAAGGGTATCTTTATATCCTAGGCATTCATTCGTTTCACTCCAAATTGAACTAATCCTGACGTTCATTCCATAACTCATTCTCACAAGCATTATTCTCAAATACGATAATTTTTTACTGACGATCTTTCCACCTGATTCAATTCAGTTCATGTTCCAACTAAATCCATCCGACTATTCTGAATCCACACTAGCACTATCCAAACTTAATTAACCAAACTCTAGCATGACTCTAATCGCACAATGTTCTGCAAGCACCGTCTCCAAATATTATCTCATGCTCCGAACGATCATCACAACTGATACTACCCCAGCTTGGAGACTTATCCAAATATCAAATTATGATATTAGATCAGCTCAGCCAAACACCTCTTCCTCTATCTCAATACCTCACTGGGTGAACATCTATATTGAGGTTCATGTGATCCACGAAGATTTTTTCGCCACGCTATAGGGATAGTGTCGCCACAATTTCAATGTGGACACACTCGCCATAATTTCTAGGTCGCGCATGGAATAGTTCTTCGTGCTGCTTCCACAGCCTCGAAGCATAGGATATTACCTTCACCTTCTGTATGAGCACGCATCCCAGACTAAGTTCCGATACATCTTGTAGATCTGAGGCACATATGTCATTTCCAGTATTGTAAGGATTTGATCTGAATGAGCCGTTACTTTAACTTCACAAGCCAGTTTCACAGTCGTCAATTTACATGAATGTTATTCCCTTCTAGGGCACGACGAGTCAGAGGCAATGCCATCTTCAAAAATCTGCGACTCCGAATCTCATCAGTTGACTTTGGCCATTTCTACCATCGCTTCGGTCTTCGGCTGCATCTTCAGCAGCAGGCTATCTCAAGGATCTCTTAAATCCAATACTCAGTCACTAAGGCCAATCTCCAACACACACTACTCACATCCACCCTCGATGCATTTCCAAATGCGTCGCCGCAAGGGTCATTCTATGGGTTTACAATATTAATTCCTGATCTGGCTGTCAAGTCGCTAGGGTCAGCTGTCCCGAAGCTACGCTCAATAATTGTAAGTCATCACGATGGACAGTTACTATGAACTATGCTATATCTCCTCTGCAAATATGAGCCATAATCTAACCATTCCATCCGAACGAACTTCTGACTCCGAGAACTTATGCACTACCTCTGACGAATATGTCAACCAAATATTGCTTAACCACCTAGAGTCTTACTATCTATCCAAGCTACAAATCGAGAACTGCGCTCATTGAAATCATCTTCCATCAATCCGTTGTTTTGTCCTTAATCTATCAAAAATTTTGAACTGTCATGTTCGACTTCTCTCACTACCACTTGTAACGATTCTCGAAACCAAAGACTTGCTATAATTCTTATCCATATGCCATGTTTCACAGTGCACGTCCAACTTGATCCGAACGGCACGGTATTTTGCTCCAACGTTTTCCCCTCGTTTAGCTATCTTCAAAAGTCCATCCGCCATAATCTTGTTCTTGTTCCATTCCTAGCCCGTCTTGATTTCTCTATGTTTCGATTAGTCCATACACTCTTAATGTAAACCCCCTGATTTTTTAGGAATTTTATTTAAATTAATTTCTCACATTTTTTGGAATTTTCTGAAATTTTCTGTAATTAAAACCTAGGTATTTTGTATTTAAATGATTTTTAAATGAAGTTAAAATATTATAAAAATAATATTTTCTGGTGTGAAATAAAAAATTAGACATAAGATAATTTTTCGGGAATTTATTGGACCCCGAAAATATGTTTTAAAACCTAAAAACTAAGTTTTAATTAAACCAATTAAACCCTGAAATAAATCCGGTTCAATTGAACCAAACTAACCCAAACCGGACCGGTTTAACAAACCCAACCCAAATCCTTATCGGGTTGGATCCGGGCCCAAAACCCAGACCCAACCCACTAACCCGACCCGCATTTATAGCCTTAGCAGATCGGGCCGGATCAGCCGCCCGACCCGACCCGGCTCCGCCTAATCGACCCGCTAGCTACAGTGCCCCAGCCCTTCTCTCTTCCCCGACCCCTTGTCTCCCCGCCGCCGGCCGTTACGCCACTGGCTGCCGCTTCGCGTCCCCGCCGCTCCGCTTCAGCTCCCCGCAACCGCTAGACCCTCCTCTTTCTCTCCCCCGCACCGGCCGCCCGTCCGCCTCCTTCCCTCACCTATAAAACCTCACGTCCGGCGAGCCCCACAACCATTTTTCCCCTCTCCTCCGCCGCCTGTCCCCCTCCGTCGTCGTCCCCAGCCGCCTCCTCCTCCTCCTGCTCTCCTCCGCCAGTGCAGCCCCCTGCCTCGCCCAGCCCGCTGTCTCCACCACCAGCACCACCACCATCACCCCAGCGCCCCCGCTGCCCTAGCCTCTCCCCTCGTCGCTGCCTTCGCCCTCGACTCCTCCAACACTCTCCGGTCCCCCGCAGCACCCGAGCTTCAGCCACCAGCGCAGCCCGACCTCGCCGCCAGAGCCCCGGCCGCCTCGCCTGAGCCATCCCTGCCGCCTTCGCCCGAGCAACCCACCCCGCCGTGCCTAGCCGCCTCCGACGAAACCCCAGCCGCAGCGTGCCCTAACCCTAGAACAGCTCGGACACAGCTCTGACACTGTGTCAATATCTCGTGTCGCTTCGCGGACACGGGAATTTCAGTTTCCACGGAGCCCTGTTCAGGTAACCCGTTCTCTCTCCTCGTTGCTCTGTTTTTTGTTCTGTCAGTTGTGACACGTAGGCTGCGTGACCCTCTCGATGCCCGTGTAACCCGCTCGGTGCGTCGCATCCTGTGGTGATCGCAAACCGCGATCCAAAAAAAGGAAAAATAATACCCCAATTTCTCCCGGAACTGAGCGTGCCCCGCCAAATGGGACGACTTGGTCGCGTGCGGTCTTCACGGAAAGGTACGCGCCATTGATACGGACGTGCAGGATTTTGCAGAAGTTGATTTGGATGTGCGTGCACACCGGAATCAACGTGTATCCGCCGACAACGCCCCGTATCCGCCTGTTCTGAATCTCGCTGTAACTTAGTATACACACGTCGGATCGAAAAGAAACTTGCGCCATCGGACTCGTAGCAATACGCTGGTCCTGTGACCCAAGTTTAGTTTGATTCTAAGAACGTTGACAAAATCGCGTATCGTGGGCCCCACGGCTCCACTTGAAGGGCGATTTTGTGATCGGCTCATCGGAATCCAATTCTGAAAGTTCCGTTAGGTTCGTATCAACGTTTTGGAGTTGTTGACACTAAGTTTGACGGATTTGGAGACCTTTGGTTCTGACACATTTTTCGGTGCAAAGCGGCCCACTTGTGGATCCCGTTTAGACATGAAAATGTCATTTTTGCCCCTGTCTCCAAATTGGACTCAAGGATAGGCGTTTCTAGCTATTTGATATTTTTTGAATCTGATGGTGATATTTGTTTCAGTAACCGGAGCAGTACCTGTAATTCCCACTGAGGTCAGAGCTACAGTTGGAACCAGAACCCCAGGCAAGTGTACCTTGCCAAAACTTGCAGTTCTTATTGCATATTTTTTTGTCTTATTTATATCTTGTACATGCTTAAACCTAGGACCGTATGACTTACTTAGCGTCCGATTAATAGTCGGGTGCCAACACCGTACGTGGGGTTGTGTAAGGTCAACTAGAGATGGGTATCGTGACCCTTTACATTCTCGTACTTGCTATATCAAGTACGTTATACCCAGGACACCTGACACTAATCATGAGACAGAATCTTCCTGAAATATTTAAGGTGATTCTGTATAGGATACATGTTTTATGACATAGACATTATTTTCTTAGATCTTATTATGACTTGTGCATTAGTTTTGACCTTGCGTGACATGGACATGAGACATTATGAAACTGTGACATGAGATTATATTGGGTGGGGAGAGATTTAACATACAAAAGGCTGAATATATATAATACTTTAATGGATGTGCCTTAGACTCTGACACAGAGCTTTGGTACCGTACTGGCCCTTCGAGAGAATACTGCTATGGGTTTCCCCGACACAGATCCTATAGTAGTCTCAGCCCGAGTATGACTAAAACTTTCACTTGCATATCACTTAGCTGGTTTATATTTACCCTATTTATTTCATTTATTGCTGCACTGCATTTAATTTGGCATGAGTTATTTTTTACCTTGCTATGTCCCCTGAGGACCTGGATCTGGATTATGTCCCCAGGATTAGCAGAGGATATCTATCCTGAGGTGTACGGAACAGGAGCACTTCTCGGAACAGTACCAGAACCTGAGGACGAGGTGATCGATGAGGATTTTTTTTGAACATCTGCTTCTCTATGCTCAGTTTTTAATGGCAATTAAACTCTTTTAAATTCTTATTTTAAATGAACAATTGTAACAGACTTAATATCGGGTTGTTTTCCGATTTTATTTACTTGTGACTGGATGATGTTTTATTTCCTTTTGATGATATTGCTGAATTTACTCTGTGGATGAGATTAGTAGACCTTATTGTTGTAATACAGCTTAAGTATGCCCCGATAGATCCATTAAATTGGGTTTGTCCATCGGTGTGTGCTGCTGGCCATTGCCACGTGTCTAGTCCCTCGATATTTTGGGACTGGGGCGTGACATGGTTTTTGTGGTGGCCCATGCAGGTCTACGACTAAATTGCTTCGGTTTTAACTTAGGAACTGAGCATGCCGGCAATAAGAATAGGATAAGTTTTTAGGATCTCATCCACATGCTTGAAACGTTCTTGACATCTATATCGGGTTCAAATTAAAAATTTGACTTGCATCTTGCCTTGATTCCTGTGCGCCTCTTATAGTTTATTTTTGATGCAGAGCAATGGATCCGAGAACCGACGATGAGAATCTCTTAGGTACACAGCACGATGCTGTGGTCACCTATGATGAAGGAGTAACACCGGAGAATAGAGGACAATCTTCTCAAAGCGATCAAGCAGCCCAGCATAATTCAAGGTTCCGGCGTGATGACATCCCACCTCCGCCGTAGTTCGTTCCACAAATGCCCGTATTCCCATAAAGGTAGCCAATGGACGGGCAACAGATATTCCAAATAATCTACGCAATGATGCAAGCCCAACAACAAGTCCAACGCAAGGCTCAGCGTCGCGAGGCTGATTACTTGAGGAACAGCCTAGTAAATGCAATGGAGCAGGCCAACCTACCTGTTCGACGGCCAACGACGGGCTCTATCACCGATTTCTGCCAGCTGAAGCCCCATACCTTCTCAGGAAAGGAGGAGCCCACAAAAGTTCATGAGTGGCTCACCAATACTCAACATCAATTAGAAGCAGCTGAGCTTCCAAGGGAACGTTGGATGACTGCCGTCAGAATGCAATTGACGGGCAATGCACATCACTGGTGGCTATCTGAGGAGAGGCGGCTCGGACCAGATCGAGTCACTTTGGAGGAGTTCTCCAGACTATTTCAGGAGATGTACATTCCAGCTATCGCTCGATCAGAACTGCGGGACAAGTTCAATCGCCTCATTCAGGATACTATGACGGTGGAAGAGTACAACGCAGAATTCATTCGTCTGAGTCGCTTCGCCCCTACCTTGATCCCGACAGAAGAAGAAAAGGCTGAGAAGTTCTTTGATGGGCTAAACTTCGAGCTACAAAGAATGATCGGATCCGTCACACCTACTTCATACACGGACGTCCTTGCTGCAGCTCGACGTATGGAGCGTGTCACCAGGCGAGAGTCCAACCTAAAGAGGCCTTCCACATCAGCACCAGCCAGAGCACCGAATGGAGAAGCTGCCAAGAAACCTCATCTGCATCAAGCACCACAGGGAGCTGTATCCAAATCCCTAACTCTTCCTACTTGTCACTACTGCGGCAAGATAGGCCATGTTGAGAAGGAGTGTAGACGTAAATTCGGACCATGCTAAGGTTGAAGATCCAGACAGCATGCAGTGAGGGACTGCCCTGAACGTAGAGAAGGAGCACCAAGGGCAAACCAACAAGCTCTACCAGCACCAGGAGGATATCAACCAAGGCCACCCTTGGCACCTCAAGCAGCACCCTTCCAGCAGGCCCAGCAACAGCAGAGGGCACCACCTCAAGGGAGCGGACAAGCTTTCGCGATGACATTGGGAGACGCACAAAATCATGGAGTAGCTAATGCGCGTAAGTTTTTGTAGTTTTTTGTTTCTAGTATTGTTTTAGTTCGTGCCCGTTGGTTCGTGACCTTAGACTTAACCTGATAGTTTTAAACTTGCTAATTATTGTTAACCTAATATGTTTTTAATAAGTGATAACCTAGTATGCTTTTATAAATGAAAAACCTGGTTTTCTAAAAACTGTAATTTTCTAGATTTTCTTTCTTCTGGAAAATTCATAACTTCCATTGCTTAAGGAAATAATTTTTTCTATGTGTTTTAAACCCTCAACCTTGACTCTTCTTAATCTTGATGTGCATCGAACAATATTTGCAGCCGTGTCATCTCTGTTGACCGGTTATTCTTTGATTGCGAGGATGCAATCCTCTTAAGGGGGGTACATTGTAAACCCCCTGATTTTTCAGGAATTTTTTTCAAATTGATTTCTCACATTTTTCTGGAATTTTTTGGAATTTTCTGTAATTAAAATCTAGGTATTTTGTATTTAAATGATTTTTAAATGATGTTAAAATATTATGAAAATAATATTTTTTGGTGTAAAATAAAAAATTAGACATAGGATAATTTTTCGGGAATTTATTGGACCCCGAAAATATTTTTTAAAACCTAAAAACCAAGTTTTAATTAAACCAATTAAACCCTGAAATAAACCCGGTTCAATTGAACCAAACCAACCCAAACCGGACCGGTTTAACAAACCCAACCCAAATCCTTATTGGGTCGGATCCGGGCCCAAAACCCAGACCCGACCCACTAACCCGACCCGCATTTATAGCCTTAGCGGATCGGGCCGGATCCGCCGCCCGACCCGACCCGGCTCAGCCTAACCGACCCGCTAGCTACACTGCCCCAGCCCCTCTCTCTTCCCCGACCCCTCATCTCCCCACCGTCGACCGTTACGACGCTGGCCGCCGCTTCGCGTCCCCGCCGCTCCGCTTCAGCTCCCCGCAACCGCCAGCCCCTCCTCTTCCTCTCTCCCGCACCGGCCGCCCATCCGCCTCCTTCCCTCGCCTATAAAACCTCACGTCCGGCGAGCCCCGCAACCATTTTTCCCCTCTCCTCCGTCGTTTGTCCCCCTCCGTCGTCGTCCCCAGCCTCCTCCTCCTCCTCCTGCTCTCCTCCGCCAGTGCAGCCCCTGCCTCGCCCAGCCCGCTGTCTCCACCACCAGCACCACCACCATCACCCCAGCGCCCCCGCTGCCCTAGCCTCTCCCCTGGCCGCTGCCCTCGCCCCCGACTCCTCCAGAACTCTCCGGTCCCCCGCAGCACCCAAGCTCCGGCCACCAGCGCAGCCCGACCTCGCCGCCAGAGCCCCGACCGCCTCGCCTGAGCCGTCCCCGGCCGCCTCCGCCCGAGCAGCCCACCCCGCCGTGCCTAGCCGCCTCCGGCGAAGCCCCCAGCCGCAGCGTGCCCTAACCCTAGAACAGCCCGGACACAGCTCTGACACTGTGTCAGTGTCTCGTGTTGCTTCGCGGACACGGGAATTTCAGTTTCCACGGAGCCCTGTTCAGGTAATCCGTTCTCTCTCCTCGTTGCTCTGATTTCCGTTCCGTCAGTTGTGACGCGTAGGCTGCGTGACCCTCTGGATGCCCGTGCAACCCGCTCGGTGCATCGCGTCCTGTGGTGATCGCGAACCGCGATCCAAAAACAGGAAAAATAATACCCCGATTTCTCCCGGAACTGAGTGCGCCCCACCAAACGGGACGACTTGGTCGCGTGCGGTCTTCACCGAAAGGTGCGCGCCGTTGATACGGACGTGCGAGATTTCGCAGAAGTTGATTTGGATGTGCGTGCACACCGAAATCAACGCGTATCCGCCGACAACGTCTCGTATCCGCCTGTTCTGAATCTCGCTGTAACTAATTGTACACATGTCGGATCGAAATGAAACTTGCGCCAAAGGATTCATAGAAATACGCTGGTCCTGTGACCCATGTTTGGTTCGATTCTAAGAACGTTGACAAAATCGCGTATCGTGGGCCCCACGGCTCCACTTGACGGGTGAATTGTGATCGGCTCATCGGAATCCAATTCTGGAAGTTCCATTGGGTTCGTATCAATGTTCTGGACTTATTGACACTAAGTTTGACGGATTTGGAGATATTTGGTTCTGACACATTTTTGGTGCAAAGTGGCCCACATGTGGACCCCGCTTGGACCTAAAAATGTTATTTTTGCCCATGTGTCCAAATTGGACTCAAGGATAGGCGTTTCTAGCTATTTGATATTTTCTGAATCTGATGGTGATGTTTATTTCAGCAACCAGAGCAGTACCTTCAATTTCTACTGAGGTCAGAGCTACAGTTGGAACCAGAACCCCAGGCAAGTGTACCTTGCCAAAACTTGCAGTTCTTATTACATATTTGTTTGTCTTATTTATATCTTGTACATGCTTAAACCTAGGACCGTGTGACTTACTTAGCGTCCGATTAATAGTCGGGTGCCAACACCGTACGCGGGGTTATGTAAGGTCAACTAGAGATGGGTATCGTGACCCTTTACATTCTCGTACTTGCCATATCAAGTACGTTATACCCAGGACACCTGACACTAATCATGAGACAGAATCTTCCTAAAATATTTAAGGTGATTCTGTATAGGATACAGGTTTCATGACAGAGATATTATTTTCTTAGATCTTATTATGACTTGTGCATTAGTTTTGATCTTGCGTGACATGGACATGAGACATTATGAAACTGTGACGTGAGATTACATTGGGTGGGGAGAGATTTACAATACAAAAGGCTCCAATGTGTTGTCAAAATTCGTAGTCCGTACTCGCTATCTTTCGATTCACCCATCGCTCGCTCAAGCGTATCCCAACTGTTCATTCCTCATGCTCATCTCTCTCTTTGCATCCTCGAATGCTCTACCGAACTTCCAAATCGTGCAAGCAAACTCTGATATTCAGCTTTTCATCTAATCGATCTCTACTTGTTTTCAATACTAGGTTCGCATCAACCCTTCAAATTCCAAGCACTCTTTCCATTGCTTGTTCTGTTCTCGTCCATCACTCAAGTCCAACGATACTTCTATTTGCACAAGTCCGTTCTTGATTTCTCAAGTCTAATGTATCGAAGAATACCTGAGTCAAATTCTATTACACCATATACCACTTAAAAATAGAGTCGCTCTCACACTTACTCTGTATCGATGAACGTCTATTCCAAATCGACTATTCCGGGGTGATCCTATCGATCATAACTCTACATTCACTTGCTCCATATTTTATTTCCTAACTCAGCCCATGTGCACCAACCAACTTATATTCATGTTACCCGTATCCATTGAGGCAATTCTATTAATGTATATCCAAAATATTCCAATGCCACGCTCACTATGTGGTATTTCATATACCACTCCTAATCAAGTCACTACTCGTATCACAATTCTATGCACTAATCCAATATCCGTTCGAACCATACATTATGTGTGATCCTACCATCCCCAACTCAAGTCTGACACAAAACTCAGCCAACGCATGAACCATCTAACTCTTTTATCAATCTCGTTATGCAACTTGTTTCATGTTTCATTCTCAATACTTCCAACTATTCTCAAATCGTCTGATATTTTTGCTACACGAGCAACCCGTGCAACAATCTCTTTCAAGTAATCCAACCCAATACCCAATTGTTCCTCACATTTGTTGTACGAGCAACTCGTGCAACGCTATCCTGATATCCCTGAGCCAACTCAAATATGTTTAGCCAATGATTTCTGTGATATACCCAGCCAAAATTCAAACTCTATCCAACACATTCGCTACACGAGCAACTCGTGCAATGATCTATTCTCATCTGATATTTCTACTCACAATATGTCACATAACCAATCTCGTCTGCCAACCAACTGATCCACTGATATAACCAGAAACTCATGAATGACAAGCCAAACCAACGCAACGACATCTCTCAACTTGCTGCACAAATACAACAATGCCACACAACTTGCTGCACGAATGCAACAACGCCCAATGATGCTACACGATCTACCAAAAACCAACGAAAGCAACGCAACAAAGAATAACATGCATCCACAACCAGCAAATATGTAGACTTATTGCATGAAACATCCAATGCGTCACCGAGTAGAGCCAAGAGCTAAATGACATACGGAAGCTATTTAGAGTTTGTGATGAATCAAAGGACAAAGTCCGAGAAAATAAATCGGGCGCTCTGATACCAATATGTCACGCCATAATCTCCCGCAAGCTCGATCGTTCCCGCTAAACGTGAATCACCATGTTGCAATGCTCCCGTAGGACAATCGTTCTCATCGGGACGTGATGCCGTACGAGCCTGGAGTTGCGCTCGCACAAGGCGATATTGTCAAACATCAAAGTTATCATCGAAATGACAAAGTTGCAGCAAAAGTCAAGTATTGTGTACCAAGCACACATCAGAGTATATGCAGTGAAGCTCTTGATAGGGTCCAAATAAAAATGCCACAAAGGGAAATGCTACAAAGGCGATGCAACACTCTTGCTTTTTTTCTTGCCCACAAAGGTACTTACCGTTCCATACATCATGCCCCATATATCCAAGCAGCGCCACTACACATGCGTACCTGAAATAATGCCCACAAATGTGGGTCAGTACACAGTCGTACTGGTGAGCGGGGTAACACACTCATCTAAACCGACACTAAGTAGAATAGTGAATGCAAACAGTTATATGGTAATATTTTTACTTGAGTCCTAGATTCATTTCATGACAAAGGTATGACATGTTAAGGAAAACTAAAAAGCAGGTTAAGCATGCAAGCATTCAACTCAAGAAAAATATAAAAGCAGATATATCAAACTCAAAAGAAACTAGCATGCAAATCGTCTTACTCAAAACCAAGCAACGCGTGAACCTATCGAACCATAATCCAAGTCTTAATATCCATCCTCAAACCAAGCCACAATCCAAGCATTATTTATCCAATCATTGATATGCACACTCTTGCCGAGGCAAGGTGGCCGTCGCCTACACGAAAAGCACAAACCAAAGCAAAGCAAAGCAAAGCAACTCTTATCTATATGAAGTCACTGGCCAAGCCATAAAGGACTGATCAACTGTAGTTCTATCCGATCCAGCGCTGAGTAGCTAGCCCGCTTGGTCGTATCAAACTGTCGACACCGCGCCCAAGGCACGTTACCATTTGTCTCCTCCATGGACGAACGGTCTCGGTGTCCCGGAGCATATCCCGTTCGAGAAAACCAAACCCTGTGCGCAACAGGTTATCCGTGACCGATGCATACACCAAGTAGGTATGATGAGAGAATCGAGCATTCTCGCCCCACCAAACGACACTCGCTTCAACCCAACAAATTATCCATAACCATTCTCCAACTTATATCCCAAGGCACCATCTCAAGTTATCCCCATATGCATTATGCCGCTTCGACACATTGCTCTAATTGGTGTAATACTCCTCGCTCAGAAAAGTCTGCGGCACAATGCCCTCACCAATGCAGTTGTCAGATTTTGAACCACAACTGCTTGCTTTGCTTGACAAAGTGCCCAACTGATACTCGTGCACGGATGCACGCTTGTCCGCCCGAAGTGCCTCGATGTTCCAACCAAGATGATCCACTCAAGCTCCAACTGCCTACTCAAGCTCCAACTGCCTAACGCAAAACAAACTCAAACCACAGATCATATCCAACCAAACGACGTACACTCTATGCACGCCACAGTATAGTAATTTCTAAGTTTCAGTCCAAGGGTTCAAGCCATTACGTGTGTTCCATATTATTAGGCATGAAGGAGTAGAGGAGAAGGGACAGAGCCCACTCACCAAGTCTAATTCCGTTAAGCACCCTACCTTGCCGATATGGCCGATCCCTTGAACCCGTGGTCCGATGTAAAGCACGATCTACTCAATTGGTATGACCGTGTGAGCAGGCCGTGCTCTCCAAATCATCCAACCGATCGGATTAAGGAAGACGGCATTATCACTCCAATCCAGCTATTACGGTACTGCTCTGAACGAACATCTGATTCCATTGAACTCCACTTGCGATCTGCACATGAAACCAACTCTCAATACTTGTTCCCAAATCCAACAAATCGAAATGTAACTAGTTATTGCCTCATTCGATCCAACTCAGCGTAATGCACCGTGCGGTTGCGGGACTTTACAGTTCACCTCTGTTGATATTGTCAGGAATCAGACACATCCTGCAAGCATTTTGACACTGTATCTGAGAGTGCCCGCAGCGAAAACTTTAGGCCAACCCACCTGAGATAACCAACCCCTGTCTAACGAACACCAAGCACAGATAAAGAAAATTATATGGCGATGACTACCTCACCTGGACAAATTCTAACATTTATAACTCAAGTAAAATTACAAGATTGACAAAATCAATGTTGAACCCTTTGTCCTAATAAATTCAACCCCCTCACCACACTCAAGAAAAAAAGAAAGATATTATAATTGAAATCACTCACCAACCAGTAGCAATCTCCCTGAGCAAATGCGACGACTACTCGATCAAATCTCTTTCTTTTCTTCTGTCATGGATGGCGAAGTCCTAAGAGTAAAGTACGGACTTTCTCTTAGATTTTCTGTCGACGAGCAATCCGAATCTCCAACTTGTTCTATACTTTGTGCCTCCACCCTCCTCCTATATTTATAGGATGAGAAATCTTTTTTTTATGTCATAATAGGATTTTCTAAATAGAAAACCCTAAAATAAGAATCATATTTCACCTAAAATAGTCCAACACCAATTATGGAAATCCAAATATGGTCAAATTAAATATTTGATACAAATTTAAAATCTAATCAAATCTTACATTTAATGTAGATTTTCAAATTATATCAAATCATATCTTTGATCATATTTGGGCTTCAAAAATTCACCAAATCTAGACTGGACTCCAACATATATATTTATAACAGTAAGTTAATTTCACCAAGAACATATATTCCCCATATCTTAATTATTCATAAAATAAGTGAAATTAGGAGGTAAATTAGAAGAAGGGGGAGTGAAAAGTGAATAAAACTTGTACCTTATTTGTAGGCTCAAGGGTCTTACAAGTATGGTCATGATTGTACCACTTGTCCAACATCCAAACAGTTGGAAGTTTCTAGATCCAACATATTTACAAATTTTTTTAATAAAATATTTACATAAAAAAGTTTAAAATTTAAAAAAAATAAAAATGGGATAACACAGTTTAAAACTCTAGAAAATTATGGAACCTTCCAACTTAATCCTATGCCTTAAGAGAGTTGAGCAAAACAGTATGGATGGAGCAAAATATTTTATACATGGCCAGTAGCATCTATTGGCATAAAGTTGCCATGAACTATATATTATTTCTGATTGAAACCATGTTTGGATGTAAGGGCGGAACCATCCTTGCCTTAAGGTTTAACATTTTCCAAAACTTGATATTGGTGGGATGTGACTAATTGAAGTTACATGCATCTTGTCTTTTGAACTAGGTCCCCGGGCCAACTATGTTGTATAATATTGCTGAGATGGATGTAACTAGAATTTATAATGCACGTGATCCAGTAAGTAGTGTCTGTCATTCAGTATTATTATGTTCACCAGATCTAGCAAGCTAGGAACATGCAGCTCTCAATAATGGCATGCATGCCTACAAAACCTCTGGCTTGATGACGATAAAGGATCGATCATGTGATAGTACTACGTACGTCTCGATCGATGCTTTTTGTGCAAAGTGGCAAACGACTATAGACATTGATCGATCCATCTTTGGTTGTATATATTTTCCATTGATACAGTTAGTTAATCCCTCTCACGATTCCATGAAAGCTGTGTCGTTAGTGACAACGGAATATAAAATGAAGGAATTATGTTTTTGATATTGATACTCTCTCTCTCTCTCTCTCTCTCTCTCGGAATTATGTTTTTGATATTGATACTCTCTCTCTCTCTCTCTCTCTCTCTCTCTCTCTATATATATATATATATATATATATATATATATATATAAAATTCCTCTATCAAATAATATTTTTTCTAGAAAAAATCACAAACAATTTTGATATCTTCCACCTCATCCCAACCTCCTCTACCGTGCCATTGTCGCTGCCTGTGCTGCTACGCACATCACTCATTGTATTATATAGTAAGATGATCTTCTTATCAGTTAAAGAGGTGTATTCCATGTACAAGTAAGTTGTGATAAGAAAGAAAGCAAAGGCTCTAACTGAAGACTAAGGGACGTTTAGTTCAAGTTTTGTAGGCTTGAAAATAAGTTTTAGATTTTTTTTACCATTTTTAGGTATGTCTATGAATGAAAATTCGATGAAATAGGAGGGGCTTTATATTTTTATTATTGTGGGAAAGTAAAATCCAATGCCCCTCTGGTAATAACTTTGATTTCCTAAAAAAGTTGTCCAGATGTTTTGTTCAAAACTTTAACTTCTATCCCAAACATATGAATTTAACTAATATAAGCATTATAAAATTAATGAATGGGTATTTATAGAAAACTAAATAAATTAAGATTTTTTTTCATATTTTTAATTCAATCTAAACAAATATGGATATGAGAATGTTGAATTCATTTTTCATGACAAATAAATTTCTAGAAATACAAAACCTTTATCCAAGCGCCCTTAAGAGCTCATTCGGATTGTAGTTATGTGTTGTGGGAGCTAAACGGCTTATGTGTTTTGAGATACTTTTAGTGGGAACTAAACGGCTTATGTGTAGACCTTCGCCAAATGGATCATTCATTTAGGGGCTTAATGATTGTTTCTGAAACACTAGCTCAATAAACATTTTTAAAATGGATCTCAGTTCAGCAAACATCCATCTCCAAACTACAATTCGGATTAGATCTAATTAAGTTCATTTAGGTTGAATTTCAGGTGGAATAATGATATTTATTCCTTCAAAGTGCTCATCCAAACTATACTCCTTATGTGGTAGCTGACATAGCGGTTAATATGATAGCTAACATGAAAAAATTAAAATTAAAATTAAAATTAGGTTATTGATTTTTTTTGTTAAAACTTGTCATGTCAGCTACTATATTAGATGTTACATAATACTATTTAATATATCATGTCAGCTATCACATAAAAATAGATGATTTGAAGAAACACTTTGGAAGAATGAATAACATTACTTTTTAAGATGACATCTTTGATTCAATTTCATCTGAATTAATTATAGCCTGTTAGCCTACTAAGATATTTCGGAGTTGAGTGGCCCACGTATACAAGGTATGGGAAAGTGGAAATGTAAATATTTTTTTCCTGGGGAATGAGGTTCATGCAACCAAGTTGGTACCTCTTCAATGAGTTCTTTAGATGTCCACAGTCTGGAACTTAAATTCAAACGGTCAGAAATATTAATTAACTACTTATGATTCACGTAGTTTATTAAAATGGAAGAATTTTGGATTTCATGTAGTCCCGATGACTAGGGCTGATATATGATTATGGAATACTGTAAGGAATATATTTTTAGTTCACCGTCGAGTGATGCATCTGTCACACCACAGTTCCAAAATATCGAGAGACTAGCCATGTGGCAATGGCCGGCAGCACAACTCCAATCGACAAATCCAATTTAATGGACCCGTTAGAGAACACTTAAGCTGTAAAAAATATAAATGCAGTCTACACCATCTATCACAGAATAATTCTAATCACATCCACAAAAAGAAACATAACTAAATATGATAGACTAATCAAGATAATAGATAAAGAAAATAGTTCATCATTAAGTCAACATTTGTAGTGTCTCGGAGAACAACCCAATAAAATAAGTCAATACATAAGTCCATGAGTCAAGATATGAAATAACTTGAAGCATAAATAACTGAGTATGTAACAGAATACTCAGAAGAAATTCTCTGGCACGACCTCGTCCTCTGGTGCCAATACTGCTCCAGCGTCAGCTCATGTCCCATATATCTCGGGGTATTCCTCATCTACTGTACCTGGGGACATAATCCGGATCCAGGTCCTCAGGGACATAGCAAGGTACAATAAACATTCAAGCCAAATAAAATATAGTAAATAAAACAGATCCTCAGGTCAAGCTATGTAACCAACTAAGTGAAATACAAATTGAGAGCATCACTAATACTCAAGCTGAAACCACTACAAGCTCTGTGTCGGGGAGCCAGTAGCAGTAATATCACGTAATGGGCCAAGCTCTGGAACAGAGACTAAAGCACCGCAATAATAAAATATATGTATGTAATCAGCTTGTAGCCTATGTGTCTCTCCCCACCCAATGTAATCATACATCTCATGTCCACGACGTCCCATGTCCATAACACGCAAGATCACGACCTCTAACTAGTACACTGAATCATAATAATATCTATGTATATACAAGTCTTATGTTACGAATCCTGTAAGCCTATACAGAATCACTATGAATAACTCAGGAAAATTTTGTCTCATGAATAGTGTTAAGTGTCCTATGGTATGACGTATTTGGTAAATTAAGCACGTAAAAATATATATGATCGTGGTATTAACTCTCTAAGTGACGTTACACGACTCCGCGTACGGCGTCGACACCTGAATCTTGTTCGAACGTTAAGCAATGTCTCACAGTCCTAGGTTAAATAGGTACAACACAGAAGTATATAGAAATAACTCAAGAAAATAATATCTCAAGATCTACTGCAAGTTGGCAAGATACACTTGTCTCGATTTTGAGCTCCGGCAAGTTAATGGGTTATAATGTACTTAGGAATAGATTTCTACTATTTTTTTTTTTTGGGTGGAGGGTTCTAAAAGTTAGATATTGTTATAATTATATATAAGTGTAAAGGAAGAAGATATTTAATTCTACAACATTGGCTATCTGGCATTCACCTTACTTACTTAGTGTGCAATTAATGGCATCGCCCCTATTAGTATAGTCCATACTCGGATAATCCAAAGTGACATCATTCCATTCACGCTACAAGCAAACTACCAATTCAAGAAGAGGTTGATCATGCCTAATAAATTAATTTAATTTGTCGATAAACATCATCTTTGTCTTGTTGGCAAAGACACCACGCAATTGTTACACATTAATTTTTCAATATGCTTTTATTATAATGTCCTATTAATTTCATAGATAATAGACAGGCCAACCAATGTGTTTACCAGGTTGGAACTATTTATTATATGAACACAAGATTCTTTTTTTTTTCTATCCTTTATAGGAAGAAAGAAAGAAAGAAAGAAAGAGGAGAATAGAGATCAATTAGTAGATATAATTACGCGAACCGTGATTGAATTCAATGGGAAACAAAGAGCTATTATACAAAGACTCTTCAAAGGCAGTGGAGGAGAGGGCGAGGGACCTCCTCTCCCGAATAACATTAGCGGAGAAGGCGGACTGATTGGGTAAACATGGTAGACGAGATGCAGAGGTGGGCCATGTCTTCGTTCCTAGGCATCCCCATCATCTATGCTACTGATGCAGTCCATGGTCACAACAACCTTGTTGGTGCAACTATTTTCTCTCATAATATTGGACTAGGAGCTACTAGGTACTAAACATTCGCATCTTTATATATGCTCTCTCTCTCTCTCTCTCTCTCTCTCTCTATATATATATATATATATATATATATATATATATATATATGAATGTGTCTATATGATTTTTTTTGTGTGGGTTGTACAGAGATGGAGAGTTGTTGCGTAAGATTGGAGAAGCAACTGCTCTGGAAGTGAGAGCAAGCGGAATTCACTAAACATTTTCTCCTTGTCTTGCTGTAAGTAAAATATCCATCACTGTTTTTTGTACTACTTTCAATTTTTTAATCAATAATCCAACAGGCTTTGGGGGGGGGGGGGGGGGGGGGGGAACCATTCATCTAGCTTCTTTCACAAATCTCTATTTTTAGGTTGTTAATTTATCTTTTTAAACTCATCACTATCACTGATCGTAGAATTATCTCATGGTCCAAGATGGGAGAAAGCTTTATAGTTTAAGTGGAGTTGGACCTAGATCACGCTTGGGGCATTATAATGTAGTTCATTGCAAAACTTTTTATAGGGAAGATTGCTTATACAATGATACTGAATACTTTTTTTTATAATGTCATGTCATTTAATTAATACATATATCATGTTGTTTTTATTAATGTTATACTATTATCATCAAATTTCGAGCAACCAAGCGGACAAGGCATTTGGTATGGTATGAGATGGGAGGATAGGTGAGGTTCTGGATTCGAGTACACACACAGTGAGGGTGTGAAAACATAAAGATTGGAGAGAGAGAGAGAGAGAGAGAGAGAGAGAGAGAGAGAGAGAGAGAGACTGGTACAGAATTTTCTACCTTTTTTATTTGCTCTGAAAAAGATGCAACTTTTGGAAATTCTTAGGGCAATTTTCACAGGTTTTGCCATGGTCCAGCTAAATGACATATATTGAAAACTTTTATTACAGGAGAATAAATGAAAAAGGCATTGTAGAGTTCTTTTCTGCATTTCTACAAATGTGGACATAAATTGGTCTATGTTTCTGTTTGATTTGTGAATGGAAATGGATTTGTTAGGTTTGCAAAGATGCAAGATATGGAAGAACCTACGAGAGCTACAGCGAAGACACATAATACGTACAGACCATGACACCGATTGTTTCTGGGTTGCAAGGTTCACCGCCTGAGGGTCACCCTTCTGGCTATCCATTCCTTGCTGGCAGGTCATTCTCATTCATAAATTCCATTTGTATGTTGATCTGTGTTCATAAGAGGCGACCAACTTACTGCACCATTTTAATTTGTACATACAGCAAGAATGTGATTGCCTGTGCCAAACATTTTTTTGCTGATGGAGGCACTACCAAAGGGGGAAATGAAGGCAATACCATCTGCACATTCGAGGAGTTGAAAATGGTACATATCAAGCCCTACCTTGACTACCTAGTGTCACGTCCCAGTCCCAAAATATCGAGGGACTAGACACGTGGCAATGGCCAGCAGTACGCACCGATGGACAAACCCAATTTAATGGATCCATCAGGACATACTTAAGCTGTAAAATCAAGTCTACGACTACATGGCACAACTAATACCATCCACACAAGATATATATAATATGATCCACAGAATAAATAAGGAATGTAAATCATCAGCTAGTCTCACAAAGTGCTTCGGGGAACAACCCGATAAATATCTGATACAATGGTTCAACAGACCAGAAATAAATGACTGAAATAAATAAATAAATACTAAGCATGAACATGGATGCTCAGGAGAAGTCTTCTGCTACCACCTCGTCCTCGGATGGCGGTACAGCTCCTGGATCAGCTCCTGCTGCGGTCCCGTATACCTCGGAATAGATCTCGTCCTCAAATCCTGGGGACATAATCCGGATCCAGGTCCTCAGGGGACATAGCAAGGTACAAGAAAGCTCATGCCAAAATAAATGCAGTGCAGCAGATAATGAAATAAATAGGGCAAATAAGTAACCATCTAAGTGAAAATTCAAGTGAGAGCAGCACGAGTACTCAGGCTGAGCCACTACAAGCTCTGTGTCGGGGAGCCGGTAGTGGTAATAACACGTAATGTGCCTAGCTCTGCTACGAGAGTCTACGGCCTCACAATAGTAGTAGATATATATAGAAAATAGTGTAAACCCCCTGAATTTTCAAAAATATTAAACTTGGATTTTTCACAATTTTCTGGAATTTTCTGGAAATTTTCCGTAATTAAAATCAGGATTTTAAATTATTAAATGATTTTTAATTAATAATAAATAATATTAAAATATCATAGAAATAATATTTTTGGGTGTAAAATGAAAAACTGGACTTAGGATAATTTTTCTGGAATTTATCGGACCCCGAACCTATTTTTAAATCACCTAAAACTATTTATTTAATTATTTATTTATTTATTTATTTATTTATTTATTTATTTATTGATTTATCTAGTTATTTTTTTTATATAAAACCCATTAGCCCGCGGCCCAATTCGATCCAGCCTGGTCCAACCTGGCACACAGGCCGCCCGGCCCACCCGCCTATCGGGTCGGGTCGGGTCGGGTCCACCCGAACCCGACCCGCACCGCTACCTCTCTCCCCACGACCGGCTCCCTCGTCCCGCGTCTCCCGGCGCTCCGGCCGCCCGCTCGGCCACGCACCGCTCCGCCCGCTCCGCTCCACCGCCCACGTCGACCCCCTCTCCCCTCCGCCTCCTCCGCCCCGCTCGAGCTCCCCTCCAGCCCTATAAAACCCCTCACCGATCTCCCCCTCCACCGCCATAGCCACCACTCGCCACCACCGGCTCCGCCTCCAGCGCCGCCGTGCCCGCCGTGAGCCGCCACCGCTTCAGCCCCCTCCTCCTTCTTCCTCCCCTCTCCTCCGCCTGCCTCCGGCAACCTCGACGACGAGCAGCAGCGGCAGCAGCAAGCCGCAACGGCAGCAGCTTCGGCCGCTCCCCGCGCCGCCTCCGCCATCTCCCAGCGCGCCGCCGCGTGCCCCCGCTGCTCCGGCCCCTCCGCCTCAGCCCGGCCGCCCCAAGCCGCCGGAGCTCCGCCGCAGGAAACCCTAACCCCAACCCTAATTTTTCCCTTTGTATCCGACACGTGTCGGACACAACACGGACACAGTAAATTTCGGGTTTTTGGATCCTGTTCAGGTGCGTGTAACTTTCTTCTCACTGTCCCGTTTTCAATTCCGTAAATTGCGTTGCGAAGCCTGTATGACCCTCTCGGTGCCCGGGCAAACCGCTCGGGGCATCACGTCCTGTAGTGATCGCACACCGCGGTCCAAAAACAGGAAAAAATAACGCCCCGATTCACCCCGGAACTGGGTACGTCCCGCCAAACGGGACGACTTGGTCGTACGCCATCTTCACAGATACGTGCGCGCCGTCGATACGGACGTGTGAGATTTTGCGAAAGTCGATTCAGGTGTGCGTGCACACCGGGATCAACGCGTATCCGCGGACACCGTCCCATATCCGTCTTTTCTGAATCAAGCCCTAACTTTCTGTACACACGTCGGATCGAAACGAAACTTGCGCCATCGGACTCGTAGCGATATGCTGGTCCTGTGACCCAAGTTTGGTTCGATTCTGAGAACGTTGACGAAATCGCGTGTCGTGGGCCCCACAGGTCCCGCTCGACGGACGATTTTGTGATCGGCTCATCGGAATCCAATTCTGAAAGTTCCATTGGGTTCGTATTATCGTACCTGACCTGTTGACACTAAGTTTGGTGAATTTGGATACCTTTGATCCTGACACATTTTTTGGTGCAAAGCGGGCCCACATGCGGACCCCGTTTTGACCCGAAATTGCCGTTTTTGCCCTTGTCTCCAAATTGGACTCAAGGACAGGCGTTTCTAGCTATTTGATACATTTTGAGCATGATGGTAATGTTTATTTCAGCATTCGGACATATTTCTGGAAATTTCCCGAGAACAGAACCATAGTTGGGATCCAAACATCAGGCAAGTACCTACACTTCAAGTTTAATCTTTATATTGTGATAATTAGTTTCTTGCTCTACTAGTACCATTGTATGATTACACTTAGTATTGGGATTTGGAGTTCATGTCTTGCTTTTCGTGTTGGGAGGGAGAATACTAGGAGACATGTAGTTTACCTTTCCCCCTGTCGTGACTGCTAGCTGTTGGTACGCGACTGTACCCTCAGCCTTATACTTGTTTATTCCTGATTGCTAGCCGTCTATGTCAGCCTTATTAGCCTTATAAACTCCTACATGCCAACTATGTATTCTAAATACACAATTTCACACACACATAGTTCCTGTTGTCTTGTTGTAGTTCCATTTTCTTGTCTCATTATATTCCTGTTTTACTCATGTCCCTGGTTTATAGCAATTAATCATGTTTTACTTATATTTCTGATTTTGTAGTGATTAATCCTTAGTTAATTTTACTACTTATTATGCATATTCTCATCGTGATGCTTAGTCAGTTTCTTTTCTACTTGTCATAAATATTTAGTTTAATCTTGTTGTGTATTGGTACTTTGCTCCTTCCTGACTGGATCCGTTGATATTAGGCGATGATGAGGACTATGCCCCCACCTATTATGGTCTCTATGAGGTAGCAGGTGATACTTTTGAGGAGCCGGTTCCCACCCAGGAGACTACTTCTGAGGAGTAGTTAGCAGTTAGTTATTATTTTTCTTTCATCCTAGTAATCGGGTTTGTCCCCGATTTAATTTCTGGTTCTGTAATAAACTATGGATCTGGTTGTCACATTTTGATTATGAAATCTTAGCATTCCTTTTCCTGTTATTATCCTTGCCTACTTATTTTATTGTGAATGAGCTAGATTTAATTTAACTGTGAATATGACCTAGACAGCGTACTACTGCCGACACTGCGGCGTAGGCTGGACGTACCCACGTACTCGTGCCCGAATATCCGGGTGCGGGTCATGACACATTTTTATAGTGGCCCATGCAGGTCCACGACTAAATTGTTCGATTTTAACTTAGGGACCGAACAGGCCTGCAATAAGATTGAGGATTTTAGGAAAAGCTCATTCACAGAATAGGATCTTTTATTTCAAATCTCGATATCGTTCCTAGTAAAAATTTCCTATCGCCCTTGATTTCCAAGTAATCTATTCTAATCTTCCTATCCCTTAATCTTTCAGAATGGTTCAGACAAGGAATACCGTAGGAGGCACATCCGAACCCGCCGAGCAGACTGTGCCTGAAACTCTTGCGCTCCCTCCGCCTCCAACTACTCCGACAGTTACTATGGATGGGGCACAGCTACTCGGAGTGTTCCAGGGACTTATAGAATCCCAGAAGGAACAGACTTTCCTGCTACGAACTAGCCTTTCGGATGCTCTTCGCTCCCAGGAGTCACCACAAAAGAGGCCAGAAAGTGCCAAGGACTTCAAAAACCTTAAACCCCTGGAATTCTATGGGACTGAAGGTATTCTCTATGCCGATGAATGGATAGAGAATGTGGAGCGACTCCTGAAGACTGCTCGGGTCCCTGATGATCTTAAAGTGGAATCTGCAAGCCTGCAACTATTTGACATAGCTCGGACCTGGTTTAGAGATGAGCCTCAGTTATCTGCTCCTGAGCTAACTTGGGAGGATTTTAAGAGGCTGTTCAAGGAGAAGTTCTATCCCAAAGTGGCTCGGGAAGCTCTCGAAAGTCAATTCGAGAAGCTGGAACAAGAAAATCTTTCTGTTGATGAGTACACTGCTGAATTTAGCAGACTGAGCCACTTTGCAGAATATATGGTTCGTACCCCTGAGGATAGAGCCCGTAGATTCAAGAAGGGGTTGTCTCCTGATATTCGCCTTGTAAACCCCTGAATTTTTCCTAATTATTAAATCTGGATTTTTCCCAATTTTCTGGAATTTTCGGCAATTTTTCTGAAATTAAAATCATGGCTTTTAATTAATAAAGGATTTTTTTTATTGTTAATTAATAATATTAAAATATCATGAAAATAACATTTTTGGGTGTAAAATAGAAAACTGGACTTGGGGTAATTTTCTGGGATTTTATTGGGCTTCAGACCTATTTTTAAAAAAAGCCTAAAAACTAATTTCTAAAAAGTAATTATTTAAATTACTGTTTAATTATTATTATTATTATTATTTTTTTTATTATTATTATTTTTATTATTCCGTTTAGGGCCCGGCCCGGCCCAGTGGGCCGAGCCCAATGTATCCCAGCCCAGCCCAGTGCCGTAGCGGGTCGGGCGGGTCGGCCTGACCGGATCCGCGCCCGACCCGCATCTCCCAAACCCGCTCCCCTCACACGACTGCCTCCTCCGGATTTTCCGCCGCCGCGCATTCTCCGGCGCCACGACCGCCTCCCACGTCGCCCCTCCACTCCGGACCCTCCGCCTCGACGCCCGGCTGAGCCTCCCTCGAAAACCCTATTTAAGACCCCATCACCGCCTCCTTTCTCCCCCCGAACACTAAACCCTAACCCTAGATCTACCCTCTCCGGCGAGGCCAGCTTCCGGCGACCCCCGAGACCCGCCGCCCCTGCGCCGTCCAGCGCAGCGCCGCCGTTCAGACCCTCCACCGCCGCCCTCCCCATCGTTCTCCTCCTCCTTCTTCCCTCAGACCCGCTGCCGAGCAGCTTCCAGCGACCGCTGCCGGCGCCGCCCGCATCTCGAGCACCGGCGACGTCGACCCTGACCTCGCCGCCCCTCGCCGCAGCCCGCCGTGACCTCGCCGACGCTCGACCCGCCTCCGGTGATCCCCAGCGAGCCCGGACACGCCGCGGACACGACCCAGACGCGGATTCGAGCCAGGACACGCGTCCAGGACACGATACGGACGCAGATCCGCGTATCGGACTAGAAATACCCCGATCCCGAGTCCGAGGCCTCCCCTCGGTACTCCTCCATCAGTTTTCCGGTAGGTGCCCCTATCCGCACGCCCTGTCCCTTCCAAAACCGCTACCCTGTCCGACCGGGACTGACAGAATAAAGCTCTGTCAATCCCGGGATAGCTTAGTTTTGGTAGTTTATAGTTAATTAGTAGATGTAATGATTGTTAGTTTTGGTTAATTAATTAACGATTTAATGCAACGATCCTTAATACGTATATTAATTATATATATATAATAAAAACAAAAACCTTATTAAATATTTCATAAATTAGTAATTACTTAGAATTTGATAGTTTAGAATTTGATTATGCACTACTGTCATGGAAAATATATATATAATTTCAATTAACAATTCTAAGGTTTTCCTATTATTTCAGAAAAATATATATTCCATAGTAATTTCATTATATATATATAATAAAATAAAAACCTTATTAAATATTTCATAAATTAGTAATTACTTAATAGATAATTTCCGAAATGAATTTTTAGTATTTAAATACTAATTAGTAATTATTTAATATATAATTCTGAAATGATTTCAGTATTCAAAATATAATATATTTTCCAAAATATTATTTCTCTTATAAATTAATTGCTAAAAACAAACGATATTATTTTATTATAATCATTCCTTCCTATTTATCCTATTAGAAACAAAACGATATTTGACCATAAAATATTCTCTACGAATAAAATAAATAAGTTTTATTATTATTAAAAAGGGGTTTTGTTTTACGAAATTACTATTACAAATTATTATTTTTAATCGATCGTTGGATTTAAATCATTAACTTAGTTAACTAATCAAGACAAATTAAAACCCTCTGACTTAATTCTAAAATCAGATTATTAATGATTGTAGGTCCCTGTAACTAAGGTTAAGACCGTCGCGACTTCTCACTCGCGTCACCAAACCAACTCCAGGCAAGTTTCATATAATTCAAAACTGGTATTTTAGTTGTAATTAAATATGTTGCATGTCATATAGATATATTGAGATGACACTTGATTTCACGGAACCGACTGACTGACTGATGGATTGATTGATTGACTCATTGACTCATTGACTATTGCCTCGGGAACTGGGGAGTAAAAGTTAGCACCCGTGGTCAAAGCCCCCTTATTGCATCATTGTGGATAGCTGAAGTCCAACCTCACTGGACTGACGCCGCACCGTGTTCACGCGAACACAGATTGCCTCCAACCCAGACCGGCCACGGGATGCTACTTTTCTCAAAACACTTTAGTGATTGTAGTTGTCATCATTGCTTCATCGACATTTACTGCTCTTGTTTCATATTTGTTGCATAACAAAAATATAAATATGGTTCAAAACTATCTCATTGCATCATTTTAATTATCGTTAAGATGCTGGAATTGGATATATGTTCTTGCTCCCTCCTGACTGGAGATTAACAATTTTAGGTGATTGCGGTGACGATGAGGCGTATGATACCTTTTATGGTCCGGATCAGAGTTCTGAAGCCCTAGCTGAACCTAGCCAGGAGGCCGATATTTAGTTGTTTCCCTTTGAATTTCCAAATTGTAATAATCAGGGTTGAAGTAATAACCCTGGACCATGTTTGCTTAATCTTTGCTTGTAAAAGAATTTCTCTCAGACTTAGTAATAAAATAATTGAATTTCCTTCTTGTATTCTGGATGTCTGTGTGTTACTATGGATTGATACAGCTTACTGCCGCCGTCTCACAACGGTGCAGGCTGGGCATGATCCGACTGGTCCCAGATTATTGGGATCGGGTCGTGACATGTTTTCAGTGGTGGCCCATGCAGGTCTAGTTTACAACCTTTGGTCTAGTCAACTTAGGCTGGCCAAACAAACCGACTTGCCTTGACTTTAGGTTTAGTATGACCTTAGGAAAACAGACTCTAGAAACAATTAGAACACTTAGAATTCTGGAGAAATTTCAATCTGTCACATCATAGGACCAAAATTCTTCTATCTATACATATGTACCATTATTTTTGCTTGCTTATAGAACATAGGTTACATTGCTTATGCTTGCTTCCTAAAACCTTCCAGAAGATGGCACGAGGAAAGACAACCCGTTCCGGCCCAGCCGAAGAAGAGGCTTCGTCTTCTGAGCACACCCCGAATCAAGCTCAGTCCGACCCCTCTCCGTTGCAGCTCACAGATCGCCCCCATGCTGCAAGAGCTCCCCGCGCTGCCTACACTTCAGTAGTGCATGCAGCTCCACCTATTCCTCCCAGGACCACATCAATTCCAGCTGATGTGACTCCTCCTGTTGCACCACCTGTGCCAGTGGACCCCGCTGAACTCGTAGGCCTGCTACGAGGAGTTCTTGAAGCCCAGAGGGCCCAAGCAGAAGCAAATCGCGAGCAGACCGCGATTATGAGAGAGGGCATGGAGAACGCCCATAATGTAGCCATGGCAGCGCTAGGAACACCCCGGTCAGAACAGGAGCCTGCCAAGGTAATTAAGGATTTAAAAGCTTGGATTCCATTAATGAATTTCTAGTCTAACCACAAACCTGTTATCCAGGTAAAGGTTGGAACTGTAGAAAACTTTAAGAAGTTGGACCCGCGTCCCTTCAAGGGGACCGAAGGCATCATCTACGCAGACGAGTGGCTAGATGATATGGAGCGACTCCTCAGCGTCGCTCGACTCCCAGACGACCTCATGGTTGAGGCCGTAGCACTCCAGCTGAGGGACTTGGCTAACATTTGGTACCGCAACGAGCCAAGATTTCGAGCTGGAGGGATTTCCTGGCGGCTATTCAAGAAGCAGTTCAAGCGGAAGTTCTTTCCAGAGGCTGCCCTCGAAGCTATGGGAAGGCAGTTTCAAGACCTGAAGCAAGGAGACCGCTCAATTGAAGAATATGCGGCTGAGTTCAACAGGCTTGGCAGGTTTGCAAGCCACCTGGTGGACAACCCTGTGGAACGTGCTAAGAAGTTCCGGCACGGGCTACGTGAAGAGATCCGCACCTTAGTAGCTGCTAACGGTGCGAAGACTTATGACAAGATGTTGAAGGTGGCCCAAGATGTAGAGGCCAGTGCACCTGCTCGACCCAAGAGGGAGCATCCAGGGTCAAGCAACAGCTATCAGGGCAACAACAAGAGGCACAGCAACAACAACAATAGGCCCTCCTATCCCCAGCAGTCCCAGCAACAACAGCCAGCAGCGGCCAACAAAGCGCATCAGTACAACCAACCAAAGGCGGTCAACTGCGTCTACTGCAAAAGGCCAGGTCATACCGCAGAGATCTGCAGGAAGAAATTGGGACACTGCCTTGCTTGTGGATCTGCCACCCATCAAGTAAAGGACTGCCCCACAGCATACAACAAAACTGGAGCTGGACAGCAGAGAGGTCCACTGCCTACCCAGCAGCAGCGCTACAACCAGCACAGAGCCGGGCAAGCTTTTGCCTTGACTGTGGAAGAGCCAGAAGCTGAACCCGAGACGGAAGGAGATGTCATCGCAGGTTCCATTCTACTTCATTCGCACCCTGCCTTAGCATTATTTGATTCTGGAGCATCACACAGTTTTATATCTGCAAACTTCATTTCTGCACACCATCTAGTTACTGGCATAAGTAAGATAATCTGTAGAGTTATGACTGGTGGAGGACCAATACCCATTAGTGAGACTTGTAGCTGCCCAGTCACTATCTCAGGACATGAGTTTCAGACTCAGTTCCTAATAATGCCTCTGCCAAACTATGACGTAGTCTTGGGCATGGATTGGCTTAGTCAACATCATGCTCTGATAGACTGTCGAGAAGGCTGCGTAACTCTAAATCCACCTGGAGGACCTAAACTCAAAGTGATTCGAGCACCTGAAGGCGTGGAATGTGTGTCCTACACATCCATCACTGAAGAAACCGGACCCCCTCATCCTCTCATAGCAGAATTTATAGACGTCTTCCCAGACAATCTTCCAGGGCTACCCCCTGATCGAGATGTGGAATTCTCGATCGATCTTATACCTGGCGCAGCACCAATCTCCCAACGCTGCTACCGAGTGAATCCCAAGGAGTCCAAGGAAATGAAAGACCAGATTGACGAGCTTCAGGCGCAAGGATTCATCAGGACCGGTGCCTCACCCTGGGGTGCACCAGTCTTGTTTGTACCCAAGAAGGATGGGACAGTCAGAATGTGCATAGACTACCGGGCATTGAACAACATCACTATCAAGAACAAGTACCCGCTGCCCCGGATCGACGATCTCTTCGACCAGCTGAGTGGAGCTAAGGTTTTCTCGAAGATAGACCTCAGATCGGGTTACCATCAAATCAAGGTGAGGAAGGAAGATATTCCAAAGACGGCATTCAACACCAAGTATGGACAATTTGAATTCTTGGTCATGCCCTTTGGTCTTACCAATGCCCCAGCAGTGTTCATGAATCTCATGAACAAGGTCTTCCACAAATACCTGGACCAGTTTGTCGTTGTCTTCATTGACGACATTCTGATCTATTCGAAGACCAAGGAAGAACACGAGCAGCCAGTGAGGATCATAGACCGTATGGAAAAGCAGTTGCGGAACACCGTGATTCCACTGGTCAAAGTTCAGTGGCTCCACCACTCCCCAGGCGAATCCACCTGGGAACGAGAGGCTGAGATGAAGCAGAAGTACCCTCATCTGTTTTAAGGCATGTTTACCCTGTTCTCCCCTCTATTATAGTAAATTTCGAGGACGAAATTTTTATAAGTTGGGTAGGTTGTAAACCCCTGAATTTTTCCTAATTATTAAATCTGGATTTTTCCCAATTTTCTGGAATTTTCGGCAATTTTTCTGAAATTAAAATCATGGCTTTTAATTAATAAAGGATTTTTTTTATTGTTAATTAATAATATTAAAATATCATGAAAATAACATTTTTGGGTGTAAAATAGAAAACTGGACTTGGGGTAATTTTCTGGGATTTTATTGGGCTTCAGACCTATTTTTAAAAAAAGCCTAAAAACTAATTTCTAAAAAGTAATTATTTAAATTACTGTTTAATTATTATTATTATTATTATTATTTTTATTATTATTATTTTTATTATTCCGTTTAGGGCCCGGCCCGGCCCAGTGGGCCGAGCCCAATGTATCCCAGCCCAGCCCAGTGCCGTAGCGGGTCGGGCGGGTCGGCCTGACCGGATCCGCGCCCGACCCGCATCTCCCAAACCCGCTCCCCTCACACGACTGCCTCCTCCGGATTTTCCGCCGCCGCGCATTCTCCGGCGCCACGACCGCCTCCCACGTCGCCCCTCCACTCCGGACCCTCCGCCTCGACGCCCGGCTGAGCCTCCCTCGAAAACCCTATTTAAGACCCCATCACCGCCTCCTTTCTCCCCCCGAACACTAAACCCTAACCCTAGATCTACCCTCTCCGGCGAGGCCAGCTTCCGGCGACCCCCGAGACCCGCCGCCCCTGCGCCGTCCAGCGCAGCGCCGCCGTTCAGACCCTCCACCGCCGCCCTCCCCATCGTTCTCCTCCTCCTTCTTCCCTCAGACCCGCTGCCGAGCAGCTTCCAGCGACCGCTGCCGGCGCCGCCCGCATCTCGAGCACCGGCGACGTCGACCCTGACCTCGCCGCCCCTCGCCGCAGCCCGCCGTGACCTCGCCGACGCTCGACCCGCCTCCGGTGATCCCCAGCGAGCCCGGACACGCCGCGGACACGACCCAGACGCGGATTCGAGCCAGGACACGCGTCCAGGACACGATACGGACGCAGATCCGCGTATCGGACTAGAAATACCCCGATCCCGAGTCCGAGGCCTCCCCTCGGTACTCCTCCATCAGTTTTCCGGTAGGTGCCCCTATCCGCACGCCCTGTCCCTTCCAAAACCGCTACCCTGTCCGACCGGGACTGACAGAATAAAGCTCTGTCAATCCCGGGATAGCTTAGTTTTGGTAGTTTATAGTTAATTAGTAGATGTAATGATTGTTAGTTTTGGTTAATTAATTAACGATTTAATGCAACGATCCTTAATACGTATATTAATTATATATATATAATAAAAACAAAAACCTTATTAAATATTTCATAAATTAGTAATTACTTAGAATTTGATAGTTTAGAATTTGATTATGCACTACTGTCATGGAAAATATATATATAATTTCAATTAACAATTCTAAGGTTTTCCTATTATTTCAGAAAAATATATATTCCATAGTAATTTCATTATATATATATAATAAAATAAAAACCTTATTAAATATTTCATAAATTAGTAATTACTTAATAGATAATTTCCGAAATGAATTTTTAGTATTTAAATACTAATTAGTAATTATTTAATATATAATTCTGAAATGATTTCAGTATTCAAAATATAATATATTTTCCAAAATATTATTTCTCTTATAAATTAATTGCTAAAAACAAACGATATTATTTTATTATAATCATTCCTTCCTATTTATCCTATTAGAAACAAAACGATATTTGACCATAAAATATTCTCTACGAATAAAATAAATAAGTTTTATTATTATTAAAAAGGGGTTTTGTTTTACGAAATTACTATTACAAATTATTATTTTTAATCGATCGTTGGATTTAAATCATTAACTTAGTTAACTAATCAAGACAAATTAAAACCCTCTGACTTAATTCTAAAATCAGATTATTAATGATTGTAGGTCCCTGTAACTAAGGTTAAGACCGTCGCGACTTCTCACTCGCGTCACCAAACCAACTCCAGGCAAGTTTCATATAATTCAAAACTGGTATTTTAGTTGTAATTAAATATGTTGCATGTCATATAGATATATTGAGATGACACTTGATTTCACGGAACCGACTGACTGACTGATGGATTGATTGATTGACTCATTGACTCATTGACTATTGCCTCGGGAACTGGGGAGTAAAAGTTAGCACCCGTGGTCAAAGCCCCCTTATTGCATCATTGTGGATAGCTGAAGTCCAACCTCACTGGACTGACGCCGCACCGTGTTCACGCGAACACAGATTGCCTCCAACCCAGACCGGCCACGGGATGCTACTTTTCTCAAAACACTTTAGTGATTGTAGTTGTCATCATTGCTTCATCGACATTTACTGCTCTTGTTTCATATTTGTTGCATAACAAAAATATAAATATGGTTCAAAACTATCTCATTGCATCATTTTAATTATCGTTAAGATGCTGGAATTGGATATATGTTCTTGCTCCCTCCTGACTAGAGATTAACAATTTTAGGTGATTGCGGTGACGATGAGGCGTATGATACCTTTTATGGTCCGGATCAGAGTTCTGAAGCCCTAGCTGAACCTAGCCAGGAGGCCGATATTTAGTTGTTTCCCTTTGAATTTCCAAATTGTAATAATCAGGGTTGAAGTAATAACCCTGGACCATGTTTGCTTAATCTTTGCTTGTAAAAGAATTTCTCTCAGACTTAGTAATAAAATAATTGAATTTCCTTCTTGTATTCTGGATGTCTGTGTGTTACTATGGATTGATACAGCTTACTGCCGCCGTCTCACAACGGTGCAGGCTGGGCATGATCCGACTGGTCCCAGATTATTGGGATCGGGTCGTGACACGCCTTGCTGTCACCACTAGCCGAGCTCGTACCTACGAAGAAATCTTGAGCGTGGCACAAGGTGTTGAGAGAGACATGGGACATAGACTAAAGCGGGAGAGAGATACTGGAAGTATGGGACCACACAAACGCCCATTCCAACAACAACCACAGCAGAGGGCCCCGCAACAAACCCAGCGTCCTCTCCCTCGAGCCACAGCACCCCAACACCAGGCTCAAGGACAGAACCAACGAACTCCCACTTGTGGCTTTTGTCAAAAACAAGGTCACACCTGGCAAGTTTGTAGAAAGAGGCTAGGTGCCTGTCTATATTGTGGATCAACAGCACATCAAGTGAGGGACTGTCCTGCTACTCAAGAACGCGGACAAGCTTACGTGATGACCGTGGAGAACGCACAGACTCTGGGAGCAGCTAATGCGCGTAAGTGATTCGTAGATACCTTTTTCTAGTATTGTTTAGCTCGTGCCTATTGGTTCGTGACCTCAGCCCCAACCTAGTAATTTTGAACTTGCTAATAACCTGGTGTGCTTTTATATTTGATAACTATAGAGATTGTAGAGTCTTTTGCTATTGCGCTTATTATGTTTTTGTTTTGTGAACTTAAATAATTTGTACCTCCTTTCATCATCATCTAGCGCACTTAATTTTGTTGTACTTAACTTATGCTGCTATTCTATAGCCTAGTTTTGCAAGCTTACTCTTTATCGGGCTTGTTCATGACACATGTGTTATTGAGGCCTGATCAACCCCACTAATACAAGTGTCTATTCAGAATCAGTGTATTACGGTCTGATCAACCTTAGTGCATTTTGATTCGCACTTCGCACGACTACTTTATGTGGATTGAGATATATAGTTGACTAGTATACTTGCCCCTAAATATGTCCGAGCATATCGCATCAGTTACATAACTGTACTAATACGAGCATGCGAACAAATGATTACCAGAATAGAATTTTAATCCATAACTGCTTGACAATTCTCATTTAAATTCTTTAAACGCCTTGCTCCCTATACTTCTGTTCTATCACCTCACCCTTGAAATCTTTATTATTGATCTTCGTCTTCCCTTATTTCGGAAAGACGGAATCTTGTGCTTGGTATAAGTTGATATATAGATAGTACTAGATATACCCCTCAGACCGGTCGAATTGATGATGACCCTTTATGATTAAGGGAATACCATAGGTGATGTGTTTGGTGTTAAAGACTTAAGGATTCAATACCATGATTAAATAAGTTGAGACATAGTTTTATTTGATGTATAGCCTTAGATGATAGATGGGTAAATTCTAAGTTGGGTAGAGACTGCAATGTTCATTTGAGAGGAATCCTGTAGACTGTAATCAAGTGAGATTGGATAGAGAGAACCCTACCATATTTTAATTTCGAGGACAAAATTTTTATAAGTTGGGTAGATTGTAAACCCCCTGAATTTTCAAAAATATTAAACTTGGATTTTTCACAATTTTCTGGGAATTTTTCGTAATTAAAATAAGGGTTTTAAATTATTAAATAATTTTTAATTGATAATAAATAATATTAAAATATTATGGAAATAATATTTTTGGGTGTAAAATGAAAACCTGGACTTAGGGTAATTTTTCTGGAATTTATCAGGCCCCGAACCTATTTTTAAATCACCTAAAACTATTTATCTAATTATTTATTTATTCATTTATTTATTTATTTATTTATTTATTAATCTAATTATTATTATTTTTATATAAAACCCATTAGCCCGCGGCCCAATTCGGCCCAGCCTGGCCCAACCTGGCCCACAGGCCGCCCAGCCCACCCGCCTATCGGGTCGGGTCCACCCGAACCCGACCCGCACCGCTACCTCTCTCCCCCACGACCGGCTCCCTCGTCCCGCGTCTCCCGGCGCTCCGGCCGCCCGCTCGGCCACGCACCACTCCGCTCCATACCCCACGTCGACCCCCTCTCCCCTCCGCCTCCTCCGTCCCGCTCGAGCTCCCCTCCAGCACTATAAAATCCCTCACCGATCTCCCCCTCCACCGCCATAGCCACCACTCGCCACCACCGGCTCCGCCTCCAGCGCCGCCGTGCCCGCCGTGAGCCGCCACCGCTTCATCCCCCTCCTCCTTCTTCCTCCCCTCTCCTCCGCCTGCCTCCGGCCACCTCGACGACGAGCAGCAGCGGTAGCAGCTTCGGCCGCTTCCCGCGCCGCCTCCGCCACCTCCCAGCGGGCCGTCGTGTCACGACCCACACCCGGAAAATCGGGCATGAGTCGTGGGTACGTCCAGCCTACGCCGCAGCATCGGCGGTAGAACGCTGTCTAGGTCAACTATCTAGATAATAATCTCACACAAAAATCGGCCATGACCTCTCCAAAAGGAGGGCAACCACACAATCAAAATATATAAACCTGTAAGATCTCAACTCCAAACGGAGGAGAAATATCAAATGATAATTACAATATACTCAATCACGAATCTAAGCACGATAAGATAACACAGAGATCTAACAACTATAAAGTCTAACCAACAACAACTACTACAACAACCACAACATCAAATAATAACACAACAATATCCAAAATAATATACAAGCAAGGTCTCAATCCAAAACTGGAGACAAATCCGGTACTAAAAGCTAATAAAACAACAACAAGGTCCTAGTGATCCCGGCTACCAACCCGGAAATCACCCCTAAGCTAGAGGGTCCCTCTCTGCACCATTGACAGGCTCAGGTCCATAAAACGTCGGACACCAATCCTCCGGATACTCTGAAAAATATGTCCAGTCAGGACTGGAGCAAGTACATCTCTAACAGCAGTTCCATTTAAATGATAAAAACTATAAAACAGTCATAGCAAGTAGCAAGAAGAATGAAGCAAGTATGAAACAAGAAATATATAAATCACTGGTGCATAAAGGTAAAGATGCATGGGTATCAGAGCAAGATAGTAATAACTGCAATATACAGGAAATCTAAGCTAAGATCAAGTCCGTGCACATGAACGTGTAGTGAGTCCAGCATGAAATACATGTAGTGAGTCAAGTCCAGAAACATGTAAGTGAGACCAGCAAGAAATGCAAGTGAGTCCAGACTATAAAGAATGAACTCGGTGTCTTTGAAATACTTGTTTCGACATGTAAACGGCTAGGGGTAAGTACGGCTCACCGCGCACTGGGTGCGCGGCTGCTATCATTCCAGATTAGACCAGAGGGAGTGATTCCTGATGATGCCAGATAGGAATGTTTACATGTCTACTCGAGTATTTTCCCGCCCCGACTAATACAAGTAGATCCAAGACCCGACACGCAAATCAAGATGAGTCCAGCCTGTACATGAATGATGCCTGTAGTGATGCCTGTAGGTGATGCCAGTAGTGATTCCAGAATAGAGGCCAGAAACATGAAATGTACGTGTCGCAAGTAAATGAATCCAGAAATATCAATCAGTGTCCCGTGTTGTGCCAGAATAATCAGATGATACTATACTAGAAGCTGAATCATAATAATTATCAAATAATGAAAACTATCAGAGAATGTACTCGCCTGACGTCCTGAGCAACTGGCGATCCGAACTGGTGTCGCAAGGACCTAATGCGAAAAGCAAGGTTAAACAGGGTTCTAATGAGTTAAACAGATATAAAATAATTTAAAAATAGGCTTCTAGGGTCGTTCTAGGTCAAACGGGTCAAACCGGTGAAATCTGGGTCAAAAAGTCAACTCTAGGTCAAAACTAGGTCAAAAGTTGACTTTGGCGGTCAACCGAGTCAACTACGGTCAAGTCTGGGTCAAACTAGGGTGCTCCTGAAATTCTAGGTCAAACCGAGGTCATTAAGCTAGAAAACTCTCAAACTCGCCTCCTTGAGATACCGGGTGTAATGCCCCGTTCCCCCCTATTCGGAGAGCGCGGCCAAGGAATACTTACGACCGTCCGAACGGGACAGATTGAATTAAGATCCTTTCCTCGTTATGGATTGGTTTCTTCGGAATCAGGTCCCATATACAACGGACTGTGCCTCGAGGATGGACTCGGCGGCAGAGTCGAGAGGGGCCTTTCCGTTGCGTTGGTTTCTTGTCCGTTTTCGTGCCGCTTGGATGCTTTCTTGTTGGTTTTATGACTTGCGTTTTCTTGAACGGTTTCAATGGATTTCATTGCTTTCGTTCTTAGGATTTCGCATTTCGTATCGACCCTTGGAGACCGAAGCAGGAGGTATTGATCATCCGTTGGTGCGTGCAGGTGATCGTGTAGACGACGCGCGAGCGGAGTCTTAGGGACCTCTTCTTCTTCTTCCTATTCAACAAACTTGTGAGTGGCTCTATTTCGATAAGCACCTTCTTTCCAAGGGCTCCGTTCATAATAAAAATTGACTCAGTTGGGCATTCAATCAAACGATACCAATTAAGTAACAAGTTGGATAACAAGATAAGATAAGAAGTAGGCTTGGAACACCCATTGCTTGTCATACAAACCTTGCATAAATTTATTGATACATGCATGTTCGTTGGGTGTTTAATGGGTTGGTATCTATTGATAGTTCAAAGTGTTCTTCTATAAACTGCTGCATGTTATTTCATATAACTGTTGGTTGATTATGATAGTACAGTAAAGCAGTTTCATACATGATGTTCTTTAAATGGCTAGTAAGTAAATCTATGAGGTAGAGTCATAGAAATGGTCATGGGAATTCTTGTGCACAAGGGATCCAGGTTCCTGCGAGCGGTGCCGGGGCACCGGGCCGTCTCGACCCGGGCGGAATCTACTTTCTTAGTCCTGGGAGCGGGGAATTGTAGCGGGGCTAGCTACCCGCGCTGCAAGCGTCGCCGCCAGCCCAGACTAAACCCATGATGGCTCCTAAACAACATAGAAAGATGTTGTGTATATTTAAACTGTGCAGACTAACTATGTCTTCGTGGCAGGGAAGGCTATGGTAAGTTGTACAGGTGGTTCAGACGAGACAGGTAAAGTCACCGAACGGTGGCATGGGAAGTTATGTTATTTTGTTCTTGCATACCTGCTAAATGAAATCTGATCTAGGCAAGAATAGAAACCCACCTAAGCAAATAATTGTAGCATACTCATTAGATCATATCTCTTGAGCTTGGTAAAGTTGAGCAGCTAGCCTTCACCAGTACTTTCCGAAGTACTGACCCTCGTTGTAGCAGGTTCCCCGGCGCAAGGCGACGCGGCGAGGAACTGAAGCTCACTCCGAACATTTTGGGATCCTTGGCGGGTCGTGGCCAAGACTTTTGAAGGCTCAAGCTCGAAGCCTTTCACTCTCTCTCCGTTGCTGAATATCGCTAAGGCGATGGTGCTTACTCGCACCCAAGGTGGATTTTGTGTTTTTGAATCTATGTAAAGGGACATAATGTATGGATCGGCTATCTCATTTTGCGTCCAAGTCTGTAAGCCCGTGGGCATTTTATACTTTTGAGTCAAGCAATGTAAAAAGATGTTCATTATGAATAAAAGAGAAACTTTTCTATGCCTCAACCTTGTGTTATCTTATATGTCTACTCTGTTGCATTGTTCTAAAAATATCCTTATGCCTAAGGCCTTGTGCACGCGCGCCCTACGCGTGCACGGCATCACGCCCGGGGGACGATTATCGAATAGCCGAAATCGGGGCGTGACATATTGGTATCAGAGCATGCTTCAGATCCTTTGATCTCACAAGAAAGTTTCTAAAGAGGACCTTGTTCCTTTCGAGTAGACCCTTGAAATCGCTTGGCCAAAATGAGATACGTTCCATACAGTGAGTCCATAATATACCTTGAGACTAATACAAGTTACTTTCCTTTCAAGGAACGACTTCCGAGCCGGGTGCACAAGCGCAGATGGTGGCGCAAGTGCAAGCGAGTAGTTCAGGCACCTCGGGCAGCTCTGGGAGTCCAGCTGCCGCACCCTCTGCCGATCCGTTCGAACGAATGATGCGTTTGATGGAGACGCAACAGAAACAAGCTGAACTACGGCAGAGTCAGTTTGAGTCACGGATTGAAGCTCAATTCGTGGCGCAGCGACTTCAGGCGGATACACAGCAGAAGCAGATGAATAGTCTGCAAACAATGGTGACGAATATGGTCGCCAACAATCATTCTGCATCCGCCCCCGCAACCGTGCCTATAGTGGCCGAAGCCACTGGACCGCAAAATTCTCAGGGTACCTTACCTTCAGGCGAGAATGGGTCGATCGTGTCGATATCAGAATTCAAGAAGATGTGCCGTGCTACGTTTAAAGGCACCGAGGACCCTTCCTTAGCGATGGATTGGCTGGTCGAGTTGGAGGACCACTTCGAAGCGCTGTGCCTAGACGAGACCAAGAAGGTAGCGTGTGCTCAACTTCAGCTCCGACAAAATGCACATGATTGGTGGGATGTGCACAAGCAAGCTATTCTGAGTGAAGGTGGCACAACGGCTATCTCCTGGTCCGTGTTTCGCAAGGCCTTCGTGGAGGAATACCTTCCACCCGCCGTCCGTCGCGAAAAGGAAGACGAGTTTGCACTACTGAAGCAGGGGGACATGACGGTGCGTCAATACGCTTCAGAGTTCAACCGACTTGCAAAGTTTGCCAAGTCTCAGCTCGCCGATGCCGAAAGTCGTGCCAGAAAGTTCGAGCTTGGACTACGACCTTCTATCCGTGCTCACGTAGTAGTGACTCAATATCGTACCATGCGGGAGTCCTTGAATCATGCACTGTCCCTAGAGTCGCAGTATCCTCCAGTTAGCACCGGCGCTGTGCAAAATCACAATCACAAGCGTCCTGCCAACACAGGAGGAAACAACGCGCATAAGCGCCACAATAATAACGGCGGCTCCCAAGACTCGAATCAGGGAAAGAAGCAAGGACAAAAGTGTGCCTACTGCCGCAAGCCAGGACACCACATCAGCGAATGTCGCGCGAGCAAGGGAGGATGTTTCAGTTGTGGCAAGATGGGCCACATTGCTCGTAATTGTCCAACCCGTTCCAACGATCCATCTTCACACCGTCCGCAGCAGAATAATGACTCAGCTCAGGGTCAGGGGCAAACTCAACGAGCAAACCAGGCACCGCAAAACGCTCAGGGCCGAGTCTATGCCTTGACTCGGGACGAGGCACTCGCGTCAAACACGACGGTGTCAGGTATATTACTTTTTAATAATGTACCTGCTCGAGTATTGTTTGATTCTGGTGCAACACATAGCTTCATTTCGGCAGATTTTGCCGCCGAACACACATTCCCTATGACACCGCTAGGCTTAAACCTAAGTGTTAGCACTCCTTCGGGAGTAGATCTATCGGCTCGCTTAGTCTGTCGTGAAGGTAACATTTGCATCGGGGGACGGAGATTGTCATTAGATGCGATAGTTCTAGACATAAGGGACTACGATCTTATTCTGGGGATGGATTGGCTTGGCGCTTGTTCAGCTACAATCGACTGTGCGAAAAAGGAAGTCGTGTTTCGTTTGCCTGGCGAGACCGAGTTTTGCTTCACGTGCAGTCCTGAGTCGAAAGCGTCGAATGCCTGTATGGTGATCTCAGCAATGTCTGCTCGACGGATGATTCACTCCGGCTGCGAAGGGTACTTAGCGTCCGTTCGAGACACTCGGCAAGATTGCGCAAACGTTGAGTCTATCCCCGTTGTGGCGGATTTTCCTGATGTGTTCCCCGACGAGTTGCCAGGCATGCCGCCCGATCGAGAGACAGAGTTTACTATAGACACGTTCCCAGAAACTCGACCAATTTCCAAGACACCGTATCGAATGGCCCCGGCAGAATTGAAAGAGCTTAAAGTACAGTTGCAAGACTTGCTAGATCGAGGATACATTCGGCCTAGTGTATCTCCGTGGGGTGCCCCGGTACTATTCGTGAAGAAAAAGGATGGCTCGTTGCGGCTCTGCATCGACTATCGAGAATTGAATAAAGCAACCATTCGTAACCAGTATCCTCTTCCAAGAATAGACGATCTTTTCGATCAGTTGCAGGCTGCCACGGTATTCTCTAAAATTGATCTCCGTTCGGGCTATCACCAACTGAAGATCAAGCAAGACGATGTGCCAAAGTCAGCTTTTCGAACTCGCTATGGCCATTATGAGTTCCTGGTGATGCCGTTCGGACTAACCAATGCCCCCGCTGCCTTTATGAGTTTGATGAACCTTGTGTTCCGGCCCTATCTCGATAAGTTTGTAGTAGTATTCATCGATGATATCTTGGTGTATTCGAAGAGTAAAGAAGAACATGCAGAGCACTTGCGGACCGTGCTACAAACTCTTCGGGACAACCAGCTATATGCTAAGCTGAGTAAGTGTGAATTCTGGCTAAGTAGTGTATCTTTCCTCGGGCACATCATTTCTGCAGGAGGCATCTCAGTCGATCCGAAGAAGGTGGAGGCCATTGTCGAGTGGAAGCGACCTGCATCCGTTAGCGAGATTCGAAGCTTCCTCGGGCTAGCGGGCTACTACAGACGGTTCGTGAAGGATTTTTCCAAACTTGCATTACCTCTGACTCGCCTCACACAAAAGGGAGTCGCATTTGAGTGGTCCGCCGACTGCGAAGCTTCGTTTAAAGAGTTAAAGCATCGCCTCACCTCTGCCCCGTTACTTGCACTACCAGACGAGATCTCAGGATTTCAGATATTTAGCGACGCGTCGGGGCAAGGTTTGGGGTGTGTACTTATGCAGCGAGATCGAGTGATAGCCTATGCCTCCAGGCAACTGAAGAAGCACGAGAAAAATTATCCTACACACGACCTGGAGTTAGCGGCAATTGTCTTTGCCCTGAAATTGTGGCGACACTACCTTTATGGAGTGCCTTGCCGAATTTATACTGATCACAAGAGCTTGAAGTACCTATTCACCCAGACGGACCTCAACCTTCGTCAGCGCCGTTGGCTAGAATTGATAAAAGATTACGACTTGACGATAGACTACACACCTGGAAAAGGGAACGTTGTAGCGGATGCTCTGAGTCGGATCTTCGTTGGATCTCTGTCAGTCGATCGCAGGTTACGAAGGGACTTAGAAGAGATGGGCATCGAACTCCGAATTCGATATCGTGGCGCGCGGGTCGCTCAAATGCGATTCGTACCCAACCTAATAGAGCGGGTCACATCTACTTAGAAAGACGACCCTTTCCTAAAGAAGATGCACGAGCAGATTCTAGCGGGGAAGGCGAAGGACTTTGAAGTAGATGAAAATGGGGCGTTGCGGGTAAAAGGAAGGCTATGCGTCTCCGATGATTCAGAACTTAGAAAGGAGATCCTTGCGGAAGCTCATTACGCAGCCTATATGATCCATCCCGGGAGCACGAAGATGTATAAGAATCTCCGAACGACCTTCTGGTGGCACGGCATGAAGAAAGATGTTGCACTCTTTGTGTCCCAATGCATAACTTGTCAAAGGGTGAAAGCAGAGCATCAGAGGCCGGGCGGGGAAATGCAAAATCTTGCTATCCCGGAATGGAAGTGGGAGCACATCTGCATGGATTTCATTGTTGGCCTGCCAAGGACGCAACGGGGGAACGACGCGATCTGGGTTATCGTCGACCGGTTAACCAAGTCTGCACACTTCCTTGCCATCAAAAGTACTTGGAGCGCCGATCGCCTCGCCCAGACCTACCTTGACGAGATAGTCCGACTGCATGGAGTGCCAGTTTCTATAGTATCAGATCGGGACGGGCGATTCATCTCGCGTTTCTGGGAGAGCCTTCAGCTGGCGATGGGGACCAAGTTGAAGTTCAGCTCAGCCTATCATCCACAAACCGATGGTCAGACGGAACGAGTGAATCAGATACTAGAAGACATGTTGCGCCTCTGCGTGATCGATTCGAAGTCAAGTTGGGACGTCTACCTGCCGCTGGCCGAATTTGCATACAATAATAGTTATCAGTCCAGCATCGAGATGGCTCCGTACGAGGCTTTGTATGGGCGGAAGTGTAGGTCACCAATCTGCTGGGACGAAGTCGGAGAACGGCAAATCCTAGGGCCGGAGCTGGTTGAACAAACCGTACAAAAAGTTCGGTTGATTCGTGAACGGTTGAAGACAGCACAAAGCCGACAAAAGAGTTATGCCGATGCTCGACGTCGCCCCCTTGAATTCTTTGAAGGGGATCATGTGTTCTTGAAAGTCTCGCCTATGCGCGGAGTTATGCGATTCGGAGTAAAAGGAAAGTTAAGTCCAAGATTTGTTGGACCGTTTGAAATTCTCAAACGGGTTACTCCGGTCGCCTACCAAGTTGCTTTGCCGCCTGCCCTATCAGAAGTACACAATATTTTTCATGTTTTACAGCTGAGAAAGTTTGTACACGACCCGAACCACATAGTCGACTTGGGTCAGTTGAATCTGCAAGCGGACTTGTCGTACGCAGCAGAGCCTGTCCAAGTTTTGGATCGTAAAGAGAAGCAGTTGCGGAACCGAACCGTCTCGCTAGTGCGCGTCCTGTGGCGGAACCACTCGGTCGAGGAGTCGACCTGGGAACTTGAAGCTGATATGAGGGAAAGGTTCCCCTCATTATTCCTTAGGGGTAGGTTCTATTCCTAAGTTTCAGGACGAAACTTTCTTTTGGATGGTTATGATGTAATGCCCCGTTCCCCCCTATTCGGGGAGCGCGGCCAAGGAATACTTACGACCGTCCGAACGGGACAGATTGAATTAAGATCCTTTCCTCGTTATGGATTGGTTTCTTCGGAATCAGGTCCCATATACAACGGACTGTGCCTCGAGGATGGACTCGGCGGCAGAGTCGAGAGGGGCCTTTCCGTTGCGTTGGTTTCTTGTCCGTTTTCGTGCCGCTTGGATGCTTTCTTGTTGGTTTTATGACTTGCGTTTTCTTGAACGGTTTCAATGGATTTCATTGCTTTCGTTCTTAGGATTTCGCATTTCGTATCGACCCTTGGAGACCGAAGCAGGAGGTATTGATCATCCGTTGGTGCGTGCAGGTGATCGTGTAGACGACGCGCGAGCGGAGTCTTAGGGACCTCTTCTTCTTCTTCCTATTCAACAAACTTGTGAGTGGCTCTATTTCGATAAGCACCTTCTTTCCAAGGGCTCCGTTCATAATAAAAATTGACTCAGTTGGGCATTCAATCAAACGATACCAATTAAGTAACAAGTTGGATAACAAGATAAGATAAGAAGTAGGCTTGGAACACCCATTGCTTGTCATACAAACCTTGCATAAATTTATTGATGCATGCATGTTCGTTGGGTGTTTAATGGGTTGGTATCTATTGATAGTTCAAAGTGTTCTTCTATAAACTGCTGCATGTTATTTCATATAACTGTTGGTTGATTATGATAGTACAGTAAAGCAGTTTCATACATGATGTTCTTTAAATGGCTAGTAAGTAAATCTATGAGGTAGAGTCATAGAAATGGTCATGGGAATTCTTGTGCACAAGGGATCCAGGTTCCTGCGAGCGGTGCCGGGGCACCGGGCCGTCTCGACCCGGGCGGAATCTACTTTCTTAGTCCTGGGAGCGGGGAATTGTAGCGGGGCTAGCTACCCGCGCTGCAAGCGTCGCCGCCAGCCCAGACTAAACCCATGATGGCTCCTAAACAACATAGAAAGATGTTGTGTATATTTAAACTGTGCAGACTAACTATGTCTTCGTGGCAGGGAAGGCTATGGTAAGTTGTACAGGTGGTTCAGACGAGACAGGTAAAGTCACCGAACGGTGGCATGGGAAGTTATGTTATTTTGTTCTTGCATACCTGCTAAATGAAATCTGATCTAGGCAAGAATAGAAACCCACCTAAGCAAATAATTGTAGCATACTCATTAGATCATATCTCTTGAGCTTGGTAAAGTTGAGCAGCTAGCCTTCACCAGTACTTTCCGAAGTACTGACCCTCGTTGTAGCAGGTTCCCCGGCGCAAGGCGACGCGGCGAGGAACTGAAGCTCACTCCGAACATTTTGGGATCCTTGGCGGGTCGTGGCCAAGACTTTTGAAGGCTCAAGCTCGAAGCCTTTCACTCTCTCTCCGTTGCTGAATATCGCTAAGGCGATGGTGCTTACTCGCACCCAAGGTGGATTTTGTGTTTTTGAATCTATGTAAAGGGACATAATGTATGGATCGGCTATCTCATTTTGCGTCCAAGTCTGTAAGCCCGTGGGCATTTTATACTTTTGAGTCAAGCAATGTAAAAAGATGTTCATTATGAATAAAAGAGAAACTTTTCTATGCCTCAACCTTGTGTTATCTTATATGTCTACTCTGTTGCATTGTTCTAAAAATATCCTTATGCCTAAGGCCTTGTGCACGCGCGCCCTACGCGTGCACGGCATCACGCCCGGGGGACGATTATCGAATAGCCGAAATCGGGGCGTGACACCGGGATACCCTCGGTATCCGATACCTCAACCTAGGCTACGCACCCCGCCTAAACCCGCTAAAACCTATGCTAGCACGCGTAAATATATACACATATATATATAAAAATTACTCCAATACTATTCCTAGGCTATTGCTCAAAAACCCCGCTCGAAACCCAATACCTTGGTTATCTCAAGGTATTGAGATACCTCGGTATCTCAAGGTATTGAGGTTTCGCTCTAAAACCCTCTAACTAGCTACCTAGCTATTAATTACATACCTAGATATTAATCTAGGCTAGGTAATATAGATATCTACCATATTTATATATATCTAAGTAGGTATCTACCTATATATACAGATATCCACACAAATATACCCAAATACCCAATACCTTACCTTACCTTACTCATAAATATATATATATATAACTATAGGTATATAGATATCTATATCTTAGATAGATATATCTAAGTATCTAGCTATCTACCTATCTAGTATCTAGAAACCTAACTATCTACCTATCAATTACCTATCTATCTATCTAATTATCCATCTACCTATCTAAGAATCTATTTATCTAACTATCTATGTATCTATTTAACTATTTACCTTGTTATCTATCTATCTAAATATCTATCTACTACCTATTTACCTATCTATCAACCATCTATCTATTTATCTATCTAACATATACCTATTTATCTATCTATGCATATATCTAACTAATTATCTATTTATCTATCTAACTAACTATCTATCTAACAAATCTATTTATGTATCTAAATGTCTAACTATCTACCTATCTCTCTAACTATCTATGAATCTATCTATCTATCCAAGTATCTATCAATCTATCTATCTACTTATATATATATCAATCTATCTTCTCCCTCACTAGCCCTCGCTAACACGCTGCTGCTGCTCTTGCTCCGCACCTTGCTGCTGCTCGCTGCTGCAAACTGCTGCTGTGGCTGCTATGCTGCTGCTAGCTGCTGCTACTGCAGCTTTGCTGCTGCTGCTGCAGCTTCCTGCTGCTGTGCAGTGCGCAGCGCACTGCACGCTGCTGCTGCTGCTGTGCAGGTCCAGTCCCCCCCCCTCTCTTCTCTCATACACCCACACACACTCACAAACACACTAATACACACACTCACACACAAATATATACATAGCTATAAATATGTATAAACAGACATATTAATATATATATACACACATACAAATATATATATATATATACATATCAATACACACACACACTCTAAGACATATATATATACACACACACATTCAAATATATATATACATATACACACAAGCACACTTACACATATACATATATATATATATACACATAGACATATACACCCACAAGCACATAGATATAAATACACACACCCATATATATAAATATATATACATATTTACAAATACATATAAATATATACATATATATGTACATATATAAATATATATATATAAAGACACACACACAACCACAACACAACACAACACTCAAACCACACACCCCACTCACGCCCAACGACCCCGACACTCACCAACGCCTATAAATATATAAAATATAACTCGAAAACTCTAGCACACACTCCCCGATACTAATCCAACGTGCACACAAGCCCGAAACGAGAAAACCAAATCGAAATGGCCGTTCGGTCATTTCAACGAACACGTGGTGCGCGGCTCGGAAAACCTCCTGAAACGCACACCAAACGAACTCGGAATCGGCCCAAAATTTACCCACGTGCTCTACATGATGTCTAGATCCTAGAAAATGCACTCCCGTATCGATTCTAGGCCCGTGGCGGAAACGCACACGCACTTAGAATCGGCGACGACGAAAAGCCCCAAATTCGCCCGAAACGCACACTCCCGCATCCATCTAACCTAGGGCATCACCCAAAATTGGGCCAAATTCGGATTCCACCCGAAATTGACACAAAACCTAATGTTAAAGTCTCCAAACACTACCCAACTAGTTCCAACTTCCTCCCACGGGTAGCCTAAGGGTCTAGGAAGGTTCTAAACTATTAATTACACTATATAAAAGTAATTAGCAAGGAGAAAGTTAGAGTTTTACCTCTTGGGAGTTGGAATCCCAAGCCAAAGTCTCCAAATCTCTCCAAATTCACCTCCTACAAGCTTCAAGCCTCAAATCCAAGCTCCAACACCAAATCTAGGCTCTACCCACCTAGGTTGGGGAAAGATCTAGGGTTAGGGTTACATAAAGAAGAAGGAATGGAAGAAAGAAGGAAGAAAAGTGAACTTACTTGAAGTAGGAAGGAGAAAGGAAGAAGAAAAATGAGTGGAGAAGAAGAAGAAGTGAAGAAGAAGAGTGGGGGGAAGGGGAGCTGCTGTGCTTGCTAGAAATGCATGGGTCTGGGACAATGGGAACCGGCCACAAGCAAATATAAGGGTTCCCTAATTCTCCAATGACCAAAATGCCCTCATAACTAAGGTTTTGGGTTTCGGGGTTCCAAAATCACTCAAACTAGTTCCAAATCTCTCCCACTAACCTCTTAAAAATAAAATAAATATTTCTAAGCCCCAAAATAATTCTCACAAGGGTGTGGGCTGGGTCGGACATGGGTCCACTAGGGTCTGACATGGGTCCAGGCTAGCCAAAATCCTAAAACAATCAATAAAAATATAATACAATCATTAATTAATTATAAATACAATTAATTAAAAATAATGCATAATTAACCAAATTAAAAAAAAAATTACCCGGCTCTGGAAATGGGGTGGTGACAAGCCTATCCTCCTTAGAAAATTTCGTCCTCGAAATTTAAAGTCAATCACACTCCTCTAGGTCAAACCCCCAACAATCACAGTCAAGAAATTCTACCTAAACAACATACAAGATCAGGGTCCTACTGGTCGTGTTATCACAGTCTCAATCAGGGTCACTACACTATCTACCACAGCACAAAGAAAAAAGTCTAACAGGTACTAATGAAGCACACCACAGGAATGGAAAAGGACAGGAAGAAGAAACAAGAGACAGACCTGCTAACCCGACATCCGTAGCATCGGCCTCCTCGACCGTCAACGCATAAGCCCTGCCCTGCTGGGGTGTATCCCTCTGCTGGTGCGGGGCATGATGCTGTGCCACAGATGGCCTAGCTCCAACTCTCTGATCCTGTGCTCCACCCAATGGAGGTGCAGTAGGGCAATCTCGCATCTGGTGAGCAGCGGATCCACAGAACAAACACACCTTCAGCCTCCTCCTACAAACATCCCAGGTGTGTCCTGCCTTCCTGCAGTAGGCACAAGTGGGCACCCTCTGATCCTGACCCTGTTGCGCTGCCTTCTGCACATAGGGACGCTTAGCTGGTCCCGCACTACCACTGGCACTGCCTGAATCATCCCTGCCTCTCTTGGACTTGAGCTCCAAGTCATCCTCTGCTCTCTGAGCATCTCCTATATCTGCTCAAAAGTCGCCTCGCGGTCGCTCCTGATCAAAGACTTGACCGCCATAACCAAGCCCTTGCGAAACTTCCTCGCCTTTGCTGCCTCACTCAAGCCATCTACAAATCTGCCCAGACGGCAGAACTCCGCTGCGTACTCGTCCACCGTCATGCTCCCTTGGACGAGTGCCTCGAACTGGCTCTCCAAAGCACTGAGCGCCACATCTGGGAAAAACTTCTCCTTAAAAAGCCTCTTGAAAGCCTCCCAAGCAAGCCCTGGCGCTGCAATCCTCGTATCTGTACGATACCACGTCAAAGCAAGGTCGAACATCTGACTGCCCGCTGCCTCTATCTGCATGCTGTCTGGAATCTGTGCCAGCCTGAAGATCCCCTCGATCTGCTCTATCCAGTCATCCGCGTACAGGATCCCTTCTGTACCACGGAACTCCTTGGGCCGCATCCTCTGAAAGTCGATAATACTGCCCGGCCTCGGATGCTGAATCTGATCTGCCTGTGGCTGAACCTGTGCCACCCTATCCACTGCCGTCATGGCCACCTGGTGGGCGTTCTCAATGCCCAGCCTCATCACATCTACCTGACGGTGCTGCGCGTCCATCATCTCCCTGAAGAATGCAAACAACTGCGCGGCATCTACTGGAGCAGGAAGTGGTGGAGGAACCACCGGAACGACTGGGGTAGTCCTCGGATCGATAGGTGAAGGAGGATCCCCGAGAGAAGCAGATGCTCCCTCAACCGCAGGAGTGGTGAGTGGAGCGGTAGCAGCTGCCTGAATACGAGCTGGACGAGAGGTAGCAGACCTCTCCGAGGCAACTGCTGGAACGGTACGATGGGATCGTGTCTTCGGAGGCATCCTGAACACAGATCAAAAGAAGTCAATACGGCGCAAGATACGATATCATCAAAGAAGGACAGTAATATTTCAAAAGAAGCAATTTCAGAATAATTAGATTGGAATTGTTCCTAGTCGTGATTGAGTACACTCTCATCCTAGATCCTAGATCCTATAGCAGGCTCGCAGCAGTACAACTAAGTTGTTGTACCACCACGACATCGCACTAATTGCGAATCGAGACCTGCATGGGCCACCACCAAAAACGTGTCACGACCCACACCCGGAAAATTGGGCATGAGTCGTGGGTACGTCCAGCCTACGCCGCAGCATCGGCGGTAGAACGCTGTCTAGGTCAACTATCTAGATAATAATCTCACACAAAAATCGGCCATGACCTCTCCAAAAGGAGGGCAACCACACAATCAAAATATATAAACCTGTAAGATCTCAACTCCAAACGGAGGAGCAATATCAAATGATAATCACAATATACTCAATCACGAATCTAAGCACGATAAGATAACACAGAGATCTAACAACTATAAAGTCTAACCAACAACAACTACTACAACAACCACAACATCAAATAATAACATAACAATATCCAAAATAATATACAAGCAAGGTCTCAATCCAAAACCGGAGACAAATCTGGTACTAAAAGCTAATAAAACAATAACAAGGTCCTAGTGATCCCGGCTACCAACCCGAAAATTACCCCTAAGCTAGAGGGTCCCTCTCTGCACCATTGACAGGCTCAGGTCCATAAAACGTCGGACACCAATCCTCCGGATACTCTGAAAAATATGTCCAGTCAGGACTGGAGCAAGTACATCTCTAACAGCAGTTCCATTTAAATGATAAAAACTATAAAACAGTCATAGCAAGTAGCAAGAATAATGAAGCAAGTATGAAATAAGAAATATATAAATCACTGGTGCATAAAGGTAAAGATGCATGGGTATCAGAGCAAGATAGTAATAACTGCAATATACAGGAAATCTAAGCTAAGATCAAGTCCGTGCACATGAACGTGTAGTGAGTCCAGCATAAAATACATGTAGTGAGTCAAGTCCAGAAACATGTAAGTGAGACCAGCAAGAAATGCAAGTGAGTCCAGACTATAAAGAATAAACTCGGTGTCTTTGAAATACTTGTTTCGACATGTAAACGGCTAGGGGTAAGTACGGCTCACCGCGCACTGGGTGCGCGGCTGCTATCATTCCAGATTAGACCAGAGGGAGTGATTCCTGATGATGCCAGATAGGAATGTTTACATGTCTACTCGAGTATTTTCCCGCCCCGACTAATACAAGTGGATCCAAGACCCGACACGCAAATCAAGATGAGTCCAGCCTGTACATGAATGATGCCTGTAGTGATGCTTGTAGGTGATGCCAGTAGTGATTCCAGAATAGAGGCCAGAAACATGAAATGTACGTATCGCAAGTAAATGAATCCAGAAATATCAATCAGTGTCCCGTGTTGTGCCAGAATAATCAGATGATACTATACTAGAAGCTGAATCATAATAATCATCAAATAATGAAAACTATCAGAGAATGTACTCGCCTGACGTCCTGAGCAACTGGCGATCCAAACTGGTGTCGCAAGGACCTAATACGAAAAGCAAGGTTAAACAGGGTTCTAATGAGTTAAACAGATATAAAATAATTAAAAAATAGGCTTCTAGGGTCGTTCTAGGTCAAACGGGTCAAACCGGTGAAATCTGGGTCAAAAAGTCAACTCTGGGTCCAAAAAGTCAACTCTAGGTCAAAACTAGGTCAAAAGTTGACTTTGGCGGTCAATCGAGTCAACTACGGTCAAGTCTGGGTCAAACTAGGGTGCTCCTGAAATTCTAGGTCAAACCGAGGTCATTAAGCTAGAAAACTCTCAAACTCGCCTCCTTGAGATACCGGGATACCCTCGGTATCCGATACCTCAACCTAGGCTACGCACCCCGCCTAAACCCGCTAAAACCTATGCTAGCACGCGTAAATATATACACATATACATATAAAAATTACTCCAATACTATTCCTAGGCTATTGCTCAAAAACCCCGCTCGAAACCCAATACCTTGGTTATCTCAAGGTATTGAGATACCTCGGTATCTCAAGGTATTGAGGTTTCGCTCTAAAACCCTCTAACTAGCTACCTAGCTATTAATTACATACCTAGATATTAATCTAGGCTAGGTAATATAGATATCTACCATATTTATATATATCTAAGTAGGTATCTACCTATATATACAGATATCCACACAAATATACCCAAATACCCAATACCTTACCTTACCTTACTCATAAATATATATATATATAACTATAGGTATATAGATATCTATATCTTAGATAGATATATCTAAGTATCTAGCTATCTACCTATCTAGTATCTAGAAACCTAACTATCTACCTATCAATTACCTATCTATCTATCTAATTATCCATCTACCTATTTAAGAATCTATTTATCTAACTATCTATGTATCTATTTAACTATTTACCTTGTTATCTATCTATCTAAATATCTATCTACTACCTATTTACCTATCTATCAACCATCTATCTATTTATCTATCTAACATATACCTATTTATCTATCTATACATATATCTAACTAATTGTCTATTTATCAATCTAACTAACTATCTATCTAACAAATCTATTTATGTATCTAAATGTCTAACTATCTACCTATCTCTCTAACTATCTATGAATCTATCTATCTATCCAAGTATCTATCAATCTATCTATCTACTTATATATATATCAATCTATCTTCTCCCTCACTAGCCCTCGCTAACACGCTGCTGCTGCTCTTGCTCCGCACCTTGCTGCTGCTCGCTGCTGCAAACTGCTGTTGTGGCTGCTATGCTGCTGCTAGCTGCTGCTACTGCAGCTTTGCTGCTGCTGCTGCAGCTTCCTGCTGCTGCTGCATTGCTGTGCAGTGCGCAACGCACTGCACGCTGCTGCTGCTGCTGTGCAGGTCCAGTCCCCCCCCCCCCCCTCTCTTCTCTCATACACCCACACACACACTCCTATATATACACATATATATATATCTATATCTATATATATATATATATATACATACATATATATATACACACAAGCTCCTATATATATACATACACACACTAATATATCTACTAACACACAAAAACACTCAAACACATATCAACACACACACACATATAATTATATACATATATCTATATATATGTATAAACACCCATATATCTATATATATGTATATACACACTAATAGCTCTATATATATACTACTAGATACCTATATATATATACACTTATCTCTATTCTAACACACTCACTAACACACACACCTACACACTCACAAACACACTAATACACACACTCACACACAAATATATACATAGCTATAAATATGTATAAACACACATATTAATATATATATATATACACACATACAAATATATATATATACATATCAATACACACACACACTCTAAGACATATATATATACACACACACATTCAAATATATATATACATATACACACAAGCACACTTACACATATACATATATATATATACACATAGACATATACACCCACAAGCACATAGATATAAATACACACACCCATATATATAAATATATATACATATATACAAATACATATAAATATATACATATATATGTACACATATAAATATATATATATAAAGACACACACACAACCACAACACAACACAACACTCAAACCACACACCCCACTCACGCCCAACGACCCCGACACTCACCAACGCCTATAAATATATAAAATATAACTCGAAAACTCTAGCACACACTCCCCGATACTAACCCAACGTGCGCACAAGCCCGAAACGAGAAAACCAAGTCGAAATGGCCGTTCGATCATTTCGACCAATACGTGGTGCGCGGCTCGGAAAACCTCCTGAAACGTATACCAAACGAACTCGGAATCGGCCCAAAATTTACCCACGCGCTCTACACGATGTCTAGATCCTAGAAAATGTGCTCCCGCGTCGATTCTAGGCCCGTGGCAGAAACGCACACGCACTTAGAATCAGCGACGACGAAAAGCCCCAAATTCGCCCGAAACGCTCGTTTCTCCGTGACACGGCTTCCCGTGTCCGAACGGAGACACGCACTCACCCTCAAGACACCCGACAACGTCTACCTAGGTCCATCTAACCTAGGGCATCACCCAAAATTGGGCCAAATTCGGATTCCACCCGAAATTGACACAAAACCTAATGTTAAAGTCTCCAAACACTACCCAACTAGTTCCAACTTCCTCCCACGGGTAGCCTAAGGGTCTAGGAAGGTTCTAAACTATTAATTACACTATATAAAAGTAATTAGCAAGGAGAAAGTTAGAGTTTTACCTCTTGGGAGTTGGAATCCCAAGCCAAAGTCTCCAAATCTCTCTAAATTCACCTCCTACAAGCTTCAAGCCTCAAATCCAAGCTCCAACACCAAATCTAGGCTCTACCCACCTAGGTTGGGGAAAGATCTAGGGTTAGGGTTACATAAAGAAGAAGGAATGGAAGAAAGAAGGAAGAAAAGTGAACTTACTTGAAGTAGGAAGGAGAAAGGAAGAAGAAAAATGAGTGGAGAAGAAGAAGAAGTGAAGAAGAAGAGTGGGGGGAAGGGGAGCTGCTGTGCTTGCTAGAAATGCACTAGTCTGGGACAATGGGAACCGGCCACAAGCAAATATAAGGGTTCCCTAATTCTCCAATGACCAAAATGCCCTCATAACTAAGGTTTTGGGTTTCGGGGTTCCAAAATCACTCAAACTAGTTCCAAATCTCTCCCACTAACCTCCTAAAAATAAAATAAATATTTCTAAGCCCCAAAATAATTCTCACAAGGGTGTGGGCTGGGTCGGACATGGGTCCACTAGGGTCTGACATGGGTCCAGGCTAGCCAAAATCCTAAAACAATCAATAAAAATATAATACAATCATTAATTAATTATAAATACAATTAATTAAAAATAATGCACAATTAACCAAATTAAAAAAAAAATACCCTGCTCTGGAAATGGGGTGGTGACACGCCGCGTGCCCCCGCTGCCCCCGGCCCCTCCGCCTCAGCCCGGCCACCCCAAGCCGCCAGAGCTCCGCCGCAGGAAACCCTAACACTAACCCTAATTTTTCCCTTTGTATCCGACACGTGTCGGACACAACGCGGACATAGTAAATTTCGGATTTTTGGACCCTTTTCAGGTGCGTGTAACTTTCTCCTCACTGCCCCGTTTTTAATTCCGTAAATTGCATTACGAAGCCTGTATGACCCTCTCGGTGTCCGGGCAAACCGCTCTGGGCATCGCGTCCTGTAGTGATAGCACACCGCGGTCCAAAAATAGGAAACAATAATGCCCCGATTCACCCCGGAACTGGGTATGCCCCGCCAAACGGGATGACTTGGTCGCGCGCGGTCTTCACAGATACGTGCGCGCCATCGATACGGACGTGTGGGATTTTGCGGAAGTCGATTCAGGTGTGCGTGCACACCGGGATCAACGCGTATCCGCGGACACCGCCCCGTATCCGTCTTTTCTGAATCAAGCCCTAACTTTCTGTAAACACGTCGGATAGAAACGAAACTTGTGCCATCGGACTCGTAGCGATACGCTGGTCCTGTGACCCAAGTTTGGTTCGATTCTGAGAATGTTGACGAAATCACGTGTCGTGGGCCCCACAAGTCCCGCTCGACGGACGATTTTGTGATCGGCTCATCGAAATCTAATTCTGGAAATTTCGTTGGGTTCGTATCATCGTTCCTGACCTATTGACACTAAGTTTGGTGAATTTAGAGACCTTTGACCCTGACACATTTTTTGGTGCAAAGCGGGCCCACATGCGGACCCCATTTTGACCCAAAATTGTCGTTTTTGTCCTTGTCTCCAAATTGGACTCAAGGAAAGGCGTTTCTAGCTATTCGATACCTTCTGAGCATGATGGTAATGTTTATTTCAGCATCCGGACACATTTCTGGAAATTTCTCGAGAACAGAATCATAGTTGGGATCCAAACATCAGGCAAGTACCTGCACTTCAAGTTTAATCTTTATATTGTGATAATTAGTTCCTTGCTCTACTAGTACCATTGTATGATTACACTTAGTGTTGGGATTTGGAGTTCATGTCTTGCTTTTCATGTTGGGAGGGAGAATACTAGGAGACATGTAGTTTACCTTTCCCCCTGTCGTGACTGCTAGCTGTTGGTACGCGACTGTACCCTTAGCCTTATACTTGTTTATTCCTGACTGCTAGCCGTCTATGGCGGCCTTATTAGCCTTATAAACCCCTACATGCCAACTATGTATTCTAAATACACAATTTCACACACACATAGTTCTTGTTGTCTTGTTGTGTTCCATTTTCTTGTCTCATTATATTCCTGTTTTACTCATGTCCCTGGTTTATAGCAATTAATCCTGTTTTACTTATATTCTTGATTTTTTAGTGATTAATCCTTAGTTAATTTTACTACTTATTATGCATATTCTCATCGTGATGCTTAGTCAGTTTCTTTTCTACTTGTCATAAATATTTAGTTTAATCTTGTTGTGTATTGGTACTTTGCTCCTTTCCTGACTGGATCCGTTGATATTAGGCGATGATGAGGACTATGCCCCCACCTATTATGGTCCCTATGAGGTAGCAGGTGATACTTTTGAGGAGCCGGTTCCCACCCAGGAGACTACTTCTGAGGAGTAGTTAGCAGTTAGTTATTATTTTTCTTTCATCCTAGTAATCGGGTTTGTCCCCGATTTAATTTCTGGTTCTGTAATAAACTATGGATCTGGTTGTCACATTTTGATTATGAAATCTTAGCATTACTTTTCATGTTATTATCCTTGCCTACTTATTTTATTGTGAATGAGCTAGATTTAATTTAACTGTGAATATGACCTAGACAGCGTACTACCGCCGACACTGCGGCGTAGGATGGACGTACCCACGTACTCGTGCCCGAATATCCGGGTGCGGGTCATGACAAATAGCCTGTAGCCTGTGTGTCTCTCCCCACCCAATGTAACCACGCATATCATGACCATAACGTCTCATGTCCATGTCAAGCGGGATCATAGCTAATGCAACAAGTCATATGTATCTATGAATATAGTATCTCTGTCAAGTCCTGTATCCTATACAGAATCACCACGAATATCTCGGGAATATCCTGTCTCATGAACAGTGTCAAGTGTCCTGGGTCAAAGTGTACTTGGTAAGACAAGTACGAGAATATAAAGTGTCACGAATGTCCATCTCTAGATGACAATACCCAACACCGCGTACGGTGTTGGCACTCGACTAATAATCGGACGCTAAGTACGTCACACGGTCCTAGGTTAAGTATGCACAGCAATATAATGAAGCAAGAAAAAATATGTAACAATACTGCAGAGTTTGGCAAGGTACACTTGCCTGATGTTTGAATATCAATAGTCGTCCCGGTATTAGTGAATCCTGTGGGTACTCCTCCAAAAGCTGTAATAAACATCACCAACCATCTCAGAAGATGTCAAATAGCTAGAAATGCCTGTCCTTAAGTCCAATTTGAACACAGGGGCAAAAATGACATTTTCGGGCCAAAGCGGGATCCACTTGTGGGCCACTTTGCACCGAAAAGCGTGTCAGGGTCAAAGGTCTCCAATTTCCTCAAACTCTGTGTCTACAAGTCAGGAACGATGATACGAACCCAACGGAACTTCCAGAATTGGATTCCGATGAGCCGATCACAAAATCGTCCGTCAAGTGAAGCCGGTGGGGCCCACGATACGCGATTTTGTCAACATTCTCAGAATCGGACTAAACTTGGGTCACAGGACCAGCGTATTGCTACGAGTCCGATGGTGCAAGTTTTGTCTCGATTCGACATGTGTACACAAAGTTACAGCGTATTTCAGAATAGACGGATATGGGACGTTGTCAGCGGATACGCGTTGATTCCGGTGTGCACGCACATCCGAATCGACTTCTGCGAAATCCCACACGTCCGTATCAACATCGTGCACGTTTCGGTAAAGATCGCGTGCGACCAAGTCGTCCCGTTTGGCGGGTCTCACTCAGTTTCGGGGTGAAACAGGGCATCATTTTTCCTGTTTTTGGATCGCGGTGTGCTATCACCACAGGATGCGATGCACCGAGCGGATTGTACGGGCACCGAGAGGGTCATACAGTCTACGCGTAGCAACTGACAGAAACTAAAATGGAGTTACGAGGTGAGAAAAATTGGTACCTGAACAGGGCTCCGTGAACGCTGAATTCCACGTGTCCGAGGGTCAACTTCATGTCCTGGTCGAGAATTCCCGTGTCTGCCGTGAGTCTGAGCTAGGATTCCGACTCGGGGGCAGCGGGGACTTCACCGGAGGGAGTCGACGCGTCCTAGGGCGTCTGGGTGCTGGAAGGCTGCTGTGTCCGAAGAAATATGCAGTCGGGGTTGGCTCGTCGTCGGAGTCGAGGGCGGTGCTTTCTTCGTCGGACGGGGAGTTCACAGCGGGCCGGACGGGTCAGGGGGTTCACTGCCGAAGTGAGTCAGCCGGCCCGGGGGACTTAGTCGGCCGGACGGTGGCCGTGGGGTGGCTGCACCGCTGGGTCGGAAGAGGGGCTGCACAGGTCGGCGGAGGATGCACAGTGCGGGTCGACGGATGGGAAGAACCGCTCCGTCGGAGTCGAGTGCAGCCGCGGAGATGGCTAGGAAGGGTTGCGGCGACGGCGGGGCTCTGAATTCGAGGGTATTTATTTTGTCGGAACAGTAATCCCGAGGGGAATCCGACTTAGGGTTTCGGTTTGGATTCGGGTTCGGGTCGGGCGGGTCGCGGGTTGGGCAGACCCGATCCGACCCGTTAAGGTCAGGGGTCCGGTCCGGTTTGGTTGGACTGGGTTCAGCCCGGTTTGTTTTGGGTTTATTACGGTTTAATTATTAATAGTTTTTAGGGCTTTAAACGGGTTTTCGGAGTCCAATAAATTCACTAAAAATTACCCTATGTCCGGTTTTCTATTTTACATTATAAAATATTATTTCTATAATATTTTAAGATTAATTAACAGTAATTAAAAATTATTTTATTACCAAAGGCCTAGGTTTTAATTATAAAAAATTCCTAAAAATTCCAGAAAAATTGTGAAAAATCTAATTTAAAATTTCTTAAAAATCAGGGGGCTTACAGCTATCTTGGATAGTGCTGATGTGTTTGGCCTCTTCAGATTCGACTCCCTTCTAGTGATGCGCTCCATGCGTCGTGCTGCTGCAAGGACATCGGTATAAGATGTAGGTGCGACCGATCCAATCAATCTCTGGAGCTCGAACTTCAGTCCGTCAAAGAACTTCTCAGCTTTCTCTTCCTCGGTCGAGATCAATGTCGGAGCGAAGCGACTTAGGCGAATAAATTTCGCGTTGTATTCTTCCACTGTCATATTGCCTTGGATAAGTCGGTTGAACTTATCTCTAAGCTCTGACCGTGCAACTGCTGGAATGTACATCTCTTGGAAGAGTCTGGAGAACTCTTCCCATGTGACTCGGTCCTGTCCGAGCCTCCTTTCTTCTGCTAACCACCAGTGATGTGCATTTTCAATTAACTGCATTCTGACTGTAGTCATCCACTTCTCTCTCGAAAGTTCAGCGGCTTCCAACTGATGCTGTATGTTTGTGAGCCATTCATGAACTTCTGTTGGCCCTTCTTTACCAAAAAATGTGCGAGGCTTGAGATGACGAAAATTGGTGATAGATCCCGTCGCTGTTCGCCTCGCCGGTGGATTTGCCTGCTCCAATGCGGATACCAGGCTGGTTCTCAGATACTCTGCCTCCTGTCGATGTGCCTCTTGTTGAATCTGTTGCTGGGCTTGCATCATGGCATACATCATCTGGAACATCTGTTGCCCATCCATGGCTTGCCCTGGCAGGAAAACTGGCATCTGCGGAGTGAACTGTGGTGGAGGTGGGATGTCATCTCTCCGGAACCTTGGATTAGGCTGACCGGTTTGATCGCTCTGCGATGCTTGTCCTCCATTCCCTGGAGTCACTCCGTCTGTATAAGTAACCACAGCATCGTGTGGTGTATCCAAAGGGATCTCATCTCCGTTTCGGGGATCCATTACTCTGCAACCAGAAGATAAACTGTAAGAACGCACAGAGGAATCAACACAGGATGTAAATCAAGTAACAATTTCGAGTTCGATATAGAGTTCAACAATGGGTTAAATAATGGATGAGATCCTAGAACTTATCCTATCCTTAGGGCAGGCTGTTTCAGTCCCTAAGTTGAAACCGAACAATTTAGTCATAGACCTGCGTAGGCCACCACAAAAACTATGTCACGCCCCGGTACCAAAATACCGAGGGACTAGACATGTGGCAATGGCCAGCAGTACGCACCGATGGACAAACCCAATTTAATGGATCCATCAGGACATACTTAAGCTGTAAAATCAAGTCTACGACTACATGGCACAACTAATCTCATCCACACAAGATATATATAATATGATCCACAGAATAAATAAGAAATATAAATCATCAGCTAGTCTCACAAAGTGCTTCGGGGAACAACCCGATAAATATCTGATACAATGGTTCAACAGACCAGAAATAAATGACTGAAATAAATAAATAAATACTGAGCATGAACATGGATGCTCAAAAGAAGTCTTCTGCTACCACCTCATCCTCGGATGGCGGTACAGCTCCTGGATCAACTCCTGCTGCGGTCCCGTATACCTCGGGATAGATCTCGTCCTCAAATCCTGGGGACATAATCTGGATCCAGGTCCTCAGGGGACATAGCAAGGTACAAGAAAGCTCATACCAAAATAAATGCAGTGCAGTAAATAATGAAATAAATAGGGCAAATAAGTAACCATCTAAGTAAAAATGCAAGTGAGAGCAGCACGAGTACTCAGGCTGAGCCACTACAAGCTCTGTGTCGGGGAGCCGGTAGTGGTAATAACATGTAATGTGCCTAGCTCTGCTACGAGAGTCTACGGCCTCACAATAGTAGTAGATATATATAAAAAATAGCCTGTAGCCTGTGTCTCTCCCCACCCAATGTAACCACGCATATCATGACCATAACGTCTCATGTCCATGTCAAGCGGGATCATAGCTAACGCAACAAGTCATATGTATCTATGAATATAGTATCTCTGTCAAGTCCTGTATCCTATACAGAATCACCACGAATATCTCGGAAATATCCTGTCTCATGAACAGTGTCAAGTGTCCTGGGTCAAAGTGTACTTGGTAAGACAAGTACGAGAATATAAAGTGTCACGAATGTCCATCTCTAGATGACAATACCCAACACCGCGTACGGTGTTGGCACCCGACTAATAATCGGACGCTAAGTACGTCACACGGTCCTAGGTTAAGCATGCACAGCAATATAATGAAGCAATAAAAAATATGTAACAATACTGCAGAGTTTGGCAAGGTATACTTGCCTGATGTTTGAATATCAACAATCGTCCCGGTATTAGTGAATCCTGTGGGTACTCCTCCAAAAGCTGTAATAAACATCACCAACCATCTCAGAAGATGTCAAATAGCTAGAAATGCCTGTCCTTAAGTCCAATTTGAACACAGGGGCAAAAATGACATTTTCGGGCCAAAGCGGGATCCACTTGTGGGCCACTTTGCACCGAAAAGCGTGTCAGGGTCAAAGGTCTCCAATTTCCTCAAACTCTGTGTCTACAAGTCAGGAACGATGATACGAACCCAACGGAACTTCCAGAATTGGATTCCGATGAGCCGATCACAAAATCGTCCGTCAAGTGAAGCCGGTGGGGCCCACGATACGCGATTTTGTCATCGTTCTCAGAATCGGACCAAACTTGGGTCACAGGACCAACGTATTACTACGAGTCCGATGGCACAAGTTTCGTCTCGATCTGACGTGTGTACACAAAGTTACAGCATATTCCAGAATGGACGGATACGGGGCGTTGTCAGCGGATACGCGTTGATTCCGGTGTGCATGCACATCCGAATTGACTTCTGCGAAATCCCACACGTCCGTATCAACGTCGCGCACGTTTCGGTAAAGATCGTGTGCGACCAAGTCGTTCCATTTGGCGGGGCGCACTCAGTTCCGGAGTGAAACAGGGCATCGTTTTTCCTGTTTTTGGATCGCGGTGTGCGATCACCACAGGACGCGATGCACCGAGCGGATTGCACGGGCACCGAGAGGGTCATATATTCTACGCGTAGCAACTGACGGAAACTAAAATGGAGTTACGAGGTGAGAGAAATCGGTACCTGAACAGGGCTCCGTGAACTCTGAATTCCACGTGTCCGAGGGTCAACTTCGTGTCCTGGTCGAGAATTCCCGTGTCTGCCGTGAATCCGTGCTAGGGTTCTGACTCGGTGGCAGCGGGGACTTCAGCGGAGGGAGTCGACGCGTCCTAGGGCATCTGGGTGCTGGAAGGCTGTTGTATCCGGAGAAATATGCAGTCGGGGTTGGCTCGTCGTCGGAGTCGAGGGCGGTGCTTCCTTCGTCGGACGGGGAGTTCACAGCGGGCCGGACGGGTCAGGGGGTTCACTGCCGAAGCGAGTCAGCCGGCCCGGGGGACTTAGTCGGCCGGACGGTGGCCGTGGGGTGGCTGCACCGCTGGGTCGGAAGAGGGGCTGCACAGGTCGGCGGAGGATGCACAGTGCGGGTCGGCGGATGGGAAGAACCGCTCCGTCAGAGTCGAGTGCAGCCACGGAGATGGCTAGGAAGGGTCGACATAGCAAGGTACAGATAATACAAGCCAAATATAAGCAGTGCAGAAACCAATAAGCAATAGGGTAAACTATGTAACCAGCTAAGTGATAAATGCAATATGAGAGCAGCACAAGAAACTCAGGCTGAAACTACTACAAGCTCTGTGTCGGAGAGCCGGTAGCAGTGATATCATGTAGTTGTCCAGCTCGTAGTGAGACTTAAGACGCCGGCATAATATAACATCAACCTGTAGCCTGTGTATCTCTCCCCACCCAATGTAATCACGCATATCATGACCATAACGTCTCATGTCCATGTCAGCGGGATTATAGCTAATGCAGCAAGTCATAATGTCTATAAAATATCACTGTCAAGTCCTGTATCCTGTACAGAATCACCATGAATGTCTCAGGAAGACTCTGTCTCATGAATAGTGTCAAGTGTCCTGGGTTCTGGAGTACTTGATAAGACAAGTACGAGAATTATCGGGTCTCGATATCCATCTCTATGTGACGTTACACAACTCCGCGTACGGAGTTGGCACCCGACTGGTAATCGGTCGCTAAGTACGCCACTCGGTCCTAGGTTTTAACAGTTAAACAGGTTTATGTGCATTTAAACAAGAATTCAGGCAAGTTCTAGTACAGGAATTACTGCTAATGGCAAACTTTACTTGCCCACTGATGTATAAACAAGTCGATGAAAATAAATAGCAAGCTGCAGAGTTTGGCAAGGTACACTTGCCTGTGGTTCCGGCTCTGTTTGCAGTTCTGACTTCAGCTGGATTTGCAGGCGGTACTCCGGTTGCTGAAACAAACATCACCATCAGATCCAAAAAATATCAATCAGCTAGAAACACCTGTCCTTGAGTCCAGTTTGGAGACAAGGGCAGAAACGACAGTTTCGGGTCAAAACGGGGTCCACATATGGGCCCGCTTTGCACCGAAAAATGTGTCCGGGTCAAAGGTCTCCAAATTCACCAAACTTAGTGTCAACAGGTCAGGAACGATGATACGAACCCAACGAAACTTCCAGAATTGGATTCCGATGAGCCGATCACAAAATCGCCCGTCGAGCGGGGCCTGTGGGGCCCACGACACGCGATTTCGTCAACGTTCTCAGAATCGAACCAAACTTGACCCACAGGACCAGCGTATCGCTACGAGTCCGATGGCGCAAGTTTTATCTCGATCCGACATGTGTACACAAAGTTAGGGTGCGTTCCAGAAAGTACGGATACGGGACGATGTCCGCGGATACGCGTTGATTCCGGTGTGCACGCACACCCGAATCAGCTTCCGCGAAATCCCACACGTCCGTATCGACGAGGCGCACGTATCTGTGAAGACCACGCACGACCAAGTCGTCCCGTTTGGCGGAGCGTACTCAGTTCCGGGGTAAAACAGGGTCTGGTTTTTTCCTGTTTTTGGATCGCGGTGTGCGATCACCACAGGACGCGATGTCCCGAACAGTTTGTCCGGACACCGAGAGGGTCATACAGGCTTCGCAACGCAATTTGCGGAATCGAAAATGGAGCTACGAACAAAAAGTTACACATACCTGAAGGGGACCCGAAAACCGGGGTCGAACCGTGTCCGACACGACACAGGACACTGTGTCCTGTGTCCGACACAGTGAAATAGAATTAGGGTTAGGGTTTGCTGTGGCGGCCGGAGGCGGCGACTCTGCGGCGGCTCTGCGGCGGGGGAGGCCGGCCAGGCTAGGGCGGCGAGGCACGCGGCGGCCCAGGCGGAGGCGGAGGGCACGCAGGGGCGGCCGGAGGCGGGTCAGCGCTTGCTGCTGCGGCTGCTGTCGGCTGTGCTGGTCGCTGCGGCTGCGGTGGCCGCCGGAGGGGAAAGGAGGAGGACGGGGAGTAGGGGCTGGCCGGCGGAGGAGGACGGCAACGCTGTCTCGGCGAGGGCGGCGGGGAGCGGCGTCGAGCGGCGGACGGGGTAGGGGTAGCTGCCGGAGAGGGGGAAGTCGGGGCGGCTTTTATAGGGGCTGGGGGGGAGGTTGTCAGCCGTGGGAGGCGGAAGAGGGCACGTCGTGGCGGGCAGCGCGACGCGAGGCGGGCGGAGCGGCGCCGGATGCGGCGGGCACGGGGAGAGAGGGAGTCGTGGGGGAGAGAGAGGGGGCGGGTCGGGCTAGCGGGTTGTGGGTATGGGTCTGGGGGCCCGACCCGACCCGCTAGGGGCTGGGCTCGGTTGGGCTGGGCCGGGCCGGCCCAACGGGCCGCGGGCTGTGGGCTGGGCTCTAAAATAATAATAATAATAATAATAATGATAATAATAAAATCAGTAATTTAATTAATAAATAATTAATTGAATAGGTAAATACTTTTTAGGCATTTAAAAATATGTCCGGGGTCCGATAAATTCTAGAAAAATTGCCCTAAGTCCAGTTTTTCATTTTACACCCAAAAATATTATTTTTATAATATTTTAATACTGTTTAATATCAATGAAAAATCATTTAAATATTAAAATCCTGTTTTTAATTTACAGAAAAATCCCAGAAAATTCCAAAAAATTGTGAAAAATCCAGTTTTAAAAATTTTGAAAATTCAGGGGGTTTACAATCTACCCCCCTTAAGAGGATTGCGTCCTCGCAATCAAAGAATAACCGGTCAACAGAGATGACGCGGTTGCAAGTATCGTTCGAAACACATCACAAGATACTTAGGGAAATACCGTTTCCCTAAAATGAAAGTTATACACTTTCCAGAGAAAATCTAGTTACAGCAAGAGAATTACAACTTTTATGAAAACCAGGTTATTATTAACAAGTTACAAATTACTAGGTTGGGGCTGAGGTCACGAACCAGTAGGCACGAGCTACAACAAGACTAGAAACGGATAACTACGAATCACTTACGCGCATCAGCTACTCCACGAGTCTGCGCGTTCTCTACTGTCATCGCCAGGGCTTGTTCGCGTCCTTGCAGTCGATTCTTCTGCTGTTGAGCCTGCTGGAAGAGTATTTCCTGGGGTATCAAGGGTGGCCTCGGCTGATACCCTCCTGGAGCTGGTGGTAGGACTTCTTGAACTTTCGGTTGCGGTACTTCCAATGCTGGTACTGGTAGCGCTTGTTGTTTTACCCTTGGTGCTCTGTCTCGACGCTCAGGGCATTCCTTTAATAAATGCTGACTGGATCCGCAAACTATACATAATCTCTTCTTTCGTCTGCACTCGTCTTCAGTATGGCCTCGCTTGCGACAATATGGACAAACAGGTATTGTCTGCGGAGATACGTGAGGTCTTTTTGCAACTTCTTCTTGTGGTGCTCCGACTGGTGCTGACGTGGATGGCCGCTTCAGACTTGTTTCTCTCCTGATGACGCGCTCAATGCGTCGTGCTGCAGCAAGGACGTCCGAGTACGAAGTAGGTACAACGGATCCAATTAGTTTCTGTAGCTCAATATTTAGTCCGTCGAAGAATTTCTCAGCCTTCTCTTCTTCTGTCGGGATCAATGTTGGAGCGAAGCGACTTAGACGAATGAACTCAGCGTTGTACTCTTCCACCGTCTTAGAATCCTGGGTGAGGCGATTGAACTTGTCCCGAAGTTCTGATCGGGCGATAGCTGGAATGTACATCTCTTGAAAGAGTCTAGAGAACTCTTCCCAAGTGACTCGGTCTGGTCCGAGCCGCGCTTCCTCAGATAGCCACCAGTGATGTGCATTATCCGTCAACTGCATTCTGACGGCAGTCATCCAACGTTCCTTTGGAAGTTCAGCTGCTTCTAGTTGATGTTGAGTGTTGGTGAGCCACTCATGAACTTCAGTGGGCTCTTCTTTGCCTGAGAATGTACGGGGCTTCAGCTGTCGAAAGTCGGTGATAGAGCCTGTTGTTGGCCGTCGAGCTGGTAGGTTGGCCTGCTCCAGTGCAGTTATTAGGCTGCGACTCAACGCCTCTTGTTGAGCTTGCATTATTGCATAGACCATTGAAAACATCTGCTGTCCGTCCATGGCCTGCCCTGGTGGAATTATGGGCATCGATGGAGTAACTGGCGTCGTTGGTGGAATATCATCTTGCTGGATTCTCGGGGCATGTTGTTGAGCTGACTGTCCTTTATCTACTGGTGTTACTTCATCTTCGTTGGTTACCTCAGCAACTCATGGTGACGTTATGGGAGTCTCGTCGTTTCCTCGTGAATCCATAACCCTGCAACCAAAATAAACAATCAGAGGCGCACAGGAATCAAGGCAGGATGCAAGTCAAGGAATTAAATTCGAAGTCGATATGGATACCAAGAACGTTTTCAAGCAAGTGGATGAGATCCTAAACTTATCCTATCTTATTTGCAGGCCTGTTCGGTCCCTGAGTTAAAACCGAACAAATTAGTCGTAGAGACCTGCATGGGACACCACAAAAACTATGTCACACCCCAGTCCCAAAATATCGAGGGACTGGACACGTGAGCAATGGCCAGCAGCACGCACCGATGGACAACCCAATTTAATGGATCCATCAGGGCATGCTTAAGCTGTAGTCTAATAGTAAAATGTTACAAGACTCAGGTTATTCTAATCTCATCCACAACAGATAAACACAGATAAAGACAGGGTAATGCAAATAAAATAAGCTGATTTCAATAAATATCTCGGGAAACAATCCGAGAATATGTCTGGTACAACAATGCAAATAGACAGGAAATAATCAACTGGAAATGGAAAAAACTGACTACATACGGGCAATGCTCAGGAGAAGTCCTCTGGTGCGAGCTCGTCTTCAGGTCCTGGTACAGCTCCTGGAAGTGCTCTTGTACGGGGTGTCTCTGGATGTATCTCCTCGGCTATACCTGGGGACATCATCCATTCCAGGTCCTCAGGGGACATAGCAAGGTACAGATAATATAAGCCAAATATAAGCAGTGCAGAAACCAATAAGCAATAGGGTAAACTATGTAACCAGCTAAGTGATAAATGCAATATGAGAGCAGCACAAGAAACTCAGGCTGAAACTACTACAAGCTCTGTGTCGGGGAGCCGGTAGCAGTGATATCATGTAGTTGTCCAGCTCGTAGTGAGACTTAAGACGCCGGCATAATATAACATCAACCTGTAGCCTGTGTATCTCTCCCCACCCAATGTAATCACGCATATCATGACCATAACGTCTCATGTCCATGTCAGCGGGATTATAGCTAATGCAGCAAGTCATAATGTCTATAAAATATCACTGTCAAGTCCTGTATCCTGTACAGAATCACCATGAATGTCTCAGGAAGACTCTGTCTCATGAATAGTGTCAAGTGTCCTGGGTTCTGGAGTACTTGATAAGACAAGTACGAGAATTATCGGGTTTTGATATCCATCTCTATGTGACGTTACACAACTCCGCGTACGGAGTTGGCACCCGACTGGTAATCGGTCGCTAAGTACGCCACTCGGTCCTAGGTTTTAACAGTTAAACAGGTTTATGTGCATTTAAACAAGAATTCAGGCAAGTTCTAGTACAGGAATTACTGCTAATGGTAAACTTTACTTGCCCACTGATGTATAAACAAGTCGATGAAAATAAATAGCAAGCTGCAGAGTTTGGCAAGGTACACTTGCCTGTGGTTCCGGCTCTGTTTGCAGTTCTGACTTCAGCTGGATTTGCAGACGGTACTCCGGTTGCTGAAACAAACATCACCATCAGATCCAGAAAATATCAATCAGCTAGAAATGCCTGTCCTTGAGTCCAGTTTAAAGACAAGGGCAGAAACGACAGTTTCGGGTCAAAACGGGGTCCACATGTGGGCCCGCTTTGCACCGAAAAATGTGTCCGGGTCAAAGGTCTCTAAATTCACCAAACTTAGTGTCAACAGGTCAGGAACGATGATATGAACCCAACGGAACTTCCAGAATTGGATTCCGATGAGCCGATCACAAAATCGTCCGTCGAGCGGGGCCTGTGGGGCCCACGACACGCGATTTTGTCAACGTTCTCAGAATCGAACCAAACTTGACCCACAGGACCAGCGTATCGCTACGAGTCTGATGGCGCAAGTTTTGTCTCGATCCGACGTGTGTACACAAAGTTAGGGCGCGTTCCAAAAAGTACGGATACGGGGCGATGTCCGCGGATACGCGTTGATTTCGGTGTGCACGCACACCCGAATCAGCTTCCGCGAAATCCCACACGTCCGTATCGACGAGGCGCACGTATCTGTGAAGACCGCGCGCGACCAAGTCGTCCCGTTTGGCGGGGCGTACTCAGTTCCGGGGTGAAACAGGGTCTGGTTTTTTCCTGTTTTTGGATCGCGGTGTGTGATCACCACAGGACGCGATGTCCCGAACAGTTTGTCCGGACACCGAGAGGGTCATACAGGCTTCGCAATGTAATTTGCGGAATCGAAAACAGAGCTACGAACAAAAAGTTACACACACCTGAAGGGGACCCAAAAACCGGGGTCGAACCGTGTCCGACACGACATAGGACACTGTGTCCTGTGTCCGACACAGTGAAATAGAATTAGGGTTAGGGTTTGCTATGGCGGCCGGAGGCGGCGACTCTGCGGCGGCTCTGCGGCGGGGGAGGCCGGCCAGGCTAGGGCGGCGAGGCACGCGACGGCCCAGGCGGAGGCGGAGGGCACGCAGGAGCGGCCGGAGGCGGGTCAGCGCTTGCTGCTGCGGCTGCTGTCGGCTGTGCTGGTCGCTGCGGCTGCGGTGGCCGCCGGAGGGGAAAGGAGGAGGACGGGGAGTAGGGGCTGGCCGGCAGAGGAGGACGGCAACGCTGTCTCGGCGAGGGCGGCGGGGAGCGGCGTCGAGCGGCGGACGGGGTAGGGGTAGCTGCCGGAGAGGGGGAAGTCGGGGCGGCTTTTATAGGGGCTGGGGGGGAGGTGGTCAGCCGTGGGAGGCGGAGGAGGGCACGTCGTGGCGGGCAGCGCGGCGCGAGGCGGGCGGAGCGGCGCCGGACGCGGCACCGGACGCGGCGGGCACGGGGAGAGAGGGAGTCGTGGGGGAGAGAGAGGGGGCGGGTCGGGCTAGCGGGTTGTGGGTATGGGTCTGGGGGCCCGACCCGACCCGCTAGGGGCTGGGCTCGGTTGGGCTGGGCCGGGCCAGCCCAACGGGCCGCGGGCTGTGGGCTGGGCTCTAAAATAATAATAATAATAATAATAATGATAATAATAATAATAAAATCAGTAATTTAATTAATAAATAATTAATTAAATAGGTAAATACTTTTTAGGTATTTAAAAATATGTCAGGGGTCCGATAAATTCCAGAAAAATTGCCCTAAGTCCAGTTTTTCATTTTACACCCAAAAATATTATTTTCATAATATTTTAATACTGTTTAATATCAATGAAAAATCATTTAAATATTAAAACCCTGTTTTTAATTTACAGAAAATTCCCAGAAAATTCCAGAAAATTGTGAAAAATCCAGTTTTGAAAATTTTAAAAATTCAGGGGGTTTACAACGTTCAACTGATTTGGGAAGCATTCAAGGATCAATTCCAAATTGATAGTCACCCAGAATCTATCAAATCTTTTTGGGGATAAATGGAGAGAGCATAGAGTTTTTTTTTTTGAATTCCCGACATAACCCCCGGTGTCCGACGTAATGCTCGGTACTTTGTGCACACTGTATTGCATGCCTTTGGACCTACTGCCCCCAAACTCCAACCATTTATAAATAGAAAGAATAATACGCCCCCGTGGCTCAATCCACTGATCGTTTGCCACCTAGCCAGGATTTATACCTCTCCTTGGTAACCACAAGAGCCACTCGAGTTCGGTGGAGAGAGCGTAGAGTTAGTAAGCGAGATAGCAAGTTATGGGATATAGTTGCGAATGTAATACCCTGCTTCTAGCGGTTCACTTATGGACCACTTACAACTTTGACTCGGTTGAGAATCGAGTCTCGGGAAAACCTTACCGCCAAATCAATCATGGACAAAATGTAATGAACCCTTCAAACTGATGGAACGGCTTCTATTGAAATGAGTCCAAGAGTTTTCATTGGTTGTTTTGCTGCTTGGTTTTGTGTTGCTTTCGATGACTTAGTTTTCATAATTCGCTTTTCTCGCTTGCTTGTTTATTTTGAATCGTAAGAGAAATAGATCGAAGGATGCTAACCAAGTGTTATTACAATTTTAGGACGCATAATCAAGAAGTGATCGCTGCGTAAGACTTCCCCATCTCTCGCCTTGATTCGTTCTGTGAATGGCTTCGGCCCTTCGATGAACCCTTTGGTCTGCACGCCTTAATAAATAAATTTATATTTTTCTCATTTGTATGTTCCTCTTCTTAATGATATCAACGTAACAAGATAAAATAAAAAGATAAAAATTGGCATGCTAGATTTGTAGAACTGTTTTCTTACTTCTTATATAAAAAGAACTAGTACTTGAAACTTAGAATTGTCATTGAACTCGTTCAGAGAATTGATGCTTGAACCTTATCGCTTGAATCGAATCAAATATGATAGATTAACTTATTGAAGATCTAAGGCTTTATAGAAGTGAGATAATGGATATTGTTCAAATAGTTGAAATATAATTTTTTTAGTCTGATAGAATGTTTTTTATCGCATCGGTCTCGGACAACTTGTACACAAGGTATCGGGTCTCTCGAGCGGTATCCTGGGCCATTGGGAACCATTCGGCCTAGGAGAGGCTAATCATAACACCCTGAGGCAATGAAGTCCTTGCTATTATGTGGATGTTTATTTCTATTAGTTAGCTGGTTCACGTATCAAAGTAGACATTTTGAGCATATTTTGGTGTAGTGATGGACCTTGATAACACCGCTACTAATCATGAATTTCCCATGGACCATCATGTAGTTAGGTTGTATGCTAGGTTTAGCTTCTTTCATACTTAATACTTGATGCCAAGATTGATTGATAAGTTAAATACATATATGCAAATTGTTGCTAACTTGTGTGTCTGCTGTAGGGATAACCGTTCGGCCGTGGGTAAGAATTATCATATGCATGGCTCAATCTATCGTTTATGTTTCTTTGCATGAATTGTTAAAAAGAAACTAGATAACTAGAAAGATCACATAATAGTAATGCTAGCTTCACATGTTTACTTAGTGTGGATTTCTAGGTGAGTTTGGCCACGGTCGCTCACCAATACATGTTATAGTACTGACCCACATTTGTGGGCAAATCTCCAGATTCTGGTAGCGAGAGTTTGGCAAGCATTTTGAAGCTTTAGGAGCACATTCCTTCAAGCGAAATTATGCTCGTGCTGCTTCCCAAAGCTTTCCTCTCTAGTGTGCAAGCTCTTCTTCTGCTAGGTGTTTTGATTTTGGTCCTACTAAAAGGATATGATGTTTGGGCGTTGTGGCTAGCTTTGGGTTTGTAAAAAGAGTTTTAAGCTATCTATGGCATATTTTGTAATCAGCCAAGCTAGTGTTTTGTAATCCAATTTTCAAGTATTCAATAAAGAAAGTATTTTGTGTTACTATCAAATGTGTTTAACTTTGGTTCTCTGTATTTTATATTCCTTGCTTGTATATATGTATATTTTTGTCAAACTTATATCTTTTGCAGGTACTATGCCTTGTGC